>JAWWLR010000092.1:54084552-54105978 GCA_035041075.1 Acraspis erinacei | reverse complement strand
TATGATATACTAAATAAATACTTAAAATATTCTTTTCTCTATTTTTTGCATCAATTATGTACTTTTTATAATGAGTTTTTTAGAGTAGCGAAACAATTATATGAAAATTATTATAGAAAAATAGTTATCAACCTATGATATATACTACCTAAAGGGATATAAAAAACTGTGGGAGGAGAGGTTGGATATATAATTTAAGTAACTACATTTTTACAAAATAATTTTTAGAATAACCTTATGCTACTTTAAATTTTTAGATCCTGCGTTTCTATTGTTTTATCCTGCACTTATGCTGTTTTTCTCGTCACTCTTGGTATTGTTATTTATGTGGCTGACATCCTTACAGTCAATTCTTCCTTGGCAGCCGTGAGTATTAATTAATTGCTCAGACATAAATTATTATGAATGTTTTGACTCCTTAAATATCTTTGAAAAAAATTAAATATCTGTTTATTATCCTATTTAAAACAGGCCTTTAATTTGTATTTGGCGATCGTTGGTTTAATATACTTGGCATATTTATTCATTGACATCCGGCGCTATGTTTGCGAAGCAAAGGATCATTTGAGGTCCATCACAAGTATCGACAAAGAAGGTTCGAATAATTTTAAAAGGAATTAAGAATAGTGTATTTTGAAAAATTTTAATATTTTATTTAAATACATTTTAATTGTTATTATTACAAATTTAGATGGTTCTTCTACAACAGAACTGAACGTAAGTAGAGACCCTTCTGCAAATCACTGTTTTTGTTTTGCACTTGGAAGACATGCAGGAAGTTTCTACTTAAAAGTTGGAGCTGCTGTATTTTGTTTTGGTCATTTGACACATTGCGGACTCTTACTCGTATATGAGGTACAGAATATGTACAATTTTTATTACCAGAGAATTAACCAAAGAAATTGATTTTCTATTTCTTATTATTAATTTTATTCTGTACACAGGTTGTATTCCTAACTTCTGAAGAATTCTACAAGTGTTTCAGTCCAGTTGCGCTTTTTTTCGATGCAATTTACCCTGTGTATTCTTTCTTCCTGTTATTTTTTATCTACAAGTATTCTAACGTGAGTGATTATTCTCTCTTTAATAAGTTGGTTCTCAATTTGATTATTGTAGTTTCATTTTTACATGTTTTACATATCTAGACTTCCACCCCCATTTTACATATTTTCCTATATATTTTCTATTAATTTTCTCAACATTATTTTACCAAATAGGCTAAGTTATTGAAGTTTTCTTTTCGGTATTACTTGTTTATTTTATAAGTATACATTATAATTAAAATGTCCTGTATGAATGTTTTAAAGAATTTCAATCTAGAAAAGATTAAAAAAACTTTTAGACAATGTGTATATTTTTAAAGATTTTGAAAAAACGTAGTCTTTAGATAATTCGTCAATATATATATATATAACTCTAATATAACTGGTTAAAAATGAGTCTTCATTGTTTAACGATTCAACTATTTGGTTGAATATTCGTCTTTTTTTGTGGATGATTTTTAGTTTTTTATTTACAATTAAAATTTTTCTAAGTTTAAATATCACATATTAAATTTTTTGTTCCGCATTAATCCTTGCGGGTGAAAATTTTATTATTTGGTCAAAAGTGGAGCTGCTTTCTTAAAAATTAATTTTTTGTTGAAGATATGCAATTTCATTTCAAACATTTTCTTTTAGGTTAACAATGTAACTATTTCATTGAAAATTCATCTTTTTGGTGAAAAATGATTCTTTTTGTTAGAAAATTCTTCTCCTTTAGAAAACATTTCATCTTTTTTAGTTGAAAATGCAACTGGTTGAAAATAATTTTTTTTTTTTGGCTGAGAATTCAACTATTTCTTTAAATTTTTTAGCCGAATTGAAATGTTTCTCATTCAAAATTAAAATCTTTTTCGGGTCGAATATCCATTGTCTATTCCATTTTTTATTGAGAATTCGTCTTTTTTTATTGGAAGTGAACTTTTCTCTTGAAAGTTTGATTTGACATATTTTGAATTAAATTTTTTTGGGGTGATTTTCACAATAATCTTAGGAAAATTATATTTATATAATTTTAGAAAGACATAAATATATTTTAATGATATATTTTGTAATCAAAATATAGTACCCTAAAAAGTAAATTAAGAATATTTCTCAAGAAAATATCCAAAATTGGCTAAGAAGTGAACTTTGCAAGTTATTTTTAACCTTTTTCTAACATTTTGCACCACTTTTTGGCACTCCTTACTGCATGGCGCTCCTAGGCATTTGTCTCCATTTGCTTAATGAGTAAACCTGCACTGCTTTACATTCTAACTTGTTTCTCCTTTGTTTGAGTCTATTACAAATTTAGTGTATATATTTTAGGTAATCATTAATCGGCAAAATGAAGCAGCTAGAATACTCATAATGCATACTATTGCATCAAGTCTTTGTTTTTGGATTTGGGCCATCATAAGAGAAAGTACTGACTCTTTGACAAGGCATGCCAACGCTGCTGATAAGGTATTAAAAATAGATTCCTATAATAAAAATCATTCAACGTAGGTGCCGCGCTAATACAAAAAAATTTGCCCCCTCCCAGACTTCTTTATCTTCTACTTCCAACTCCCCTCATTTCCCCAGCTGAAAATTCCATTCCACGACTTTCCTTTCCTAGCCCTAACATCGCCTTTCCTACTCACCATAATTTCTAATTCCCCTACTTTCCATTCCTCCAGTTACTTTCCTAATTTCTTCTCGTTTTTCCTAATTTTCCTTCTCCTCCTTTTTTCTCATTTCACCTCATTATCCCTACTTCCTTCACTTAAACTCCCCTCCCCCTTATTTCCTATATTCCCCTTACTATTTTTCACTTGCAAACTTCCTCTCCTCCATTTCTGACAATTTCCCCTACTTCCTCTTTACTTATTTCCTATAATTTTCCCTATTTCACCTACTTCCCGTCTCCTAATTTCTCCTCACTTCCCCGCAAATAAAATATTTCCCCTCCTCTCTTCCCCTACTTTCTCTGTCGTAATTTAACTCAATTTCCCTACTTGTCCTACTTTTTCTATCATCATTTCTCCACACTTCGCCTGATTGGAAACAATTCCGACGGATGGAATGAAACCCAACTGAAACTGTAAGGGTTTCTTTCCCGGGCTCCTTTTAAAATAGCTTTATAATTGATTAAAATATTTGGTGTAAATCTTAGTACACTGATGTTGTAAAAAGAGAGTGCCTTCTAATAATTTTAACCTCGGTATACCTATATATTTTAACGCGCTAATCACATTTGGAGAAGGGGTGTTATGATGTAAGTCACACCCATACCCCTGTCCAACGTCTCATATGGGGCGGGAACACATCTCTATAAGATTTTACAGAAATAACGTTTGAATGCACTTCTGTGGCTGATTACATCTGTTACTAGTCACATAAATAATTTTGGTCACACCCGTACGCTTTTCAATTTCATCATGAGGGGGGTGAGATAACCCGTAAAAGAGTTACATATAATTTAAGGAATACCCTTACCCTGTTCAAATGTATTGTGGCGGTGGGAGGCAAGGTACATCTGTTACTAGTCACAGAAATAATTTAGGTCACACCCGTGCGCTTGAAAATACCTCGCGTAGGGCAGGATGTGAGCCCTGTGATAGGTCACAAAAATAATGTAAGTCACACCGTTACCCCTTTCAAATGTTTCGTGTAGGTCGGGAACACATCTCTGTGAAAGTTTACAGATATAGTATTATAATGCGTCCCTATGCATGATAATAGAAATAACTTAAGTCACACTCTTACCCTTTGCAAATATAACATTTGGGGAAGGGGGTTAAAGCACTCCTACGAATACTCATAGAAATAAGTTGAGTAACACACGTAATCCTTTCTAATATCTTGTGGGGCAGGAAGGCATCCCTATGACTAATCATAGAAAAAATTTAAGTCAAACTCGTACCTTCTTCGAATGTCACGTGGGGGCAGAAATATACCCCTGTGACTGATCTCAGAAATAATTTAAGTGACACCCTTAAGATTTTCAAATTTCTTCGTTGGGTGGGAGGGAGTTTACGTACCCCGTGACTAGTCATCCCTTCAGTCAAACCTCTTTTCCTTTTTAACGTTTGCTAGGCGAAAGGAAACTATTTTTTCCCGACAAAAATAATTCCTGTAGTTAGTGAGGAAAAACTAGAAAAGGAGATTAAGAGTGAGCATGGGGAGGGCTAATTTAATCAAATCATGTACCCTTTTGCAGCTCTCCTCATTAGCTACAAGTACGGCTCATGCTTGTAAAATATCACTTTCTTCATGAAATAATGGTTTTAGAGAAAAAAGTCTTTCAAAATAAATTATTGAACTTTATACGCTCTACAAATTTTACTTATAAACTTTTTTTGGTTAGATTAGAGGTTTATAAAAATAGAAGCGCAAGCGCGCTTAACGTAGTGAGTTTCAAATCAGTCGAAGGTACTCTCTTTTCGGAACATTATTAATTTATATTATTTTATGTAAAATTTGCCCGTGAATGAAAAGTAATTATGAAATTGATAATTATGAAACATGAAATATTGAAGGGTCTACATGGAGAGCATTTGCGAGAGGCAGAGTTTGCATTACCCTCTAAGAGTCCTGCTCCTTTGGCTCTGCCACTGACATCCTATCAACAAAGGGGAGCCCAAGACCTACTAGAATTTTTGAATGGCAGTTACTTGGACGGTGCCTGTCAACATACCGAGCTCGATGTCATTTACGAATGGTTCTCGCCATATTTATATCCATTTACGATCGAGTACAGTATCCTCGTAGGTAATTTAACAATAGATAGTGGCGTAATCTACTTATGTAAATTGTAAACAAATTAAATTCTTAAGAGCCCTGAATTAGTGAATAAAAAGCTAAAATTATTTTCAGTTGGTATTTTGTATGTAATTTGGAATAATATTGGCAATTGTGATGGAGATCCATCCGAAGGAGTGCCCTGTCCGCCCTTAGTGGGACCGGAAGCAGGAAGTAATGTGGTTTTACATGCTGATTGTACTCATTCAAGCAGAGGACTCTTTGGTGGTTTATTGATGCTCGTTGGATCTATTGTTTCGATTATTGTATTTTTCATTGTCGTTGCTGATCGGTAAGTTTCAAAAATTATATTATTTCGTAATACTATAAAACTGAGACTTCCAAATCTCAGTTCGATCTTATAAAATCTTCTGTTTTTTTGTATTGATTTGAAATTTTTAAAATAATTACTTATAACCCAAAAAATTATGTAGAATTCCTTGTAGGTACCGATTTTTGCAGAAAGATTAATAACATAAAATTAGAAATTAAAAAATCAAAAACAGTTTTTTGAATTTTCTACTGGAAATTGGTTTGAAAAATTGTAACATGTGCTTGAAATTGCGTCAGCTTAAATCGAAAGAAAATCCTATTCTTTTGCTATATTAAAAAACAAAACAATGATTGTCTTTTGCAGAATCTAAAAATTGCTCAAGCAAGGCTACATTCTCCATTTTCGAAACAGGAAATTTTTTTATGATAACAAAATAATGGTAGGTTTCTTTGATCACAGCTTATTAAAAATCCATCTTGAAAACAAATTCAGTTTGATATTTTTTAATTTTATATTATTATTAATCACTAACAATAACTGTACGTACAAAAAATTCGTCGTACATTTTTGGCCCAGAAGCAAATTTAGTTAAATTTTTAAAAGTTGGAATTTTTAAATCCATACAAAGAATTTAAAATATTATCCAATCGAACAAAAATTTGGAAAAACTACTGCTGCTTGACAAATACAACTATTAAGAACTATTAGTGTCCTCTACTGAAAAAAAGGTTTTCGTTCGGCCCACCGTAATGGAAAAACTGTTTCATTCTTGTTAAAAAATTTCAATTAGCGCCAAAAAACTAAAATACCCTATTATTGTGAAAATATTCGTTAAAATCTAATAAAAATAATCATTTAATAAACATTTCAATTTAAGACGAGCAAGAGGAAAGAAATATGAAAAAAAGTTTAATAGTATAAATATTCTTTAAATATAATATTTTTGGTTTAAAGTGATCGATTTTCGATGAAAAGCTCCAACATAACCAAGAACTGTTCAAAAAATTTTAATATTTTAAATCCACATTTTTTAAATAAAAATCGTGAAGAATACTAATTTCTTGTTTAAAACTCCAACACTACCTTAAATTATCAAAATATTTAAGAATCTTTATTGAAACATAGTTTTTTTAAATGCCAATTTCCGACGAAAAACACTAACATCCTAAAAAATTCTTAAAATAATCTAAGTCTTGTTTAAATTGTAATTATTTCTATTGAAATTACTAATTGTTGGTGTAACACAATGCAACCTTAAACTCTTTAAAAAATATGAATCTTCTTTCAAAGCTAATACTTTTTTATATAAAAATTTCAACTTCTGACAAAAAAAAGAATCCAACATTTTTAATAGACTACTAACATAATATAACGGAAAATTGTTCAAAATTGTAAATCTTCTTTGAAACCTAATGAGTTCGATTAAAAACAACCAATTTTCTGTGCATAATGTTAATAGAAGCTGAAATTGTTCCAAAATTATATATTTTGTTTCAAAAATAATGATTTTCGTTGTAAAATAGCTCTTTTTGTTAAAAAACGCTAGCTTACCCTAAAATTGTTTAAAAATGATAAAACTTTATAAGTTACTGATTTTTATATTATAATGTCAATTTCCGATAAAAAAAGTTCTAACAAAAGAAGAATCGTTGAAAATTACGAATGTTGATGATGATTTTTGTTTAACAATGCTAATTTTCGATGAAAAAAAACTAACTCAGCCTACAATTTTTTACAAATTGAAACATTTTCAGAAACCTTATGATTTTGCAAAAGAATTATTTTTTTTCAAATACTAATGTTTAGGAATAAACACCAACAAACAAAATTTACAATAAATTCAATAATTTATTGGGTAATTTAAGAGCATTAATTTAACCGCGCAAAATTATGTAAAAAGCACAAATTAAGAGTCCAGGTCTAAACATGTTAAATGAGATTTTTTTCGAAATTTATTTTTTTTATTTTCTGGGACATTTTTATATGCAGCTAATATCCCGCAAACGAAACGGCAAAATACCTTATAGTTCGAGAACATTCATTTTTTTCACAATTCGTGTTAGATTTTCTGTGGTGTTTTTTATTAAAAGGATTATTTGTGGATTTCCAAAATTAAAGTTTTTTTTCATTTGACAAATTTCCAACAAGTAGAAATTGACAGAAAAGACTGTTTCAACACGAAACTAACCTACCCAAATTAGTGTGGACATAATTTTCCAATCCAAAATGAAAGCAACACAAAATAAATTATACACAAAATGAAGTAAAAATTTTTCATAAAATAATTTGCTCAAATATATTATACTATTCTAATTGAAAAGGACAGTTCCACTGATGAAAGGTGGTCCACTATTAGTGTTATTTCCCTACCTGAGAGCAAGTGCTCATATCATAATTTCAAAGTAATTATTATAATCATATATTAAGACAATTTCCAGAAGTATAAAAAGTGCCAAGTGCAAGCGCAGTGTACAAATATAATTTTTCTTTCCTTGTGTAAAATTTAAATTCATAACTATTGGAAATTTACAGTCGCTTTGCTGAGTTTGCAGAATTTGCGAACCAAGTAACTATTCTTACGCTTTTGACAGTAATGACATTGTCAGCGATACTAGCGTACAGAAAAATAGTTAAATTGGATGTCAATCGCAACGGTGTATCACTTTTAGACGATATTCTTCTCTTCCTCGCAATTCCTGCATTTTTCCTCTATGCGATCTTCAGTGTCGTTCCAGCCATACAGAGGCACGATTATTTGAAAATTACAATAATCATTTTAGAGGTAATTTCCCTATTTATATATATTTTTTGTTAATTTTTGGCCAAAAAATGATTCATAATTAATTTATTTGAGCTTTTATTCCAGGTGAGCCAGGTTCTAATTCAGACTCCCCTCATAGTTGACGGGTTGAGACGTTGTTCGAATTCACAGAAACTTCGAATTGAGAAGCCAGGTCGTGAGCTTATAACCTTTTTAATCACCTGCAACATCGCATTATGGATTATTCAAACTTTTGAAATAAAATCGACCGACACAACAGATTACAGATACGATTTTTATGGGAGAGTTCTGTGGACTATTTTGAAGCATATGACAGTTCCCTTAACAATGTTTTACAGATTTCATAGCTCGGTTTGTCTGGTTGGTATTTGGAAAAGTGCATATCAACTCAGAGATGTTCATCGCTGATTCAAAAAAGTGCTACCCTGTTGAAAATAATTATAGAATGTTATAGAAATAGAGAATCTGATAGAATCTATTCCAAGAAAGCATGAAATTTGATAAAATTTTGTAAACACATTTTTATAGAAATCCTAAAAAATTAAATCAATGGAATTTCACGCATCAATTTCTATCAACGCATTGGACAGATATTCTATTAAAATCTATACATCTCTAAATCCTTTACTTGTGCATCAATTGTTTCTCATTGATGCACTATCACATCTTATCAGCAAACGACTTGTGTCAAAGCGTATGTTTGGTAATGCTGGGTATTAAATTTCATTCGTACAGAAATCTTATACTTTTCTGCCAACAACAACTCATTAAAACTCCATCAGATCCTAACGCTACCAAACTTGTATCAAGCCCTATATTTCAGAATCTTTGATATTATTATGAAATTCTATTGTCTAAGAAATCGAATATTTTTCTATCAACAGTCTGCCATGAAAACTATTTTAAGTCATATCATGGCATTACTCGTATAAAAACATACATACATTTAGATATTTCGGAAATTTGTATCAAATTCTATCCATCAGAAATCTTATATTTTTCGAGCTATAGTCTCCCATTGAAATTATTATCGAATCTTATTGGCACAGGGCTTGTAACAAATATTGTCTTAAAATCTTGGAAGATTTTATCCAACTCTTTTACTCGAGAAATCTTATAATTTTTTTTTTTTACAGCTTTTCTCATTACAATCCTATCACATCCTATCCACTCCAGACTTTTGTCGAATCCAACGTATCAGCAATTGTATAAGTCGTGAAATCTTATAATTTCGTATTAAAATTTTTGAAATTTTATGAGTGGAAAAATATAAAGTTTCGCAAGAAGTAGGATTCGATAGAAATTGTACAGGTTCTGGAAAATAGAATTTGATACAAGTGTGATGCAGATGAGAATCAATAGAGTTGCAATAAAAAACTGTTGATAGAAAAAGTATAAGATTTGCATGCAGACAGAGTTTGATAGAAATTTTCTAGATTTAGAGACACATGATTAGATACGTTTCTGGCGAGGAATAAGATTTTATAGAGTTTCAATACGAAAATTTTGATAGAAAAGTATAAAATTTCTGGATGGATAGAGTTAGAAAAGAACTTCCAATATTTTGGAACATAAGGTTCAATAAAAGTCTGGTATGGAGGAGATTTGATAGAGCTTCGGTAACAAATTATAACTCTGGCGGGGAATACGATTTGATAGAGCTTAAATATGAAAATATTCATAGGAAAGTTACGATTTCTCGACCAATAGAGTTAGAAAACAACTCTTAATATTTTGGAACATAAGTCTTGATATAAGATTTTGCGTTTAAGATTTCATAGAGTTTCAACTAGAAAATGTGTATATAAAATTATCAGATTTCCCGACGATTTTTTACATATTTTATTTAGATTTTATCCAAAAGATGTAATAAATTGGATAGAAAATGTGGAATGTGATAGTGTAACAGGGCGAATTACCGAGGGATATTAAAATATACTATTTGATGAATATAATTTAATATTTTATAAAATTGGATATGATTCCTG
Source organism: Acraspis erinacei (assembly GCA_035041075.1). Taxonomy (NCBI): domain Eukaryota; kingdom Metazoa; phylum Arthropoda; class Insecta; order Hymenoptera; family Cynipidae; genus Acraspis; species Acraspis erinacei. The sequence goes on along the minus strand of JAWWLR010000092.1, from coordinate 54,096,129 downwards.
TAACAGAATCATATTTAGGATTAGATTTTTGCCCAAAAAGCGTTTTGAAATGATTAGGAATTTCAAATAGCATATTTTTGATAGGATTAGATTGAATTTTCTTTTAAAAAAGTATAGGAATGTATAGGCCAGGCTGATTTTGCTTTGATAGGAAATAATAAAAATTCTATCTATATGCTTGATAGAAATTGGTTCTCTTTTAAGCGGTACATTGCGAAACAATTCCGATTAAGAGGAGTTAATTGATTATTTAATTTGACATACTAGATTTCGGAAGTATCATTTTCTTATTTAATAAACCGTGCCAAAATTTTTCATCGGGGTAATCTTCCATTTGTTGTTTTGATTGTTTATATTTTTATAACATCATTTCCATAAGTTTTATTATTTTTCTTGTTATCATTGTTATTTACGGTTTGAAAAATCCAGTAAAAATGTACATGAAATCTCCAACTAGAACTTCCGAAGATATTTTTTAACTTTTTAAATAAAAAAGATTTACAACTTTTCCGAATTGTATTTTTTTAAGATATTTTATTATTTTTATTTAGAATATATTTGTATCTTAGTGAAGTGTAAGTTACTCTTCACTCCAATCACTTTTAGTCTCCTTTTTTCTCAAGTTACTTCTTAGTCTCTTTTCAAAATAAAAAGATCACTTTATAAACTTCTTTCAATAAATTAAAAAGGTGTAGCAAAATATTTCTGAATTTAAAAAAAAATTCATTTAAATTATTTTAAATTTAACCCGATTTTTTTTAATGTTCTGGAAATACTCTTAACTCAATGGTCCTTTTATGAATTTTCAATTTTCGTAATTCACCTTGAGAATTTTTAAATTCTACCGTAATTATTATGGATTTTATGAGATTCTTATACCATAATTATTATATTCATTCCTAGACAACAATTTATTTCACCAGTTGAATATTGATCTCTTTAGTTTAAAATTTAACTGTTATGCTGAAAATTTGTTTTGTAGTTCAGAATCACGTTTTTCAACTGAAACTCTAACTAGTCCAGTTTTCATTGAAAATGTATATTTTTTAGTTTAAGCTTTAACTGTTTGGCTTAACGATTCCACTTCTATATTGGAAAATCCTCTTATTGGGATAAAAATTCTGTTATTTTCGTATGAAATTAACCTTTTTGGACAATAATTCACATTTTGGGTTAGAATTGATCTGTTTTTAGATAATTTTCCTGTTTGATTTAAAAATTCCTGAACTTTGTTCATACTTTTTTATTTTGGCCCAGAAAGGCTAGTCCTGGTTAAAAAATAAGCTTTTCATTTTGCAAATTCATCTATTTTGGTAAAAATGTGATCTTTTCTGTTTAAACATGCAATTTTAAGGTTTAAAATTATTATTTTTTTGTTAATGATTATACTATTTTGTTTCAAATTTGTCTTTTTCAATTTAATTCAACTTTTTTCTGTTAAATCAAAATATTTTTAAGGTAGAAGTATCAACTATTATGTTTGCTTTGTTGCAAATTTAATTATTTTGTTCAAAAATCTACATTTAAAAAAAATATTTGTCCTTTTGTACAGAAAAATCGTCCTCTTGGATTAAATATTAAACTCTCTTTTAAGAGAATTTTCATTTCGAAAGAAAATAATTTCTTTAGTTGAAAATTGAATCATTTTATTATTAATTTACTGTTTTTAGTTGAAAGTACATTTTTGTAATTCAAAATTTAACTGTTCCGTTTATGTTCGAAATTTTATCTTGTTTAGTTGAAGATCCATCACTTTGATTGAAAATTTTAATATTTTTTTGGAAAATTCGTTTATTTCTGATTAATAAATAATTAATCGCCTAAACTGGAGATTTAATAATTCTAACACTGCTTGAAGGTTTATCGTTTTCGGTTGAAAATTGATGTATTTGGTTTAAATTCATATTTTTTGGTAGAAAATTAATATTCTTGATTGAGATTGTAAATACTTGACTAAAGTTTAACTACTTTCTTAAAAAGCCATTTTATTATTAATATAATTAATCTTTTTGGTTTCAAATTTAACTATATTGTTGACAATTTGTCTTTTGGTTGAAAATCAAGGTTTCCGATAACAAACTTAACTATTCTATTTCTTTAAGAAAAATGATTCTTTTAATTTTAAAATTAAGTTATTTGGCTTAAATATACAACTATTTTTGAAATTGTCTTTTTAGGTAAAAATGATATTATTTTTGTACAAAATTCACCTTTTCGAGTAAAAATCCAGATTTTCGGGTAGAAAATTCAACAGTTTGTAGAGAAGCAGAATTTTTGGTTTAAATATTGGATGTAAATATTTTTTTACTCTAGGCTGAAAAATCAGTACTCTTGACACTGCAACTTTTTAGTGTTGATAATGAGTCTCTTTGCTTTAAAAATTAATCTCTTTTAGTAGAAAGGTTATATTTTTTGGTTGATAAAGCCACTGATTTGTAAACAATTATTCTACTTTGGTTGCTTTTGTTATTAAAATATATTCAGGTAGAAATATCACCATTATATTTTTGGTTAAAATTTAATCTTTTCTTAGGTGAAAATTTAATTATTTAATTAAAAATGTAACTGTTTTGTAAACCAAAATGTCTTTCTGGATAGAAAATCCGTCCTCGTGGATTTAAAATTCAACTGGCTTTTAAAAAATTTAATTTAACTATATTTAAAATTTAAATCTTAAGCGTTTCATTATAGTGCAATATAGTACCTAGACACATTAGTTTTATTTAAAGAAATTATTGCTATATTTTCCTAAAAATCAAAGTATTTCCTCTCTTTTGAGAGTTAGTATTTTGGGCTCTGAAGTATGTTAAAATATTATGTTTGCACGTTTTATTTCAGGCGTTTATCAAATTAAGTGGAGAGAAAAATTTGATCTAAAAGGGGTTCTGGGTTGGTGGCATTTAGAACGTCACTCTGGAGTGTTCAAGCGTTGCGTAACGATCTGTGACGAAAAAGGGGAAGGGTAAAAAAGTGTTCAAAGAGCGTGACGTGGTTTTTGAACGTCTCATTGTATGTATTTTGCTATTTTATTACGTGGGGTTGCGGTTGATACTTACCTTTCTGTTTTCCTAGTTGATTTCAGACTCGTATGATGGTAGGTATATTGTGAGTTCATATGTATACATATAGGGACTCTAGAGGTTAACCGTAGACCGCGTACACGAAACAAGCGTTTGGAGTAACACCAAAGTGTGGCAAATATAAACTCTCTATTTTTATTTAAAATTAAGTAAATTAAATTTATAACAGAAGATATAGTATATCTAATTACTATATAGGAAACAAACCAAATTCAATAATAGCACATAAAACAATCAATACTTTATATAATAAATTAACCAAATATTAACAGTGAGGAAACATACTTATCTCTTAATGAGTCTAACATGACTTATCTGAAATACTTAATAAAAGTTTTTTTCCTCAAAGTCCACCTGTGTAATCATATCTGCCTGTGAGACACGAGATACAGATAGGACATCAGTTTTAATATCCAAAGTATCTGGTGGCGCTACCTAAGAATGGAAATATTCAGTAATTATAATGTCAATCGGGGGAGAATTCGGGTAAGAGAATCTATCAGCGACGAAATATGTTGTTTTATAGATAGTTATTTCTAACGCTTTTCTTTTAATGAATTGTGCAAATTTAAAGAATGTTTTGTTTCTAAAATAGAATTTTTGCATTTAAAGAAAATACTAAAGAGATAAAAAATAAGATAAAGTTTTTTCCGTTTTCAAAAAACATGAAAAGATTTTATGGAAAACTCCACCTTTTCCACCTTTTCCAAGATGTAATCTTATGTCCTAAATCTTTGAACAAAATTTCTAGGAAAGTAAACTTTGATCCTAATTTTTATGTATGATTGTTTGAAAATTGATTGTTTCTGAGTAAAATGTAAAAAATTGTTTAAAAAAAAGTCTGCCCTCCAAAAAAATAGTTTAGTCCGCACAATACTCACAGTATGCTTTCTTTGTAAAAGGTGTAATTTAGCAAAAAATATAAGTATTATTTTTCTGTAAAAGTCAAGTTTTTAAAGTTCTAAATAAATGCTCACCATTTTGGTCATTTTATATTTTAAAAACAATTTGATGGATTTCAGAAAAGGATGGTCAACCTCATTAAAATCCGAAAGAAATTGGAAGATCTGAATTTGGTAAAAAACTATAGAAGTTTAAACAAAAAAAGTGTGTTTTCCGAAAATAGACGTCAAAATTCAAATACTCCTAACCTCGCAAAATATTTTTTCCTAAATCGAAAAATTATGTGGCACCTAAGTTTCTGTACACAACAACATGTTTCGTCGCTGAGAGATTCTGTTACTTAAAGTATAGAACCGGCCTGATTTGAAATGGATTCGGGCTTTTGTATTTTTATAAAAAAATACGAAATTAAGAAACACATTTTTCTCCTAACTGATTTTGTTGACGTTACATTTTTACGGAATTACACTTACTTTATACCTAATTTTATCATTCTTTAATGAAAATATTGTTATTTTTATAACAAAAAACACAAATTCAATCAAAATTTTTTTTCAGTAGTTTTTTCAATATTCATTTTATCTTGATTTGTAAAAATAACTGTATTTAATTCAAGAAAGTCTGCATTAAAAACAATTTGATTAATGTGCAATATTAAGAGGTATGGATTACTTTAATGAATTGCCAATTTTTATGAAAAAGGCCAAAGTAACTTAAAAGTGCTCAAAAAGTTTTAATCTTCTTTGAAATCTGACGAGTTTTTAATACAAATTTCAATTTTCAGCGAAAAACACAATTCAAAATTATCGGAGCCTGTAAATTTTATTCTTTTATAAAGAAGTTCATTAGATTTATATGTGATGATTTTTTTGTTTAAAAATTCAAATATCAGGTAAAACAGATGAACATAACCTAAAGTTTTAGAAAATGGTAAATATTCTTTGAAATATAATAATATTTTATTAAAAATATTAATAATTTCCGATGCAAACACTAACAGTATATAACAGAAGATTATTTATAATAATTATTTTTTTTAAATTAATTGTTTTTGTTCAAAATACCAATTTTTGTTATAAAACTTTAACATAACATAAATTTATCAAAACTTGTGAATCTTCTTTCAAATGTAATTTTTTAATTGAAAATACCATTTTCCGACGAAAAACAATAATTTTTTTTCATTAATAAATGATACATTTTTTATGTTAAGGTTTCTGACCAGGTAAATGTATTATTAATTTTAAAGTTAGTTTTTTTGTCTACTGGCCTAGAATAAATATTTTTTGAATATTGATTTTTAAAATTGTGAATGACTTCTAGCACCACTGCTGGAACACGGGTCCAGGTCTTTCAGATTACCAGTCTGGCCGGTCTGCCGCATCAGACCGGTAATATGCAAGGCCTAGACTCGCATCCTAGCGGAGAGAGAGATAATTTTTTCACCATTTTAAAATCAATATTCCAAACATATTTATTCTATACAAGTAAACAAAGAAACTAAGGAAGAAGTCCTATCACATCATATCCCTTTTCTTGCTCGGAAAATAATATCTATTTTTGTAAAATTAATAACTATTTTTCCGAATTATTTTTTTTTGTAAAAGCATGAAACTTGTTTGGTATCCCCAAATCCATCAACGTAAATAATTCGCTCATATCGACGTGTCCAAATTTTAAAAAGTTTTTGAAGCTTCGAGAGTTCGCTAAGCGAGTTAGCACTTTTCATTTGGTCTTTTTAAGATAGAACCATGTCACTTGGACTCTTCGCTATTTTTCTAATAAAAAAAGTTTTAATAAATAGAGAGAATTTGAATTTAGACTTACATTTGTGTTCACTTTTAGCCAATTTACGAAGCCTTTTACGCTTTTTAAGTGTTTGATTCCATTCCAGACAACATCCATACTTTCCAATTCTTGAGGAACATTTTCACACAGAAACCATTTTTTTTCGACTTGATTTTTGGGAGGTACAAAACGCAAGTGTTTAGGCAGAGCACTTCCAAATGCGAAAGTCTTTTTAGGTCTCTTTTCTATTTTAATGTCACGTCTTAATTCCTTACGAGTCATTTCAAGTTCTGTGGCACTTGGACGGTTCCTGATCAATGCAATTGGTCTAGGTACTGTTGGCATCTCTTTGATGATTACCTATTGAATTACAAAATAATTCACTTTTCTTTTAACTAAAAATTTATTGTATTTGAATGCTAGGAATCTTATTACATATTTCATAGTGAGCTCTTAAACTAACAACAAGTTTTCAGTCATTTCACGGTTACCAACCATTTTTCCTAGCAATTTAAAATTAAAACTTTCCTACCCGAACAAAAATTTTCAATTGAAAAATAATGGTAAAAGTTAACGGTCAGAAATGAACTGCAATTTATCAACCGAACCGGTATAAATTTTACAGGCTCGATTAAATGCCAAGCTGCACAATCTTTTCGAAAGATTTCCCGGGATTTAAAAGTATTTAGATTATTTTGAATTATTTAAAAATACTACAGAGTATGTTGAAGATTCTAAAGGATTTTTAGGTGATTTCAAGTTATTTTTACGCATCTAAATAGAAAGATTGGAACATAATTAAAAAATTTTCTGTTAAAGCAGTATTGAAAAATTTCTTTAAAGTTCAAAAGATTGGGAAGGATTTACTAGAATTGATAAGATTTGAAGATATTGAAAAATATTCTAAGATTTTCGAGGATTTCATTAATTCAAAGATATTCCAATAAATTTCACGGAATATCATCAGATTGCATTTGGTGATTCAAGGTACTTCCAAATATTTCTAAGAATTTTCAAGAACTTTAAAATATCTAAAGTGATTTTAAGATATTTAAAGTAGTTAGAGATATTTGTTTGAGTTTTAGGCAATGTCAAAGAACGGCTTAGAATTTTGGAAGTTTCTGAAGGAAGTTTTAGAAGGTTTTAATGGATTTCAAAGAATTTATTTACTAGAAGATTTACAGGATTTCAGGAAATATCATATTTCATGGAATTTCACGGGATTTTGTTAGACATCAATGGATTGTAACGATATAAAGTGATTTTATAATATTTCAAGGCATATAAAAAGGAATTTAATTGAATTTGAGGAGATTTTATAGGATTTACAAGATTTAAAGGTAGTTTTATTTTTAAAATTTTAAGGAAAGTATTTTTAAAAATAATATTGAAAGGGTCATAAATTGAGGAAGACAATGATGTTTCCACAAAACCTACCGAACGGTAAAATTCCTGATTCAGGATTTATAGATTTATAAATCGTGATTTATAATCGTGAAATAAAGTCATTAAAATTTAATAAGTTTGAAATTGTGCATACCGCTTTCTAAAATTCATTACTTTATCTAGTGAAACTGACGTTTACCATAATAAACTTCGAAATTATAGCTCGATTTTTCTTTATTGACATTCAAAATATGTAAAATTAAAAAATGAAAAATGAAAATTGAAAAATTAAAAATACAGTATAAAATCCATAATTAAGAAACACTTAAAAATTGCAAGTTAACAAAATTATTCATTTCCAATTTAAAGAACTTGCAAGTTCTTAAATATTCTGATTTTTCAGTTCTGTTTAGAACTCACGTTTAAAATTGAAACTACACAATTTAGGATAGAAAAATTATACCCTTTAATTTGAGCGTTTGCTACAAAAAAACTTGAGTTTTAAAATTTTAGGTCTCAAGAGGTTATAGCTTTAGAATTGCCATTTGGAATTTTTTTTAAACTTAAACCATACAAATATTGAGGATTTTAAATATTATAAGTATCCTATTACATAGTTTTATGTCAAATTCAAAGCTGCTTTATTAAAATAAATGAATTAAAATTTGAAGATTTATCAATTAAACAATTTCAAACTTCTTTAAAAATTGAAATAGTCTTCAGTTTGGATTTTAAGATTATGTCTTTGAAAATTATTAATTTTCAAACTGAACATAACGATTTTTAAATTTAACTACTTTTAATCTAATGTTCAAAAAACTAACTTCGAAATCAATAATAAAGCCATTAATTCAAAGGGGAAAACCTAATTTTGAAGAAAATTTTATAATATGTTAATCTTACAAATAAATAGTATATTATTATATGTAATAAATAATAATAATGACATTGGGAGTCAAGGGTATGATGGCGGACCTACAGCTTGAGGGTGGGATCCACATCATCAAAACCTCGGTATAAGGGTATAGGAAAATTTCTAGAGCTACAGGTCCAGGATTGAACCTTGGGCCTCTAATAGGGTTCCGGAACCGAAAGAAATCCCCGGTGCTCGAGTAACCGATTCTGGAAAAATTGGACGGTGCCAGGAACCGTAGAGCCGACCGCGGAAACCGAATCCAGCACCGGTTCCACTGTGGAAACCGGTGAGACCGTTGGAACCGGTATAAAAAACCCCGCGAAAATTTGAAATCTAATTTAAATTAATGCCTAATTCTAATCAAAATGCATAATTATTTTTAGTCTAAATCACTGATTAATGTGTATTGAATTTAATTTTTAATATAAATTATTATACATTTGATAACGAATTAATAAACAGTAATTTCATTCATATGAATTTTTATTGAAAGTCCAAAAACTATCGAGAAAAATAACGATATTATTACGTATTACAAGGTTTGAAATCAAATTTAAGTGTCCCTTTAAAAAATAGTTGAATATATAATTTTTTATTTAAAATGTGTTATTTGGACTTTTACGTTTTTTATTCCGCTTTACATAACAAATGTAATTTTCATCCAATCTTTATCATTGACGAATCATTTTGTCCCTGAAGATAGTATCTGAAATTCTATTCGTAAGAGTTTTATTATAAATAATTCAGCCAATCATTATTTAACAAGATTATTAACATTTCGTATTTAGTATAGATACATTTGGAAAATTTTCGTGCAAACGGCAAAAGTCAAAACGTGACCGACCGCCAGCATTCGTTATTTCAAAAGAAAGAACAAACAACCAATTACCCATCAATTACCAAAGAAATTAGGAATAGAAGTGGTATTCCGATTTCCGAAAAAGATTCGAAAGACGAAAATCGAACGGACCTCTTTTTCTAACGTCCAGGGATAGAAAGAGGTATATTTTTGATTGTCGACTTCAAAACAACATCATAGTCGAAAGTAGAAAATCGAACGGACCTCTTTTTCTAACGTTCAGGGATAGAAAGAGAGACTTCGACACAGAACCAGAGTCCCACTGCAGACATCGATTCCGTAGTCGAATGTCGATTCCCGGGTTCGAGAGCCGGTGCTGGAGTTGAAAACGATAGGTGGAACCGGTTCCACCAAATAAATTTATGAACGCAAGGCACCGGTAAAACCATCCAACAAGTTTCCTTTATATTTTTCAGATTTGTAATTTCAAAATTTTTTAATATTTTAAAATATTCTGTAGGAACTAATTTCTCCACATTTAAAATTTGTATTCCGTTCAATTTAAAATTATTTGCAAATCTGGTTGAAACATTGAAACCAACAGATTATCTTTCAAAAGGAGTCAGGGATTTCATAATATCTTGTTTTAATTTTGAAAACTTTGAAGAAGTTTCCTTAAAATATTGTAGTTTTGTCATGTAAAATTTTTTAAAGCTTCAAATATTCTCTAAGAATTAATTTTTCCAAATATATATATATTATTTTAAATTTTCAATCCATTCAATTTTGAAATTATTCTCAAATTATTTCAAAAATTGAGGACATCTGATTATGTCTTAAAATAAGTCACATTTTAATTTTTTTTTTAAATTTTTAGCAGGTTGAAAAAGTGTCCTTAAACTATGTCAGATTCATGTTTTGCAATTTTTGAAATGTTTTTTAATATCCTCTACAAATTTATTTTTCCATATATAAATTAATTTCAATTTTTAATCCATTCTATCTTTAAATGATTGTTAAATCTTTTTCAAACATTAGAAAATCCGATACCATTGCAAATAAGTCAAATTTTTCCTACGCTTTTTTTAAAATTAGAAAAGCTTTAAACATGTATCCATAAAATATTTTACATTTTTCTTTTACAAATTTTGAAAATGTTTAAAATATCTGGAAAGAAATTATTTCCTCAAGTATAACTTATTTTAAATTGTTAGTCGATTCAATTTTTAAAGATATTCTTAAGTCATTTAAAAACTTTTAACCCACCTGATTAATTTTTTAATTGAGTTTTTAAAAATATTTCATATTTTTCTTTCGAAATATTCTCCAAAAATTAATTTTTCCAAATATAAAATCATTAACAAATTTTAAACCATACATTTTTTAATTGATCTAAAGTTCTTTTTGTTAAGCTTTTAAAGCATCTGATTATATTTTAAAATGATTTTCATTTTAATTACAATTTTGTATAATTTTGAAATTTTTAAAGAAGTTTCCTTAAATAATTGCAGATTTTTCTTTTAAAATTTTTTTAAATATTTTAAAATATTTCATAAGAATCTATTTTCCCAAATATAAAAACATGAAAAAATTGTATTCTGTTCAATTTTTAAATTATTTTTAAATCTTTTGGAAACATTTAAACAATCAGATTATCTTTCGAAATGTGTCAGGTTGTCCCTGCCTTCTACTGTAAATTTTGAAAAATTTTAAGAACTTTCCTTACAATATTTCAGATTATAGTTTAAAATTTTTTTAATCATTACAAATATCCTCTAAGAATTAATTTCTTAAAATGTATATTGATTAAAATTTTTTAAAGCATTTAAGTTTAAATCTTTTTTTAAACTTTTGTTCCATCTTATTATATTTTCAGAAGAGTAAAAATTTTCCGACATTCTTTTAAATTTTAAACAATTGAAAGAAGTTTCCTTAAAGTATTTAAAATTATTCTCTTACAATTTTTGAAATCTTTCTAAATATTCTGAAAGATAAAATTTCTCCAAATATAAAAAGATCTAAAATGCTTTATCCTTTCAATTTTTTAATTATATTGAACTCTTTTTCAAACTTAGCTTATTTTAAAATATAATTATTTCTTAAAATAATTTCAAAACTTTGTAATCACGTGATTATATTCTTAAATAATATAAATATTTACTTTTTCGGAAATTTCTGAGTGTTGATAATTTTGTTTGTCGGGCTTCTTGAGTCGACGTATTTTTTAAATGTTTGAAAAAGTTTCAAAATATTTTTAAACTTTCTTAAAAAATTATTTTTTCAAAATAATAAAAATTAAAACTTTCCCCGGAATCTTAAGATAATAATTTTTATCTTCTTAAAACCTTTCCAAATTCCGAAAAAAATTTTATTAATTTCTAATTATTTTTTAAAGTTTCAAAATTATATTTTAAATTAATTCTAATTTTTCCTAATTTAACATTTTCCAGAATCTTTTTTGACAATTTTTTGACATGTTTTAAAAAGTTTTAGAATATTCGCTCAAAATGAATTTTTGATACTTTTCTTTCAAAAGATTAAATAGTTAAATATTCTACAAAAAAGTAATCAACTAAGAAGATTAAGTTTAAAGAAATAAAGTGTCACATTCCATGGCGTATATACATATACGTATTGAGCCAAGACATTCCCGATGATAGCTGCAGGGCGTGCCATGCACACCCCGAGCATCTAGGACACATACT
>JAWWLR010000092.1:54073421-54084452 GCA_035041075.1 Acraspis erinacei | reverse complement strand
ACTGAAAGTTGTTTCAACTCTAAAGTTCCCTCGGTACTTTTCGTCGCCGAATCTGAACAAATGAGGTTACCGATCGCTTTCAAATTGCAATTAAATATTATTAAACAATAGGCAATTTTCAGTATTTCCTTCAGTTTGTAGGCATCGCTAGAGTATATTTAGTGTGTACATCAAAGCTTCAAACAATTCCGATAATATTTGCCCAACTTACAATGATTTATTTCTTAAGAAGTAATGAATTTAGGGCCGAATTTTTATATTTTTTCGAGCGCTGGGCGAGTTTCTAAATCCAGAACCTCAATTGTATATTAATTTGTTTCATATTTTTGGCAAAAACCTTGAATTCCCACCATTGTGGGCCACAAATCTATGATTCCGTGAAACGAGATAAACCGTTTTCGGAGTGAATGATACGAATTGTATTAGCTGCGGATGTCAAAGAATTTACTTATCACTTGTTTACTATGACCCTACATACAAAACAAATGCGACTTATTAGATGAAAATTATAACAGGGCAGGGCACCCGAGCTCTTAGGACTTTCTAAAACTCAACGAATAGTTTCCATCCCATTTTCGTTTTGGAATGTTTTTTAATAGAGAAAAAAGCTTTTTATAGCCTAATTAAAAAATATAAAAATTCTTATTCGGGAGAAAAACTAAAAAATGTCTTATAAAGTGAAAAATCAAGGTGAAATACTACTTTCATCGTATAAATGTTATTTTCATTACAAACCTTGATAAAAGAACTTCCCAAAACCATCATAAAAAGTAAAATTGCATAACCGTATCAGGAGTTATGTAGAAGAAATTATAAAAAAGATAACGTTTACTTTACAAAAAAACTTATGTTATTCACTCTGAAAATCATAATATATCATAAATCATTCTGCGAATCTCACCAAACAATTTCTGTTTTGTAACTGTTTTTAAAAAATGTTAATAAAAGTAAAGATAATTTTTTAATAATTATTGCAAAAAAGCCGTATTTTTTAATTCTGACGAGTCCCGTTAGGTAAGAAAAAAGTGTCTACAGAAAAATTTCCGTAACTGCAAGAATTATAACACGGAGGCTCGAATACGACCCCCAAAATTACGCAAAACAGCAGAATCTTTCAGACACTACGTTTTTGCCTAGCACCGACCGGGTCTCAGAGGACGTGGTGTTACGCAAGAAAGCAGTCCAAAGATACTGGTTTTTTGAAATCATTGGACTTCAGCAAACGCAGTGTCTACAAATCATATAATTATATATGAAAAATTGCAAAATGAACACAAATAACTATAAAAATTGTGAAAAGTAAGCACTGTATGAAATATATTGCGAAGTAAATTCTAATTCGCCCAGTTGTTGATTGCTGAAGATAGGTACAAGAAACAATTTTTGTTTAAATTTGAAAATAATTGTTTACAAAGAAATTTTCGAGTTTTTGAAATAATTTGTGGGCAAGAATGAAAGTAGGAATCAAAACATTATTTATCATGGCATGCTACGCGCCAGTTGATACTGATCCCAGTGAAGTAAAGTACGCCTTCTGGGACACTTTACATGATATAATAAATATTTGCGATCATCGTGAAAGAATAATTTTCCTGGGAGATATGAATAGAAGCGTGGGCATCGAAAATCAGGATACAGAAAGAGTACTAGTTAATTTCGGGAATCCGAGAACAAACTATAACAGAGACAAATTAGTCGGCTTATGCTTACAAAGGGGTCTGTTTATTACAAATACATGGTGCATTCTACATGTGCATAATAGAAAGCATAGCTAAGGCAACTTAGGAGTCGTTTATAAGAATGAAAGTTATATAGGGAGCATGGACTAAGTTGCGGGGTATGATTGTTACATATGCGATCGAAGTGTGTGGTACCGAGGTTGTAAGAAGAATGTCTGGTGATGCATGGTGGAATGATGAAATTCAGGATGCCCAAAAAGCAAAGAAAGAAGCTTACATGAGAACTTTCGACATGGGAGGTCTTAACGATGAGGAAAGAAATATACGTATAAATGATTACAGACACAAAAATAGGATACTCAAACGATCATTTAAGGAAACTAAGATAAAATTAGAGCAGAGGAACATAATAAAATAAAAAACGCCTTTGAAGGAAGCAAGAAAATGCTTTATAGAAAAATGAGAGTTTAGGGGAGTATACGTAGATGACAATATAGAAAACCACAACTGCGATCTAGAACACAATGCCTTAGAAAACTCAATTGATAAAGTCTGTGTCACTGAGGAGTAGGGTTCCGGAACCGAAAGAAAGCACCGGTCCTCGAGTAACCTGTGCTGGAAAAATTGGACGGTGCCGATAACCTTAAACCCGACCGCAGGAACCGAATCCATCACCGGTTCCACTGTGGGAACCAGTTTTAAAAAGCCCGCGAAAATTTGAAACGTAATTTAAATTAACGCTTAATTCTAATGAAAATGCATAATTAGTTTTTATCTAAATTACTGATTAATGGGTATTCAATTTGATTTTTAATATCGATTATTATTCGTTTCATAAAGAATGAATAAACAGTAACTTCATTCATATGAATTTTTATTGAAAGTCCAAAAAGTATCGAGAAAAATAAATATCTTATTACGTATTACAAGATTTGAAATCGAATTTAACTGTACGTTAAAAAAATAGTTCAATATATAATTTTTCATTTAAAATGTTTTATTCGGATTTTTGCGTTTTTTCGTCCGCTTTACATGGCAAATGTATTGTCCATTCAATATTTATCATTGACGAATTATTTTGTCCCTGATGATAGTATCTGAAATTCTATTCGTAGGCTTTTTATTATAAATAAGTCAGCCAATTATTATTTAACAAGATTATTAACATATTGTATTTCGTATTTAGTATAGATACATTTGGAAATTTTTCGTGCAAACTGCAAAAGTCAAAACGTGACCGGCCGCCGGTGTTCGTTACTTCAAAAGAAAGAACAAAGAACCAATTACCCATCAATTACCAAAGAAATTAAGAATAGAGGTGGTATTCCAATTTCCGAAAAAGTGTCGAAAATCGAACGGACCTATTTTTCTAACGTTCAGGGATAGAAAGAGAGATGTTTGATTCTCGACTTCGACACAGCATCAGAGTCCCACTGCAGACATCGATTCTGCAGTCGAATGTCGATTCCCGGGTTCGAGAGCCGGTGCTGGAGTTGAAACCGATAGGTGGAGTCGGTGCTGGAGATGAAACTGATAGGTGGAACCGGTTCCAAAAAATCAATTTATGAACCGCCGGTACCACCGAAGAACCGGAGTCGGTTCCGGCATCCCTAGCCTCTAACTTGAGATCCGAGCACCTAACCGCCTCAGCCACCGAGGCTATTTTATAAAAATGATTAAGATTCATATTTTCATAAAAATTCAGTTTTAAATATTACCTGCATAGATTTGCAAGCATCAGCAGTAAAAATAATTTGGAACATGTCCTTTAAGACTTCTTCATCTATTCTCTCCAAAGATCCACTCAATCCTCGCAGCCACTCACAAAAATCGTGGCAAATTCTATCAGTGATCTTAGACGCTCTCATACTTAATGTAGCATCTGGGTTGTAACCCTTTAGGTCTATTTTCTTAAGTGGTCGCCAAGTTACCACCTAAAAAATCATCAGTGATTTTAAATATAAAGCGCAACTTTGTTGCAGAATTAAAAATATAAATGCGAAGATAAAAAATCAAATATTTCACTACCTTTCGTCGTGGTTTAACTAGAAAAAGAGCGTAGGGATTCAATTTTTGCGAATTTGGGAAATGTTCCCGTAAGGAAGGTGCCGTTACAGATGGGGGATGCACCTGTAGTTAGGAAAGAATTTTTTCAATTAGGCCTGAGATTTTATTTATATTTTTTCATTTAAAAAATTTTTCAATATTTTGAAAATTTTTTATTGGGTTAGTAATTCGCAGTTATGGCCGATAGACCCTTACGCACAAAACATTATAGGAAATTCAGTATAGGCCTATAAGGATTTTCCTATAATGATATGATACGATTTAAAATAATTGTGAAAGCTTGAATATATTCGTAGGACCTCTGATTATTATTTCGAGGGGTCGACGAGATTTTGGAATATTTTAAGCTCTTTTCAAGATTTCTCAATAATGTCCTTTAGTGGTGAAATTAATTTTATATTAAAGGGATTTCTACGGATATTAGTGATTTCAAGAAATATAAGGGTATTAAAGAACATTCTAAGGATTTTTGACATTTTAAGTTATTTTAATGTATTCCAGAGAATTTTAAGAGATTTCAAAAATTTTAGGGGATGTAATTAAAGAAATTTACAACAGGAAATAAATTTATTTTATTTTCAAGAGATTTCAAATAATACCTGCAAATTTCGAAGCATCTCAAGTAATTAAAATATTTCAAAGGAATGCAAAGATTTTAAAGTAGCTAAAAGAAATTAAAAGGCGTTAAAAGATTTTAAGGTCCTTCTACGGATTTCAACGAATTTTAAATATTTTAATGGATTTAATAATATTTTTAAAGCTATAGATGGATTGCCATGAAAATTTTAGAGTTTCAAAAAATTAGATATAATAATTAATACAATAGTAATAATAATCATTAAAAATACAATATCTGTCATTAAGAACAAATAGAAACTCATAATCCTATTTTATAAAATATACACTTAATTATTTCAACATATGTCAAAAAATAATCTGAAAGATTTTAAGACTATTTTTTTATTTTGCATGATTTGAAAAAAATTATAGGCAAACTAAATGATTCAAAGGACATTCCGAAGTTTAAAAATTTTTTTTAAAGATTCCAAAATAATTTAACTCTTGAAAAGATTTCAAAGAAATTCAAACAAAATGTACATTTTCAAAAATTTCGAAAAGAAAGAATTTTTTAATCAATTTGGAAACAATTTTAAAAAGAATTGAAAATATTTCATAGTACTTCCTAAAATTTCGAAAAATAATTTAGAATATTTAAAAGGAAAACATTTTCTATTTTGCAAGATCCAAAATGTTAGAAAACATTCGAGTAACTTTATGAGAAATGTATAGGTTTTAAACACTTTCAAAAATAATTTAAAACTGCAGAATATTTTTTAAAATATATAATAAAAACTTAGATTTTTAAAAATTTAGAAAAAAGCTTGGAAGCTTCTTGCGAATGTTCAAAGTTTTCAAGAAAGTACGTTTTATCGAAATGTCGAAGAACATTTTACATGTTTTTTTTTATTTTAAAAATTAATTTTTAGAAAAAATTATGGAACATATAAAAACACTTAAAAAGGCATTCAAAAGAAATTAAAAATTGGAAAGAAATAATCTGGAAGATTTTAAGGCAAGTTTATTATTCATGCAGGATTTTTTGTAAATGTGAGGAAAAATATGAATAATCTAACATTTATTTAGGAGGTTTAGAAGTATATGCAGACTTTTTTTAATTTGAGGAAAATCAAAACAGGTGTAAATATATTTAGAAGAATTAGAAGTTAAGAAATCGTATTCATTTAAAATTTGAAAAATTGAAGAAATAAATATGAATTTTTAAGATTTAAAAAAAATTAAAAACGGTTTGAGAATTTTTAAAGATTTTTCGTGAACGAAGAAAATGTTCTGAGATTCATGGCAAAATTTTAAATGATCTTTTATATTGAAAAATAAAGGCTAGGAGGAAATTAGAAAATATTTCAGAAAATTTCAAACCATTTCCTGAAATATCCAGAAATGGTAGAAAATATTGAAAGGCAAAATATCTTAATTTTGCAAGATTAAGTTTTAGAAAAAATTAGAGTGAGATTTAGAGATTTAGTTTTTAATTTCTTTGTTACCACTGATTTATTGATTAATTATTAAAGAGGTACTATAAACATCCATTTAAAAAATTATTTTTTTGAATGCGAAGTGAATTTTACAATAACTATATTATAATTAAACTGTCCTAATGAAAGTTTAAAGATATTTTTTTGTAAATAATCTTCAATAATTGATCATTAATTAACCGCTAAAACAAACGAGATTAAATATTACGCCTGTGAATCACTAAATAATTAGAATTGCAAAAATAATTTTAAAAACATGTGGATATAAAAAATAACAAGTCTCATAATAATCTGATCTGAAATTGTAGTCTAATTATAATTTAATTTTATTCGTTTTTAATAAGACTATAGATTACAAAATTATTATTTTGTTTAAGTGTAGTAAGATATCACAATATGTAAAATTGCACGTAATAAAAACGCATCTTAAATACGTTTTAGTCGTGCTTCTAGCAAAGGAAGATTTTCTACTTGCAACCAGGAAAACCCCGGAAAAACCGGGAGTTTGGTGAAAGAATAGGTGACACTATCTTATTAATTTAAATACTTACGAACAAATCGAAATCGATCTCGCTGGACCTTCTTCTATCCCTTACATCCTTTTTACCATCCTTATCCTTCGGAAATATGAACCTTCTCCCCACGTATTTCTTCGGTTGCCACTGCGGCATGTTGAGAATCGGAGCCACCAGGTTATAGGATTTCAAGGGTAGAACACGCTTGAGTTGACGGGAATTACACAAGGGAGGCTGTTTCGAGGAAAATTCAAGGTCAGGGGACAACTTATCTGAATTCAAATACCGTTTCGATTCCGCAAGCAATCTCAGCAAGTTTATCGAAATCTTTAAAGCTTTTTTCAAATCAGGATCAACATCACCTTTCCGAACTTCCGAGACCCGCTTTGAATACCAATCGCATAACTTTTTCAAAATCTCTCCAGGAGATTCACTCTCTTCTACACACCTTTCCAAAATCTCCAAGACTTCTTCCTCTTCCTTCGAAATATCATACAATCGCCCTTCATCTTTCGAATCTTGTCTAAACATCAACAATTCTTCCTTCCAACTAATGGAATCTCCAGGTGAATCCCAGACTGACATCTTTCTTGCACCATAATGCTTCGAACGCAGATCAAGACTAGTCCGGGCTCTGGCTAAGTGAGCTTTTTTTTCATTGTCTACTTTACAAGCTTCAGAAGAACCCATTTTTACAGCAATTGTCTTAATTCTCGTTAGTGTCTTTCGTTTATCTGTCAAAGATTCTTCCAAATCAGCTTTTGATTCAAAATCCTCTTTGTCGGACTTCAGTTTTAAATCTGGACTTCGAATAGTCACACTTTTGCAAGAAGCTTTTCGGTCTCTTTTTCTAGTATCTTGGTTACTTAGGATTTCTATCAAACTGTCTTCAAGGTCACTATCGTCATCTGACTTTGACGTGACCACTGAGGCTCGAGATTGCATCGAAGTTGCTTTCCGCAACCGCAGAGCTTTCAGCGATTCCAAGCTGGGTTTCCAGACCACCGGTGCGTGACAAGGTGCAAGGTATTTCGAGGTATTTAATGAACCATTGGTGACCCCAGGTCGAGCGTCTTCAGATTCCGAGCTTTGCCCACTTGGAGTTGAGGGTTTTGATACATCCGTTGAATGAACGGAACCAGATTTGATACTCACTTTCTTCAAATCTCTACTTTTTGGGGAAAGGCTCTGATCCATAGATAAGTTGCTAACATTATCAGAATATTTTGAGAATTGATCAGCTTCTTCTTTCAAGGTCATCTCGGACTTAGAAGACACTAAACTTAGCTCCAAATTTGATTCAAGAATAGATCTTTGATCAGAAATGATAGATCCAAAATCAGGAGTCTTTAAATCTGGCAGACTTACTGAACTAGTATCACTATCTGATATATCTTTATAAGGTTCCTTAACAATTGATGATAAAATCGCTATCGGCAATTCACGTTTTATATTCTCAGGTTTTCTAAAAGATTTATAGAGGCAAGGTAGACATCTATCAGAATTTTTTCTCGGGTAGACTTTCACTGCTGGGATCTTTGTTAAGTTATTTGATTTTAGTTGGGGGATTTGGAAAGCAGGGCTAGAACCGGATGTACTACGGGTAGCGGAAATAATTGTTTGACTTTCGGATTCACTTTTTTTGGCAGGAAAGTGGTAATCCTGGCCTAAGTACTTTGGAGCAACTCTTCTTAGTTTATCACGAATGCTTCGATAGGCAGAGTTATCAATTATGGATTTTCTATTGGTGCCGACTTTGTACCCAGATTCTAACTCCGAGCTGGTGGAACTATTTAAACTTTCTCTATTGGATTCACTTACTTCTGGATCTAATTTTAAATACTTGTTTTTCGTTACCAACTTTAGAGCTCGATAAGCATATGTTGTGGAGACATTTTTTTTCTTTTGCAATTTCTCTGATTTAGCCTCTTCTTTTTTTCCGTCATGATAGATTTTTGAATCAATTGTTCCTTCAATATGGGAACTTGAAACTGAAGATAAATCTGAGGAATTTTCGTGCAAAGAAGAAATGGTCAGAATCTCAGGATGAACGAGCTTTTCTTCTGATTGAATATCAGGAGAATATTCAGAGACTATTTTTGGAATACGATAATTACTTATTTCTTCATAGTCTGGAAAACTGTCAGTGGGTATCAGTTTTTTGAAACTCGGATGTTGACTTGCATATCCTAATTTTGGAACTCTTAAATAATCTTTTACAACAGTTTGAGAGGATCCGAGCTTCTTTTTCGACTTAGACTCTGAATTATACTTTTTTGTTTGATCTAAATCAACATTGACATGACATTTAGAATAATCTTCATCCGAAGATTCATGGGTCTCAATGGAACTTGGAATCGATATTGTTTTAGCAAAACTTGCAAAAAGGCTCGCTTTGCCTAAGTTTGGTGTTCTCATTTTCTGAGTATTGAATAAGGGCTTCTTCTCCATTTCATATTCCTTCTTCAATTCAATTTTTTCCGAGGAAGCTGCATTTGCATGATCTTCGTAAATTTCAAAGACTTTATCTACGTTTTTAGATTCTGAGCTCTGCAAAGCTGAAAATCCAGAAACTATTCTTTCTAATTTTGGATCAATCAAATTTCTATTAAATAATTCTTGAGAACTCGACTTCCTTCTCGGCAAAAACTTTTCAAGATTGTCATCAAAGATTAGTGTGGGTGCTTCGTTTTTGTGATAAGGACAATTCTTCTTTGAAAAAAATTTTGACTTTGTAAAGTTTGTTTTATGAACACTCATACACTCTGACGTAACATTTTGTTTTCGGCTTTCAACAAAGGATCGAAAATTTAAATTAAATTTTTTGTCTAGATTGGCATATTTTTTATCAAAAGTTTTTTTATCCTGATGGACATCTGCAGTCAATTTAAAGAAAGATTTGCGCGAGGGTGTGGGAGGAGAAATTTTAACGATCGTTTCACCGTAGGACTTAACTTTGCTGAGATTATTAAATTCTGCGGAATCGTGAGGGTCAAAATCTAAATTATTATTGGAATGGGCAATGTAGGGAAAATGGAAAAAAGGATCTCTTACTTTTCGAACTTTCTTTTCTATATTATTACATACTTCGTTCCAATAAGATGTTGATTTTGGTATAGGCGTTTCCCATCTAGAATCGAAAAATGGAATTGAAGCAATAATTTTGGGAATGTTTTTATTTAAATATTTAATTCCATTTTTTTAATTTATTCACTTTCACATTTTTATTTAAAAGCATAATAGAATATTTTCAATTTAGAAAAATTAGGTTAGTTAAATAACATACCTTGACTTTTTAATAAAGCGCATCTTTTTCCCATAACCATGATAGTCCAATGCTTTCCTTTTTTGAAAATCACACATTATTTAACCCCAAAATTTTATATATATTCTTCCTTTCTATAAAAATATATAAATTTAATAAGAAATTTATTACTGAATGTATCAAATAGAATATTTGTAAAAGCGATGTTGCTGGCATCCAAACCTATTTTCAGAGTGTGTATCGATCAAACATTATTCTGATGATAGTGTTTTTATTATCGCTTGAGTAAATGGAGAGTTTTTAAATTTTGATAAAAGATGGCAATATTATGGGATCAATAAGCACATCGGTATTTTCAAATTGGAGAAATAAGATCCCGTTTATCGACTTACGGAAATAATTCTACCATGGTAACTTTTTTAAAAGGTTGTAGGTAATTTCGATTTCCAACTGCAGGTAACAGAAAACTGAAACTATTATTTCAGTTTCGTAGGTTTTAAATGGCTTGAAAGTCATAAATCAATAACGAGTATTACCGACAGTAGCTTGTTTACTGCTACCTTGAAGTTCAGTTATCAGGAAACTGTTTTATCCGGAGGGCATAAACTTCAAAGTAATATGAATATATACACTTATTGATTCTGACAATTTATATAAAAAATTTTAATAAATATTGACGAAATCCTATTACAAATTATTGTCCTATTATTTAAACATTTAACTGAAATTTAGAAGATGAAATGACAGAAAATTTTTTCAAATCTTTGGAATCCTTTGAAATCTTTAAATTATTGAAAAATAAATTTTTCACACTTTTATTTAATTATTACAAAATTTTCGGAATTTATATGAAATCTAATGATATTCCAGGATTTCTCTCAAGTTTTTTTAATCTTTTTAAACTTTTACGGGTCCTTTAAAATACCATAAAACATTTAAAATACATTGAAATATTTTGAAATCCCTTTTATTTTTCGAAAGCTCCTGAAAATTCCTTAGGGTCTTATGAAATATCTTAAAATCTTCAAAATTCTTCAAAATTTCTTGGAATTTTTAAAAGTATTCTCCAATGTTTCAAATTATTTACAATTAAATTTTGTTTTATATATTTGAAATACCTAATAATATTCCAAATCTCTTTAAATCTATGGAATGCTTTGAAATCCCTTTTTCCTTGTAAACAATTTTGTTGCAATTTTATTAAAATATCCGAGGATCCCCCAAAATCACATCAAATTACATTTACTCTGGTGATATTCCTTGAAATGCCTTGAAATATTTTAAACTCCTAAAACTTCATTGGGATCCTATGTCTTTTTGTTTTAAAAGGCAATCCCCCCATTTAATTGAAACAAAAAGAAATTCCGTGACGGAAAAATGTGACGGGAAAGTATAGAGTCTTGTAGAGAATTATCTAAAGAAAATTGGTATGTATCAGACATATGGGTTTG
>JAWWLR010000092.1:54057224-54073321 GCA_035041075.1 Acraspis erinacei | reverse complement strand
AGAATTCATGAATCGTATATACTTTGCGATTATTTTTGTAAGCTCCCATAGTGATAATGCACTCAACTTGTAGATCATTTAATTTGAGAATAGCCGCAGGTAGATTAGAATTATAAGTCTTATTGGCTTCAAGAATACGAGGTGTAAATTCCAAGTTTACTTTGCGATCACATTTTATCTCGCTGCGTAATATATTCTTATTTTACTTAATGTTTATTTGAATCGCATAAACTGCTAGAGCCTTATGAGCATAACTCTCAATGTCTTCAATCTCATAGATAACAGTAGATATGGTACCTACTCGATCAACTACATGGGTTTCGTTCTTTTCAGTGTCAACGTTGGGAATCGCATTAAATGTGAGCAATTCAGCAAGTCGAAGGGTGTAGTGCTTATGAGAAGTGAGTTCTATTGCTGAAACATACATTGAGTCTTGCACAGAAGAATTTCCTGTTATCGTAAGAGTGAATGATTCATCCATGATAATGTTCTTCTCTGTTCTGACTCTAGTCAGTCATCAATTCATCATATTCATTTAATGCATCTGCCCATTAATATTTTCTTTCTTATCCTACGAAATTTATCCGGTGCTAAAGGATCCGTTTCCTATCTAGTGGCCGAAACCGCCTCTTATTCCTGAGAGCACCAAACATTGGAGTTTAAATTTATGTGGAAATCTGACTAATCAATTAGGGTTAAATCCTTTGTCTTTTACTCTTTTATATATTTCATTTTTCAAGCCACTACTTCTCATAACATATATCCATGACTAATGTTTTTGTAGTTGATCGAAACAGTTGCCTTGCTATTTGAAAAATATTTATCTAGCATTTGACCAGAAAACTTTTTCCTTCCTTATTCGCATTTTGTGGGCTCTCTTTTTCTATATTTGAATTAGTGAAAAACTAAAATTATATCAGCAATATGGCTTCACATGTGCTCTTTGTTTTTCAACATCCTTTAATTTAAACAAAAATATTATTTTTAGTTGATACTAGTTTTTTGTCAAGTATTTGCGCTTGAAAGAAACATCCGGTATACGGTTTTTAATATTTTCTACTGATCAAATATCCTATTAAATGCAAATTCTTTACCGATTTGTGTTGGTGATCACCTAAATCATTTAACAGTCTTGTCTAGAAATTTCAGGATTAATTGATATGGTGCGTCTCCGGAGTAGTTTTAGAGGAACTTTTGATTTATTAATTATTTCTAGAGATATTTCACTTTTCGCTCGTAACATTCATTCTTTTTTAGCAGTTCAATGGAACTGTAGCCTTCAATTATTCAGGGTCGCTTACTAGGAAATTTTTGTCTGCTAACTATTTCTAGATATATTTCACTTCTGATTCTCAAAATTGAATTTTTTTAGGAGTGCATTCGTACTGTAGCCTACAATATTTAATAAATATTTTACAACATCAGGATAAATTAACCAGATAAAGCTCATGTGCTGTTCTTCAGAAAATTTTCCTTAGCTAATTACAAAAGAGATATCTAAATAAATTAAATTGTGATTGAGTGATTGTGATTGTGATTGTCAATTAATAAATTACATTTTTTAGCAGTTTAATGGAACTGAAGCCTACAATATTCAACTAATTTTTGTTTAAACTGCAGGATAAATTAAGCAAATAAAACTTAAGGGCCATTTGTCAGGAAATGTGTGGTTAAAATTGTAGAACAAATTAACTAAATAAATTTCCGGAGCATTTTTTCTGGAATTTTTTATTTATTAATTATTTATAGAGATGTTTTACTTTTTATTCCCAAAATTCTATTTTTTGAGCATTTCATTCTACCAGTTGCAGTTAGTATCTTTAATATTAAATGTTTAAATTATACACTTAATGTTCAGCTGAATTTAAAAATGTACTTGATTTTATATTAAGGGTATTTGATTCTTATTCTGCCACTCATAAAGAGGTAAGACTCAATTTTAATTGGTGTGAATAAAATAAAAGGTTCTATATATGTTCTCTCATGAAATGTCATTCCAAAATTTTGAAAGGACTTGAACCAAATTAATTACTGCAAAGGGATTTCAAAACAGAGGAGAATAAATGCGTTTGTAGTTTCAGTCGGATAATGAAGAAGATATGTTTTTTATTCCAGTTCTTGGATTTTATATAATAATTTGATTATGTAACTCAAATAGAGTGTAATAATACCAAAATTAGATTTACAAAGTTTAAAACGTAGTAGAAATGCATTTTTTAGTTATGAAATCGAAGAGATGACGTTGGACATTAGCGGATTGTTTTATGATTCCCATTTAAAAGTTCAGACCAAATTCGCACACGAATATTCGCAATCAAGCATGACTCCTGAAGCAATAATATAAAACTAAATTTTATGGTTTTGAGCGTAAATCTTGTAAAAGAAGGTACCATATATTCGAATTGTAAAACTAATATTTATATAATAATTTATTAACTGAGTAATCCTAGACTGATAAAATTCATGTGGGAATGTGGTCTATGTTTTCAAGTGGCAAGCAAAAGAAGTAATTTTGGGTTAAAAATATTCATCGTGAAAATGTGTTATGAGAATCAAAAGCGGAAGCAAAGGAGCTTTTCTATGTTGCCACATAAAATCTTTGCAGTATTTGATTTTTTTCAGGTCCATCCGCTCAAAATTTCGGACATTTTTTTATTAGAGCTTGAATAGTAATCCTGGGCTAAGAATATCCATGTGAGAATGTGGGCTATGTTTATAAATAGGAACCACAAGACTTTTCCTATACTACCCGGTACCATCATCACAGTAATTAATTTTTTTATATGGATTTTATATGGATCTAATTGGAAAGAAAAAGAGTTTTTCTAAGGTACTGTATATCTTGACTGTGGAATAATTTCTTTAATTTTCTTTGATGCCTCAAGTTTTAGGATATAAAATAACGTTAGTAGTTTTGAGTTTCCTGGTCAGAATTTATTAAGAAATAATTCACAGAGTCAATTATATATGCGCAGTAAAAAATAATCGTAATTTTTCCATTAGTTTTTCACTTGTAAATTTCCCATAAACGTAGAGAATCCCGTACACTGGTATGGGAAAACTTCCAGTCATGTATGGAACTTTGTTGCGAATTTATTATGAAACAATTCACAGTAAATTATAAATGGCTGCAAGGTTCTTAGAGCCAAAGTGTAAGAAAGAATTTTGCATAAGCATGTTTTTTCTCTTAAATGTTATAATAAAATTGTTTTTAATTCAGTTTTTCAAACATTAAAAAATTAAACCATTTCGAAGTGATTTTCAGATTCTCATCAGAGAAGGTATTAGATTTATGTAAAACTTAACCCCCTTCCCCAGTTTTGTGAGATATCCATGTTTCGAGACCCTCTGAAACCAAAAAACAGGTTTTCACGAACGTGTCCGTCTGCATTTTTGTGTGTATGTCTGTCTGTGAGCACGATACTTTTAAAACAAGTAACCTTTTGGATTGGCCTTTGGTAAACTCTTGAAGTGTCGGATACTAAATGTGAATTTAATTAACCAGCTATGTTTGATACTAACTGAAAAATTTGGCGCAGTTATAAATGAAAGTTTCAGAAAGCAACATCATCCAATCAATTTTTCAGCAGAATGTTGCAACAAAAATTACTTTTAATAGACTTTGCAAAATTGTGGACTAGGAACATCATTAACATAACATTGCTCGATTTTTTAAGATACTACCCACGTGAAAAAGTTTGCATGACTCCAGCATGGCAATATACTTGGAAATATTTTTGCCAAGAGCAGAAGAGTCTCTAAATGGTAAGTTCACTACCTGGGTGCACAGGATCTTTCACCAGGTAGTTTAGCACGTATTCTACAAGAACTTTCTCAAAATTCAAATTTTTCTAACACCCAAAATAACTATCAATGGTGAGTCTATGACCTGGGTGTGCCGGATCATACACCAGGTCATTTAAAACGTCATCAACGAGAATTCTTTTAAAATTTAAATTTTTTCAATAACCAAAACAACAACAAATGGTGAGTCGCCGACCCGATTTGGCAGGAACTACCAATGGTGGATCGACATCCCGTATGCTCACGCGGCTCGTCGACTCACCATTTGTAATTGTTTTGGTTATGGAAAAAATTTAATTTTCAAAAGTGTTCTAGTGGATGACGTTTTAAATTACCTGTTGCACGATCCGACGCACACGGGACGTCGACCCACCATTGGTAGTTATTTTGGGTGTTGGAAAAATTTGAATTTGGAAAAAGTTCTTGTGGAATACTTGTTAAATTACCTGGTACACGATCCTGCCCAACCGGATCGGCGATTCACCATTTGCAGTTGTTTTGGTTATTGACAAAATTTTAATTTTAAAAAAGTTCTCGTAGATTACGTTTTGAATTACCTGATGTACGATCCGGCTCATCCCGGTCGTCGATTCACCATTGATAGTTATTTTGGGTGTTAGAAAAATTGAATTTTGAAATAGTTCTTGTTGAATACGTGTTAAATTACCTGGTGGACGATCCTGTGCACTCGGGTAGTAAAGTAACCATGTAGAGACGTTGCGGCGATTGGCCAAGATATTTCCAAGTATATTGCCATGATGGAGCCATGCAAACTTTTTAACGCTGGTAGTATGTTGAAAAAGCGAGCAATGTTACGTTAATGATGATCCACAAATCCGTTCTTGAATAGATTGTGTCCATCTTCGAAAATTTTGCCTAAGTTCAATTCAAACCAAATCACGCTGGACCCTGGGCGAAGCATGGGAAAGGGACTATTAGCCATGCTTGACCATGGGATATAACCATGGGTCGACCGCGGGACAACCGTGGGTGAAGATTGACGCAATCTTCAGCCACGCTTATCCGACGCTTATCCCGCGCTTAAGCCACGCTTACCCCACGCTTAACCCATGCTCACCCCACGGTCACCCTCCACTTATGCCATTGTTGACCCATGGTTCACTCATTGAAACTTTTCCACGCGGGTCGTCATCGTCGATCAATAGTGATGAAATTTGAATTGCTGTTCAGCATCAATATCAGTGTATACTGCCCAGAACGAGTTCACAGTATATGTATGAATACTACCCAAGCCTGATGAAGTAACAGCTCCCAAAACATGAACTTATTTCGACAAGATCACGCTGTGACTTGAATGTCATTGTTCAAGCACGACAAGCGCCGGGAAGTTAAGAGCAGTTTAAGATCTCGATTCATTAACTGGAATAGATGATAACATATGTAATGGTTTTAGATGAACAAAAGTAAATATTAATAAATATGTAAATACAATATTCGATTCAATATAAAAAAACTTTAAGTTAGTAAGATTTCAAGATCTTCTACCTAAGAGATGAATTTCGCACCCAAAAAGTTAATTTGTTACCAGAGTAAAAAATTTTCAACTCGTTGAAATAGCCGTGACAAACCGAATTTTGAACAAAATAGTTGTATTTTCGACCAAAGAAGGCGACTTCACCAACGCAGTTGAATTGCCAACCTAGAAAGATGAATTTTTATCTAAATAGTCGAGTGTTCCAAGAAAGGAGATTAAAATTAAATTAAAGAAGTTAAATTCTCCAGTAAAAAATACGACTTTTGTACAATACAGTTAAAAGATAATTTTTCCAGAATTGAACTACCTCATTAATTATATAAATAATATGGTGGTTCTAGATCAATCTAAAAATTCTATAACCCCTTCCTCACACTACTCCCTTTCCCACCGAGTGAGTCACACCTACCCCGAAAGGGAAACGGCTTAATGGTGTAATAGTAAAAAGGTGAATGGTAGAATATTTCAACTAAAAAGATTACATATTGACAAAGGAAGTTGAATTCTGCAGACAAAAAGACTATTTCTCAAGGATGCAATTGAAAGATAATCTTTCTACCATAAAACATGAATTTTCGACCCAAAAAGACAAATTTTTAACGAATTTCATGTCGGATTTTTATGCAGCAAGCCAGAAAATTAATACAAGCATGAATATTTTTTCTCTTGATTGCTATTTATTTTTACAGTTATTATTAATATTATCTTATATAACATAACTTAGTGAGAAAATTTCAAATACAATTTGAACGTAGTAATAATTTTTTCATCCTTTTCGTATTTATATTTTTAGAAATTGTTATCATTTAGTTAAAATCAAAATAAGTTAAATGCAGATTTTGCAAAAATAGACAATTGAAATTTTCCTTCAAACACAAATAAATTATAAAATAATAAGTTAGATTTTATGTTTTGTATCCCGATTTGCAACGGCTTTCTCGATACAATATTATAATAAATCTAGAAACTACAATTTTAATAACCAGAATCAAAGTTTACAATAAATGTTAGCATAATCACGTTAAGCATATTCCCTCTAAATTTGTATTATTTACAACTCATACTATAAAAATTTGTATTTATAGTATTTTGAAACAGTAAACTTTACGCATGATGCACTATGGTAGTGTGGTTGCTTAATGTTACTGAGGGAAACATAATTGTAATAATAAAGTACTCATATATGATAAATTAAAGTTTGGTAAATGTTTTCGTGCTTTCATTTTAGAGTATAACTAGAGAAAACGGTTTAGTTTATTTTAAAGGTTTAGTTTATCTTATCTACAGCGCGTAACACTTGCCTATTCGAAATACTATAAAGAACACAATATTTGTAGAGTATAAGTCGTAAATAATAAAAATTGAAGTACTATATGTTTAACCTGATATTTATGAATTTGTATAAAGTTTGATTCAGGCTATTACAAATCTGGTTTCTAGATTTATATAACATTATGTCATGAATATCGTTTTAAATTGTGATAATAATCTTAAGAAATTATTCATTATTTTTGTAGAATTTCGCATTTAGAAACAAATTTCAGTTGCTTATTTTTGTAAGATCTTCATACGAAATTAACTAATCACAAAATACAACTTAGAAAATAGAAATCAGAGTGTGTTACAAATTTATAATGTCCAATGTCGCTTGTGTCCTTAACATATAAAACATACACGTAAAGAAGTTTCTTGTAACAACGATCCTTTAGTTTTGATTAGGTGGGCACTTTTCTATCTGAACCGCTAAAATAATTATCAATACTTATTAATATTATCCCAATCATTCATACGGAAAGCCATAACAATGTTTCTTTTAACTATTTTTATTATCACATGAAAGATTATACAGGCATTCGAAATGAAAAGTTGTATACATTATTTGTTAACATAATTTTGTTCATTGAACAGGAAACTGACCTTAAAATTGGGCCAGCAAGTCCGGTATTTGAGACAAATGCACTTAATTATGGTAAGAGTGATGATATGGCTGTTTTGTCACCATTTCTCAGAAAAATCGGGTTTTCCCACTTTTTAAATCATTTTAATGTGTATCTCGTTCGTCCAGGTTTATATGTGCTATTTTTCAGCTCTTAAGACATGTTACTATCGCGATATCGCCCTTCAAAGATATAAGGGTCTTTGCTACAATGTTTCGAAATTTGGACTATAACGTTTTATTAATTCGGGCTTCGAAAAACGAACTAATTTTTTTTTTAATCTCGCACCTAAAGTTTAGAAAGAATTTCAACATAATAAATAAAACATCTTGAATATTTCTTATTTGGATATTTGATTCAGAGAAATATCCTCTTGTGTCTAAAGGATGCTTTTTGACATGAATGGAAGTTCCTCTTGAATTTAAGGTTGAGAGGATTTTCATTTGTCTCAAGAAAGGATTTTTATGAAGAAAATATTACCAAGAGGACGTTTTTTTTTTGAAGGCAACTTTTTCTGGATGTGTTTAGTTATAAATGAATAGTTTTACTTTGAAAAAATAAAGGCACGTTCAAAAACCGATTTTGGGAAGATGATTATTGATTATTGACTTAAATTATGATCAGTTACAATAGTCTGAATGACACGATTGGAGTTGAAATATCAATACATATAACAGAACACATAGCCTATAAGAGAGTCGCAGTTTTATAGATTAAAATATCAAATTTCAAAACTATTTAATAAATATGTGGAGTGTAGGCCAAAATCTTCAAAAAATACTGCAAAATATTTTTTAAAGAGGAATCAAATTAATTATTATTTTGTTGAGGTAAGAACTCTATCCAAGTATTATTTTTTAAATCATGGAAATGGGTAATCCGGCAGAACCTAAATTTTACATAATTGTTCTCCAAATCTAATCTTTTGCCTTAATTACATGCTATAAATTATTATTTGAAAAAGTTGAAAAAAATTCGGATCACCTATAAAATGTTTACAAAAACAGTCAACATCATTCATTTTGGTTTGTTTTGCCCTAAATGTCTCGAGAACCTTTCGTGACGGCCAAATCCTAGAGGCATATTTGGACAGATGACAGAATTATTTTAAAAATTAATTTTTATTCAATTCATAAAACTATTCGCGAACCTGTTTTATCATTTTGGCAGTTATCTTATCTTCTGCATATATACATGAATGTAATTTCTTATTTAAATATTGTTATTATGAGATTTTTGAAATTATTTTAAATAAATGAAAATATTTTTCTCTACAACTTACGTTCACCGCATCCTTGCATGCAACCTGGATAACCTTCACCGACTGGATGTATGCCATCATCAATTTTCATACAAACGGTAACAACGTCTTTCGGATTTTGAACGCCCTGAAAACCGTACCTTGTAAGAATCCAATTTTGTATGTTAAAGAGTGAAATTGAAACTTTTCTATACTTACTGAGCAGGACTTTTGGCAATTAGACACGCCTTGAACTTTGAAGGAAATTGTTAACAAAGTTGCGATTGCTTTAAAAAACAAATATTTAAACATTAATTTACGATATAAATTCGCACGGTAGATCAGATGATCTAAACGAATGCCAAGAACAAATTCCAGATAGGAAAAACGCTTTTCCGAACATTCAATTTGTTCTTTAAAAAAGAATAAGAAACCGTTTTTGAGAGTTCTCTTACGGAGTTCTATAGATCTATAAAGAAAATATACGATCAGATTTTTGAGGAAATGCTCCGAAGCGTTTTCTTGTGGTAAAAGTCATATATGAATATGTATGTATATGCGTTAGTATAAATAGTGCATTTAAACTCAGAAAATGCATTCATTTATCAACGAATTGATTCAAAATCACGGGAATTTTGGCTGATTAAAGAAGGAGATAATTAAGAATTTAAAACCCGCAGATAATTTTGGAAGAATTTGTGCCGAGATTATTCTCAAATATTCTAAATATCGTTAATAAGAGTATAGCTGAATCTTTAGCAGAGATATAATTGGAAAATAGAAATAGAATCATTGAAATCTGTGCTCGTATAGTATGAGATCAGATTTTCACCCAAGGATTTTCTGTTCTGCGTCTTAATAGTATTATAAAAAAATTAAATGCAATAATAAAAGTATATCAACATATCTTCAGTTTGCATAAACATCTCAGCCAAACTTTTTTTTGGTGCATTTTCGAGAAAATATAATTAGAGTGATCATAGTAGACCTTACCAATAAAAATAGCAAGAGCCATACTGCATACGGACGTGAGTGCAGAATTGTGGAAATGCGTTTTATTGCATATTCTGTTCACCATTCATTAGAGCTAAGTAATAACTCGAAAGCCCTTTTTTATTTTTTTATTTGACAAATATTCGTGTATGTGCTTTGACGCTCCTTTCACGGGTTTTAGAGTTAACTGATAGCTCAAAATAAATTTTGTTTCCAACCAACAGATCGAAGGTACTTCCTTTTTCAAACCAAAAATCAAAAAGTTATGCAACAATTCATGTATGAATTTTTGGCAACGCGCCGTTCTTTTGACAAAGGTTTACTAGGAGGTGGATACTCTTCTCATTATGTTCATTTCACGGTTCGATAAAGCCTAAAAGTACCTCGAATAATTTTTTCATTTTTGTTTTAAAATTAATTGCGTGAAAGTTCGAATGCTTCTGGTTTTTCCTGTAAAATTTCAGTTCTGACACTTACGCCGTATGCAGTGTGACTCCACATGGATTTTTGGCATTTTCAAACTAAACAGATTGAAGATTTTTGTATTGCTCTTGGCAGTCCTCTTCGAAAAGTTTTAATAAAAAATAAACTTTTAAATTATTTAAGAAATACATTTAAAACTTCTGATACGAAAAATTTCGCGTTAATTAGACTAGTTAAATTCCACAAATTTCAAATAAACAACTGCTGGTTTGAATTTAAGCATATACTTTTACCATTATGAGTGGTAAAATTGGAAGATTTTTAGGTTACAAGTTTTTTTTTGATATTCTCATCATTTATGTTGAAGAAAGTATTCAAATTGTCTGAAATTTAACACAACAGTTTTTCAAAGGATCCCGCGTTTTGAGACCAAAATAAGCCCAAAATCAATTTTTGGCGATGGCGCCTCCCAGTCTCTCGGTCTGTCCGTAAACACTATAAAATTGGAAAAAATGAGCGGATCAAATCGTGCTTGGGCACATTTTTTCGTGCTAAAAAAAAGAAGGAGTTTGTTAACCAGCAAATTTTGGATAAAAATTCAAAAAGTTAGAGCATTTAAAATAAAAGCTGGACTATTTTTCTAAGATTAAAAATTTTTATGTACGGCTATTCATAGTAATCAGGAAGCCAGATAAGGTATGCTTATGAATTTTTTTTCGAGAAAAAGAAAATTATTCGAGTTATAAAATTTAAAAAATATGTTAAATGAATTGAAAATAAAAAATTACAAGATAATTCAAACAAATTTTTAGATTTTCATGTATAAACTCAAATTTTGATGACAAAAAAAATAATAGAACATGAAAAAATTTTATTTCGTGCTTAAACTATGCAGGATGAAGAAAAATGAACAAACAAAATTTGTAATCCCAACAAACATCTACAAAATTGTTAATCATTTCTTTTTAATATTACGCGTAGTTGTGGCTTTAATGACAAAATTGGCATTATAAATACATAAAATTTGTTCAAAATCGACAAAAGGTACGAACAAAATTGTTTGACAATAAATGTTCACCCAATGAAGGGATGCAAATTTGTTACAATTTATTACCATTCTCATCAGTTATTATTGAGAATGAATTGGAATTATTCGAAATTTTCTACTACAACATTGACATTTCGAACAAAATGACGCAAAGTACGAAAAAAAAGTCTTATAGGAAAATTATATTTTTTTAAAAGTCCTACTAACTTTCTTATTAACATTTTTCAATAAGACTTGTCATTTTGGTTTTATTTATGGAAAGTAATGGGCAGAAAATCGAAAATTGAAATTTTGAGCCAATTAACGACGCAAAATACGGGTAAAAGTTCTTGGAAGGAATTTTAGCTTTTAAAAATTACAATAACATTTCCTTGTGCCATTTTTTAACAGAACTACTAGTTTTTTATTTATTTATCAAACTTGATATAAAAAAATCGAAAATTCCAATATTACTCCAAAAGAGGAGTGTTGTATAAAAAATCTAAAGGAAGATTTGTAGGATTTGATTTTATCCATAAAAAATAATATGAAAACAAAAATCCTATTGTCAGCATAACAATGCGAGATGGGGAAAAATTTCTAAAGAAAGGATTGTATAGTTTATATCGTAAGGTAATTTAGAAAATTTAAATACATTTAAAAATGTGTGTGAAAAATCGAGAGCCTAGCCTGAGTGTCAAAGGGGAGAATGTGTACCTCAAAGCATACCAAGCATTCAGCAGCTTAATATTTAGGTATATACATGTAATTATGTAAAAATATCAGAATGTGAAGATGCATATAAATACTGGGATCTAAAATAGATCTTTATGATGAAGTCTTATTCAAGCACTCTGAGTGCAAAGATTAAATATCTGAGCGTGAAGCGCGAGGTCTAAACATGTCCGAGAGCGAAGCGCGACTTAACTGTTATCGAGCGTGAAGCGTGAGGCCCAACAGTCTCGCGCTCTAGACGTTCTGAAAAATTCAAAAATGCTCAAATTTTTTTGTTTAAGGTTTCCTTTCGGTGGTTCTATGTCTAGTTTTAATTTGTCAAGAAATAACACGAAGGGTTGATAGTGTGGTAGCAAAAAGGAGTTAAGAATGTTGCGGGAAAAAAAGAGTAAAAATGAAGCAGGAAATAAAGAAGGGGCAAAGAGTTAAATTAAAATAATTGATTCCTTTATGTAATTTTGAAAGATTACTTACTCAATAAAATCGAGAATACTGATTTTAGATTCATGTTAAAGAATTAGGAAAGATGAGCTCTTCTGGTTCTGAATATAGATACAATAATGAAAAACGTGTTGAAAATTATCGCTTTTATACTTAGCAAAATAAATACGTGTGATATGAAACTCCCAGTTTTTCTAATATGTGTGATTTTACTTAAACATTGCACATTCATTAACACATGGAAATAATAGAATGTAATCCTTAACCAATATAACAATTCACATTTTGATATTAGATGAACGTGATCAAAGAACTAAGTGTGTTTGAACAAAATAAAAGACAAAAGAAAAACTACTTTAGAAAGAAAATATATAAATGACTTAAAATTATTATATACATATATACATATATAGGTAATTCAAAAGTTTTGTTTTTAAATCGGCTGTACGCCCAAGTCAGCGATTTTTTACGGCAAAGAATTAAGCCATGCATCTCAGAAACATCTACAGGCCTTTTCTAATTACCCCCCAAAAATTACTTGTTAAATAACTGCATTAATATGAAACATTTTTAAATTATTCTAAATAAGACTATCAGCCGCAAAAAAATTCGAGGACATAACAAAAGTTCTTAGTGAAATATCTATAGGTGTTTTTAAATAATTGCGACAAATAAATCATTTGAATAATAACAATTTTATTAACATTTTTCTAGTTTTTGAATTTTTAAGGACCTAAAATATAAACGAATCATGTAACAAGAGAAGGTGACATCATTATGCAACTCCACAAAATTTATATAAGTAAATAATGATTAAACTAACTATTATTGTTACCCCATCCACGTTCCTTCTTAGCTGCTCTTTTAATTTCTTTAAATAAAAATTTAAAAAATTCTAATGATCATGGAAAATTTTATAATGAACCTGGCATTACCACTTGTATCGTTGCCTACATTAAGACAGCAATCCCGATAAGCTTTTTAGCTTTATTGATAGAACAACAAGGAAATAGTGTGTAACTTGTAAATATTTCGCATCGTGTCGAAAAACATGAAGTATTTACAAGATATTTCCTCTAAATGGAAAAACCAGAATTATTTACTATCTTCATCTATTCAACCTTACTTTATTTGCTTAGAAAATAATCTGTTCGGAATGTATGTGTAGAAAGATTTAAATTTCGGGAAAAAACTAGCTTATTAAAGTTAAAACTTTTAACTGATATTCTCAAAAGATATAATTTTTTCAAATAATCAATTTACAAAAAATATAACAACAGGCTGAATTCAGAAAAATAATATTCAAATCTTTTGTTTATTTAATATTGAGCATATTTTTTTTTGACCTGGCGTCTTCAATCAATCGCTAAGCAATCGTGTATTTTTCCATGTCAATGGGAAATAACGTTTTATGCAAAATAAAAACTTCGAACAGCAATTTATCTGTTAGGATTTTTTTATTGGAGAAAATTCCAAGGATTTTTGAAAATTTCAAATTTGTCGCAAACATATCTAGAAAATTTTAATTAAAGAGATTTATTTTTTATTTTTTAGGATTCTATCAAATTTATGGAAAATTCCTGTTCCGCTTTAAAGATATTTATAAATCGTGGAAGCTTGAAATAAATAAAAAATATTTGATCAATTTTTTTGAAAGCTTTTCAAATTTTAAAATATTTGTAATCTCTTCAAATCTAATTAATTTCATAAATATTTTTGAAACTGGCTCGAATTATTCCTTAAATTTCCTTGAAATTTTTCCGATTCTTTTTAGACAATTTTTAAAACTTCTTGATTGTTTTAAACTCTATGAAAATAGTCCGTACAAATTAATTTTTTTAATTAAAAAATGTCTTTAAATTTCGACAGGAATTTCAAAAAAGGACCTGTTTTATTATCACGAAACCTTTCAACATGCTTAAAAAGCTGCCACACTTTTTTTGAAATCTTAAAAGATCCTACTTTTGTCTTAAACTTTTTTAAACCGCTTCAAATTGTAATAATTATTAAACTGTTCACAAAACTTCCATATTTTTTCAAATGATTCAAATTTTTCCTAATACTGTTGAAAAAATTAAAAAAGTACACTACAATTTTCCAGATTCTTTTTGGACAATTTCAGGAGACTTTGTAAATATTTTCAAATATTATTGCTAAGTATATGTTACCAAATTAATTTTTTAAATAATTTTCCTATTAATTAAAAAAAATTCATTTATGTAGAATCTTTCGAAAATGTTAAAATCTTCGATTATCATATTTTATTAGAGCAAAGATGTTTCAAATGCAAAAATTAAATGTATGTTTCACGACTTAAGTTTTTCTTTTTTTCTTAGCTATCACGTAGGGGAGAGTTGAGCTAAGCCGACAGTCACTTTCCAAGAAATTTTTATCGGTTAATTTCTTCTAGAGATATTTCACTTTTGATTCTCAAAACTCGAGTTTTTAAGTAATACAGTTGAACTGTAACTTACAATATTTAATCAATTTTTCTACAAACGTAGGAGAAATGAACTAGATTAAGCTCATGTGCCATTTTTCAGGAAATTTTCATTAAGTAATTAAAGCAAGAGATATTTCACTTTGTATACCTAAAATTCGAGTTTTTATCAGTTTAGTGGAAATCTAGCCTACAAAAATCAACTAATTTGTGTATAAACTGCATTATAAACTAAGCAAATTAAGCTTCAGGGCCTTTTGTCAGGAGATTTTGCTTTAATTATTTCTGGAGACATTTCACTTCCCCCCCCCAAATTCGTTCTTCTTTAGAAGTTCAGTAGAACTGCAGCCTATCGTCTTTAACCGATTTATCTAAAAATGGTTGGAAAAAATAATTAAATGAATCTCCAGAGCAGCTTTTCAGGAAATTTTGATTGATTATTTATGGAGATGTTTCACTTTTTATTCCCAAAAATTTTTTTTATTATATTGCTGGATTTCATATTGAAGCTGTTTGATTACTATTCAGCTACTGATAAAGAGGTAAGGCTGGTCTTCAATTGGCCTCAAGAAAAAATGTGGTTGAAGTTTCGGTAGGATAACGAACAAGATATATTTTTTATTCCAGTTGTTCGATTTGATATAATAATCTGATTATACCGACCAAATAGAGTGTAAAAATACAAGAATTAAATTTACAAAGTCGAAGACGTAGCAAAAATAAAATTTCGAAAAAATTACGGATTTTGTTTCTCCGGAAATAGAAACTTTTTCGGGATTGACTTAACCTCCAGAATGAAAAAAAAGTCATTATTGGACCACCCTAATGTATATATCTATTTTTCCTGTTGGTTCCCTAGCAGTATAAAAAAGATGGAGAAAGGAAAAAATGAGAGTTTGGATTTGATAGACTTTTTCCTCTTTTCTACCTCTTTTTACACTTGTTATTTTTGACTCTAATGATCCGAAAAGTGAGGTAGTTTGGATGCCTGTTTTTTAATTGTTATTCTTTTTCATCATTATTTTGCTTATGAATATTTTGAGAATTCTTTTAAGTCTTACTATTTTTACCTCAATTTCTTGAAAGAACTCTTTTTTTATATTTTTTTAAAGAATGCATTAAGTATTGGCAATATTAGAAGTGCATTACAAACCTTTTGGATTGTTTCTTTTCTTATTTAGAAAATTTAATAATTTTAATAGCTTGCTTCACAATCATCCACAAAGATCATAAAAGGTATTAGGGTATTTGAAATTATGTCAAAGGATTGCCTCAGGTTTCACCATTTTGCAGTTTTTTTTGCTGATATCAGTGAAAATTTGTTTAACAAAAATCTCAATTGAAAAAATAGCGAGAATGTTTTAAATATATAAAGTCAATTGACTTAAAGAGAATTTTTGTTGTCTGACAAAAATGATTCGAAAATTCATTGCAATTTCAAAATTAAATTTTTTTCCTTAAAAAAGCTAGTCAGTCCCCATCATTTAAATAGATCATAGCTAGTCTAGCTTTGTAGGAGGAATTTGAAATTTTTCCATCAAAAAATAGCATGAAGAAGTAAA
>JAWWLR010000092.1:54009552-54021422 GCA_035041075.1 Acraspis erinacei | reverse complement strand
ATTATTCGTCAATTTAGCTCATATTTTAACAAAATTGCATATCAAACTTTACAAAGCTAACTCTTCCAATTTCTGACCAATTTTAGCTCTGTCCAAAAGTGACATTCTAGTTTATTAAAATTTCGCAAACTTTTTCCATTTTTTGGATCAGTAATTTTTTCCGTGTGGCGTAGCCGCGTAACCATGGGTAAGTGCCGCAGCTTGTTTTTCTTTCATGTTTTATAGGTGATTTCCTACTATTTAAGGATATTATAGGATATTTTATATAGTATATTTAATTTTTAATAAGCAATAAATAATGGCTTTTATATGGAAACAGCAGCTAACTGCACTTCGACCATTGGGACAGTCACCAGTCTATCTTTTAATTCCTGCAGTACTCATAGTGGTCTGTAATCAATGAAACAACTATATGACTCCCAACTATACTATGTCTTGACTATACATGGACCTTCAGAATATTTGCTTGCTCTCGTACAAATTGAGGACTGTTAGACTCGTTTTCATTCATCATGTTGAACAGCTGCAAAACCGCTTGTGAAAGTTGATTCGTTAGCTAGAGTGCTTGCCACATCAAATTGATGTTTCATTCTCATTCCTTCTGAATGCTATTCATCCTATTGTAACGCATTTCCAAATTCACTTTGCAGACATTCTTTTTTTTACATGATCAAGCAATCGATATTTTCGTTCAATTATTTCATTGACAGGATTCACTGTCCACCGAATTTTTATGACAGAACGGTACTGATTTCATTCTTCAGCAGGGTATCAGTATGGCATCAGTATTTAATACGGAACCAGTACGGTAAAGCCTTTGGACTCTAGTGCGTTTTTCTCATCGGGAAACCCACAATCAAGGACAAATTTGTCGCTTTCATTCATTATTTGAAACGAAAATTAACAATAGCATATAATCGAAATTGCATAAGATTTTAGAGATATCAGTAGTGTGAAAATCAATAAATTCACGTCTAGAGATAGCACTTAATCCAAATTGTGAAGCTAAAAGAGTATTTTCAAAAGAGTTAATGATAGGTTTGGAACAGTCTGAAACAAGTTACTCCTGTTTTCATTGCAAAATTGCACCAACAATTTTGTTAGAGTTTCCTGTTTTTAATTTTAACAGAAATACCACATGAGCTTGTGTTAGAACGCGGGTCTGAGTTTTACGCATTGCCGTTATAATTTCACACAATTTTACAATATTTCCCCATGCCAAACCTTTGAAAAGATTGATTTTTCTCCAGATAAAGAAAACTCTTCAACTTTTTCAAGAATTAAGGTGTACCATTAAATACTTAAACGTTTAAAGGAATCCGATAGCTCTAAATCTTTTAATTTTTCCAAAATACGAATATTTTTTTAAACATAGGATTGCACGCGTGCCTGTTTCGAAAAAATTTAAAATGCTGTGCCTTGCAAAAAACAGCATTCGTGCGTTTCGACACTCCTTTGAACGTGAATGCGAATATGCTCACAATATTGGCCTACTTTATAATTTATAATGCTTGTTTTGAATTCGCTATCTTTGTCGCTTGATTGTGAAGAGCCATCGCTCTAAAAACTGTTATTTCATTATCAGAAAATCAATTAACACCGTTCAGTGTTTTTCTTTTGTAAGAAAGACGGCGACAAAATAAACATAGAACATCATTGAGGACGATAATTTTTCCAAAGCAAGGAGGAAAAGAATTTGCTTCTTTTGCAGACTATTATTTTTTATGCTTATGTATATTCTTGGTAAACTTGCTGCAAGAACAGAGTCACCTAATGCAAGAAGCTTGTAGTCTTCTTAATTCTAGACCTTCTTAAATTTTCAGTAAATTGTTTACACAAAATAATATGTATCCCGTAATACAGGAAGATAATGAAGAAGATTAAGAGGTATATCGTATATTTCTCGCCATCAGAAACTTATTAATAATGAGTACCAGCAAAACTCATACTCGGACCAAGAAAACGTTAACTTATTCAGGTCATTTGATATCTGCAAAACAAACGGGCGAGCATTAGACATTAACGGACTATTTTTGCGAACTAGATTTACGCAGCAATTATAAAAGATCTTATTCAAGATCTACATGATTTGCGCTAATTAATGAAATTAAATTAATGAAATGATAAATGAGAATGAGTCTATCAATTTGCAATTTATTAGAAAGTAGGACAAATATGCTTAAGATTCAGATACTGTCCAATTAGCATTTTTAAAAAAATCATCATCGTGATTTCCAATTTTAAACAAGTATAAGTTCTGTTAGGATTTTATACAAAAAATGAGAATTTTAACAATAAATCATTACATGTCAAAGCAGATTGATAAGCTTTGAACATTTTCAGGTGAAGTTCGCCTTTCAAATCGAAAATTGGTATTTTTATGTTATCTTAATTAAAATTTGAACAAGATTTATAATATTTTAATAACTTATTGGATTGTTGACACTTGAATCTGTGCTGAATGAGTCCGGATTTACTGCTTCGAGAATCGTTGCTGCAACGGTTTTGGGCTGTGAGCAGCGTAGCGGATAGGCACAGTGGGCGGGTACTCAATATCGTATATTGCGTAATATTAGGAAATGTGTAACACGGCCCTAACTGTTTACGTTTGACTGGTCTGGATTTACGACCGAAGACCACTGAAGCCATCTCTAAAACTTGTTGTAAATTTATGGTCCAGAGTAGTTTTCTCTGTCGACAAGTTGTATTTTTAATGAAAAAAATTATATTTCAAAGAAGATTCATAATTTTTAACAATTTTACGTTGAGGTGGCGTTACATAACAGAAATCGTAATTTTCTGTGAAATAACGTTATGTTTAAAAAAATATATATATAGATTTTCACCCGAAATGGTTTATGTTAAAGGAAAATTATTAAATTTCAAAGATGATTGTAACTTTTATAACAAATTTTTGTTTCCTTAAGTGAGAGATTTTGGTGGAAAATTACTTATGTTTAAAATAAAAAATAATTACATGTTTCAAATTGAAATTTGAAAATTTTAGATGAGAATTTTATAAATAAATATTTAAATTCATAAAAAATGTTTAAAAAAGTAGATCATTGTTAAAAATAGGTTCACAGTTTATAAAAAGTAATAGGTTACGTTATGATTGTTTCATCACAAATTGGTGTTTTTTATAAAATTGCAACGGTTTGAGCTTCTTCATATTTTACAAAGATATTATATATTAATTCTGAAGTTAAGATATTATTTTTCATCAATTGTACTTGCTTTGAATTTATAACCTTTCGAAATAATATATACTATGATGTATGAACATTTTTACTAATATTATTTCTAATATTAACTTCTTATTTTAATTTCAACATTTCGGGAAACAAGCCTATAATCGGGTACTTCACGTGCGTATATGTTTCTAAATAAACTAAAAGATTTTAATCATCACAAAAGCTGTAAAAAGGTTCTAAATAGACGAATCTGATAACTTGCATGCGATTACATAAGCTTTTTAATTTTGAATTCAGCCAGAGGATGTGCATCGGTTTGCATGCTTGACGTAAGAAATAGCTTAGAGAAATTATTTCCTTTATAAATCAACAGCTATACGTTTCAACAACGGTTGGTCTCATTTCCTCTGACCAGTGGAACGAACAGAGGGTTTTATTATTTCGCTCCTCGCTTCTGATGGACAAAAAAAAACAAAATTAAATTCACATGTTTCTGCTAGATTATTAATGATTTTTAAAAAGTGTTTTTTAAATTTGCTTTATTTTATCGTTGCCAAGTCATCAGAATATTTAGTAAATTCAAGAGACTTGTAATTAATTCTACCCATACGTATTATTTCTCTAGCCGTATCTCCCCAACTAAATTCTAAACTTATAGTTAATTAATAAACTTTCTAATTAACAAGAAAGATCAATGAGTTTCTTGAGGTGTATTCTAACTTATATTGATGACAAACTGTATTGCTAAAAAAAATAAATGTATGATTGTTCAAAAACTACTGGTGCTTTTCCCTTCATCTTTTAGAGTTCAATTCAGTTCAATTTAATAATTAAAAAAAGAAAAATTATGCGATTTGTTGTGAATTTTAATTATTTTATGAATGCATTTATTATATATACCAAATCAATTTGATCAATTAATCATTTGGGCAAGCAATCTTTGACTAAAAATTGATTGCGCTTAGTTACCAATTCAAGTAATAATTTTTTATCGAGTATTCAACTTTTGTATGTTAACAGTTCAAAAACTGTTTTAAAATATATTTTCTTTTTAGTTAAAGATTTAAATATTTTGTTGAAACTTAATATTTACAGCTGAAAATTTGATAATTTGTTGTAAATTTGTCTTTTTGGAGAAAATCCTTGTGTTGAATTGAAAATTTAGTTGCTTGGTTAAACGTTGAAAAACTTGGATAAAGATTTATTTTATATGTTAACGGACCAACTTAATTTAAAAATGTAACTATTTTGTGGAATATCTGTTTTATTCTTTCGTTGAAAACTAATTCTTTCAAAAGAAAACTGAAATATTTCATTATAATTTGAAACCAGATCGTTTGCAGTTTAAAATTAACCACGTTCGAAAATGTACTTCTCTTCGTTAAGAATTTATGTTTTTATGTGACTAAAAAGAGGGACATTTTTGCAGCTAACTTTTTAGTTCTGTACGTTTTCATATTTTTCACTAATAT
Organism: Acraspis erinacei; assembly: GCA_035041075.1. Taxonomy (NCBI): domain Eukaryota; kingdom Metazoa; phylum Arthropoda; class Insecta; order Hymenoptera; family Cynipidae; genus Acraspis; species Acraspis erinacei. The sequence goes on along the minus strand of JAWWLR010000092.1, from coordinate 54,016,756 downwards.
CAATTATTTCATTTTATTATTCGAATAATGTTTAGAAAAATAGTTTAACATTGCCATTGTCCCTATAATTATCTACGTTGTGCTTCAATATGCTTCCATAATATAATAAATAATATAATAAACAGCAACTGATGCAAGATAATATTTCAGCAAATTTCACAAACCAAAATGACATCATAGGAGGAAAAATAGGGTCATATATATTGGGTTTTTCAAAATATAATTCAATTTTCAATTAGAAGACCGATTATTTATAAACAGTTTATTAAACAGTTCAATTTCAAACAGAAAATAATAATTTTTTACAAGAAAGTTAATTAAAACCAAATAGTAGGTACAATTTTAAGCTAAAAATAGTGAATTTACAACAAAAAAGTTCAATTTTATATTAAAAAGTGATCTTAAACAAAAAGAAAGAAATTCAAACAAAATAATTAAATTTTCAACAAGAAGAAGATTTTGCAACGAAATAAATCAACCTTAGAAAAAGTTCAGGAATTTTTAAACTGTAAATGATCAATTTTTCAACCAATATTTAAATAGTTGTATTTTTGGTTATAAAATTAATGTTCGAGCCAAAAATTACAATTTTTCAACAAAATAGTTCAATCTTCTATCAATAAAATCAACATTCAACAAAGTTGTTGGTCTTTCAACTAAAAAGAGTGAATTCTTCATGAAAATCAGTTTCATTTGTGATAAAAAAAAGAGAAAATTTATACCAAACAGATGAAATTTTAATCCAACAAGGCAAATTTTTTACAAATCTGTTGAATTATTAAGGAAAAAATACGAATTTTCTGCAAAAAGTTTGAATTTCTACATTGAAAATTTAAATTTTCAACCAAGGTTAAGTTGAAAATCAAAACGTCAATCTTAAACTAGTAATGGAACAGTTAACTTTTCTGGTTCAAGAATTGATTTTCAAAACCATATATATGCCTATATTTCTAGGAAATAGTTACATTTTCAAATTAAGAGATGCATCTGTAACTAATAAAATAAATCTTTATCCAAGTTGTTCAACTTTCAACTTAATAATTCAATTTTTAGTTCAAGAAGAATGATTTTCTCACAAAAAGACGAATTTCCTACATACTATATACAATTTACTACATAATTTTTTGACCAAATTATTACATTTTTAACTAAAAACTATCAATTTCATAGAAATTTTTAATTTACAGCTAAAACAATTAATTTTTAACAAAATATTTAAATCTTCAACTAAAAAAAGAAGTTTCAACAAAGTTGTTCATCTTTACGCCAAAACAGGTAAATTCTCAATGAAAATTTATTAGTTAAATTTTGAACTAAAAGCGACTAATGCCCAGTCAAAGATGGATTAGTTAAATTTTCAGTCGATCAAATTAATTTGTAACTAAAAAACGGGTTTTAGCACAATAGTTCACTTTTAAACAAAATAGTAGAAATGTTTAAGAAAATAAATCAATTGTAAACCAAAAATATAATAGTAGTTATCTCAAACAATAAGAATTAATTTGCAGCGTGTCATCATCGCTTAAATTTTATAGTGGCGCTGGTATACTACTATACAAATACCGCACAGATTATAATTAAATCAATAATATAGTTCTTAATGTCCCTGGCAGTTCATGCTACTATGAAAATTCAATTCATAAAAAAGAATTAAATTTTTAACTAAAAATAGATAGAGTTTATTATTCGTTGCTATTAATTCAATTCGCATGCAAGCGAAAAAACGAGGAAAATAGGAAGTTGCTCAAAAATTCTTAAAAAGATCCATTATTTAAAAAAGAAGTAGAGAGTCAGTTTTTTCGGACCCTAAAGCCTATATAAAAACCATCATCTAATTTAATACCAGAGAGTAAAAAATCCCTACGATGAATTATGTGTTTATATTTTCTATTTTCATTCAGGCGGTTATCAAACTGAAAGCGAAACAATATTTTGAACCAAATAGGAGGGGGTGTGATCGTATTTGTCACATCGCCCTAGAAGAATTCCTGTTTTGTGTGAGGGAGTGAAGAACTGTATTTGAATAGAAAATTGTAATATTAGTTTCTGAAGCATTTAATTTTTCAGCTGAAATAAAAAGTATTGATGGAAATGGGCAGTGGTAGATTAGGAGAAAAAGGGATCATAAATCGTTGAATCGTTCTGGAGGAAAATAGCGGCGAGACAGCATTTTCTTACAGATGGATTCTTGTAAAATACTTAAGACACACTTTGCGCGTCCCGTTCTCGTTCCTCCTTCGGGACCTGGGATCGGGATCGGCTTTCGTTGAAGCTGTTTTGCCGTTGGGATGGGTATGAGTTGATAGAAAAGAAGGAATAAGAAACTTGATGAAATATTGGAGAGCGGCTTACACGGGACAATATTCTGTTGTAAAACGTTCCTCCCACGCCAATAGATACTTTACTTCATGTAAACGTGTGCCTTGAGCATGTAGTAGCGGTGCGTCGATATTTTTCCAATACCAGACAAAAACAGGAATATAAAGAAAACGTGGTGAGGGGACAAGAAAAGGGAATAATGTGGATGAAGCCAATCTTTTTTGAACATACTATCAAACAAATTAAAAGTGAAAAACTCTTTCTATAGTAAGAGGATATCGTTCTATAGAAGAGATTTTTAGTATAATAATGAAAGAAACAGGGCACAGAAGGAAAATATAAATTTGAACAAATCCTTATTTTATAAGACGACTTCCTGTGTAAAATGAACCTTACGAAAAGTATAATTGAAATATTACTCATGATTCTCTTTTTAGCTTGATTGTAAAAATGTTCTTTCTACCATTTAGGGAAAATAAAAATTAATATAAAGTCAAATTTGCGTTGACGGGTAGCTTTTCCATTAATACAATTAAATTTCTCAAATATTTTACGATTACAAAACAGTTAACGGTATGGGCCTGCAAATTCTCGAGGTTGCAAATTTAAAACATTAAAAAAAATTAGGATATCAAGGATATTATTTTTTAAGTAAGCACTGAAGAGGATCACACAATAGTTTGTAAATAGAACAAATAAATTTAGAATTCTAGAAAAATGTAAAATTTTCGTGAAAAGATTCTTTGATCTGATTGAACTTTAGAATTGAAAAAATAATTTGAATTTTGAACACAATAATTGTAAAAAATCAATTAAAATACAAAATTTACAAGATTGTAATTTTGCCTCTGTTAATGGAAGATCTGATCATTTCTATAACTTATATTTCCTTACTTAACAACAGCTACTTTATGTAGAAAAAATTAACAATATTAATTCAATGTTATTTATAAATTAACAAACAATTGTCTGCACTCAAAATCTAAAAAAATTAAAACAGAATTGGGAAAAGGGCACGCGCGCTACGATCCGGATTATAATTTTTTTTATCTAGCGCAATTTTTAAATAACTATATAAACACAATATTAATATGACATGTTTATATTTTATAGTATCTATTATCCAAAAGCAAATGAAAAATAATAGCAAACACAATATTTTTAATAATTCGGAAAAATTTATATGTTAACATCAGAATTAATACATAATATTTTACTTACAGTCAAATCATTTGTGTTTACTAGAGCGGATTTTCGGTGAAAAATACTCACATATACTATTATTATTAAAATATTTTTAATATTCTTTAAAATCTAATTGTGTAAATTTAAAATAGCTATTTTAAATGAAAATCTCTGTCTTGAAATTGACATTTTCTTATATTTTTAAAAAATATCATGATTTTTTGAATGAGAAATATCCGTTTTTGACGAAATAGACTGAAGTAAGATGGAAAGAAATTGCTACAAATAGTAAAACTTTAATGAAATTGAATTATTTTTGTCTCAACCAATTTCGGGTGAAAAACGTTAAAATAAGGTTAAACTGTTCAAAAATTTTAGATCTTCGTTGAAAAATATATATCGATGCTTCCTCCAATACAAACCGCTAGATAATCTTATATTTATTGTATGTATGAAAAATTAAAATTTTCTTTGGAACTGAATGATTTAAATGTGATGAAAAGTCGTGTATTTTTTGTGAAATCGTTCAGTCTTCAAATTATAATCATTTTTGTTTAAAAATATCAATTTCAGGTAAAAAAGTTTTTTAAACCGTAGAGTTTAAATGGTTGAGAATGGGAAATCGTGATGATGCATATTTGGTCTTTTTCTATGTATATTTATATACATTGCTACTGTGTATAGATAGAATAAGAAATTTGGTAGAAAAAGGTTCCAATCCAAACAAATTCAAACAAATTAAAAAATCATTCGATTACAACGTGGATGAATACAAAATTAAAACAAATTTGAATTTTAATGGTTAAGAATTGAACATTACAGAATTTGATCATCATAACAGCAATCAGAATGTGTAGTTAGATATATCGAAATCAAATGTTTAAAGTAGGTTGAGGCCTCAACAGGTTTAACTGATAAATTAAAAATTCATACATTTGAAAATAGAGCGATGAAATCACTACTAACTAAAATCTTCCTAAATAAGAATAAATATTCTCCTCTAGCCATTATGTACTAGCGTATTTCGCAAAATCGAGATAAAAAGCAGTAACATTAGAAACTTAATTCCGGGACGTTCTCTCTCAAAGACGCATTTCTTTTCTGCCCCGCCTCCGGAAATTTTATTCTTAATTTCAAACATTCCGCCTCAAAGGCTCTCCCTCTCGCTTTTACTAATTTTCGTCTTATCTTTATGGAAGATTTTTCTCAGGACACTCTTGACATTTCGGTAAAATACGAGTGGTTCTAATGCCTCATGAGATATATTTCAGAGAGCGATATCTCAAAGAATTGCGTGTCAAGCTTTCGATTAGCACCGAGTCATATCAGAGTGGAAAAAGGGAGTTGCGGGTTAGGGGTTGAGAGGAAAGAAAGGCGAGGCACGACCCTACAAGTTTTAGTGGTGACCCTCGTTATCTGAAAGTTTCGCGTCGGAGTTACGGGAAAATAAAAGAGGGACTATACGACTTGGTCCGCATGACGTTTATTAGGCATTAAGTAGTAATACCAGGGAATGGGAAGGCACGGCGCAGTCCGGATAACATAAGAGACTGGTATGAGCCGTTATACTAATTGTAGTAATTCCAACATTCACTTCGGATATTTAATTAAGTTTCCGCTGACAAGCATCCACTTTCCGGAAGCCGGCTGGTCTCCGACTACTATGCGAGGGTACTTGCAAAGTTCCTACACAACGCAAAACGCTACCTAGAGTTGGATGCGATCGTCCAAGAAAGCACTTCTCAAACTTATTCGACCGAAAATACCTTGCGCGTTCGATTCTTCTGAACGAATTTCCTCAGCGTAATTTGATGCTCCTGTCTTCAATCTCTTAAGAGAATTCCTATTTCAGTTTTGAAAGTAAACTGATAAATTTGCACATGAAATTAAATACTGAAGACTGAATCAATTTTATTAGCAGGAAATAAAAAATTTGTTAATTCTTTAAGTTAAAAAACAGTAATTGACGGCTAAGATTGAGACTCACTCTGGCCATTGAAAATTTATTTTAAATAAAACAAATTAATCTAACTGTTTGAAATTAGGACTTTTGATTTGAAATAATTAAAATTTAAACCATTTTTAGGTTAATAACTTAATACTGAGTTATACATTGATGGATTCACAATTAAATGATTGTATCATGATATACCCATAAATAAATACACAGTACCTCTTAGCATTTAAAAAAATTCTATAGATCTGTGAACCTCTGCTATAGTTCTAGAGTTCTCAAGGCGTTTTGGCGAGCGTTCTGACTTTAAAAATTCAAAAACACACATTTTAAAATTTCAATTTAAAAATAGTTCTAGAGTTCTGTTAGAAGAGAATTTCAATGAAATTCAAAATCTAAAGACTAGTATATTAAGGAAATTGAATATTTCTAAACAGTTACTCGATTAGATTTCCAAAACTTCTAATCAGAGTTATATCTCACCCAGAAGAGTTATTACAAATAGTCGCGTGTAGTTTTACGATTAAATCAAAATAAAAAGAACCAGAACACTTTAAACATAACCAAAATCTTTAAATTAACAAAAATAATTAAGAGTCCGGAATAGTTATGGAAAAAAGTGGCATGACACATTTAAATCTCGTCAATATTCGAATAACTGCAGAACTTTGAATATAAACCTTTTTTGAATTTTAAACTTTGGTGCTCTAACAGTTCTGGTATAATTTCATCCCCGCTCCACCTCCACCCGAAAGAGTTCTACCGAGATGTATTTTAATACTTTTCAATAATGTCAGAATTTACGAACTACAGCCCTTTAAAGATAACCACAATTTTTTTATTACAATAAAGTAAATTTCAAAAGTTATTATCAGAGTCTCTCCCCTTTCTACCAGAAGAATTTGAAATATAGTGTGATGATACTTTTTAATCATGTAAAAATTAAAATAACTGCAACATTTTAAAGATTCCCAAAATGTTGAGGATTTAATATATATATTTTAATGGTGTAGTTCTTCTAAAGCTGACATAATGAAAAATAAGAATTTTGGCGTAATTCTTGCAGGCGTGATGGGGGGGGGGGCGAACCTTTTTCAACATTCTTGGAACTCAAAATTAATTTGTTTATATTTTGGGTTTCTTTCAAGGTTTTTCGCAAATTATCGTTATTAAATTGAGATTTTTCTCGAAGTTTGAAATGAAGTACATGATCATCAGTGGAGATCCAATAATAGCTTATAACTTGTCCGGGAAATTACATAACAATTAGTTATAGTAGCTAACTTCTTCCTCATCGACTACCGCCCCCAATCACCTTCATTTCCGAATACTTTTTATACTTCCCGTCACTAAAACTCACTTCTTCTACATCCTCTGTCACATTTGCCTCGCTTCCTTTACTTCCCCTCCACTGATTATCACTCACTTCCGCTAGATCCACTTCATTTAGTTCCCCTGCTCATCCCTTATTTCTGCTAATTTGTCTCCCCCTCATTTTCCCAACTTCTCCATTTTTCATCATTTTCCTTAATTTATGTTCCCTATTTCTTTTGTCCATTTCCCTTTCGTTCATACCCCTATCCTCTTTATCAAACTTCTCTTGATTCCTTTTCCCTTATTACTCCTCACCTCTCCTAGTTTCACTACCCTCACATTTTCTGCTCGCCCCTCCTTTCACCTACTTTCAGTCTATCCCCTAATGTTTTTTTCTATTCCCCATTTACTCCTCTCTTTACTTCCCCAGCC
>JAWWLR010000092.1:53891455-53902604 GCA_035041075.1 Acraspis erinacei | reverse complement strand
AGGAAATATTGACTTCCTTGCTTGAATGGAGATTTTGTATGAATTACAGGAAATGATATAAATATATTTTTAGAAACTTGAAGCAGTGAATAACGTTATGGAAAGATAAAAAAATTTTATGTTTCTGATACCTAAAAAAAATAATTTCTAGTTTATGTCTATTTGGTCACATTCAAACAGATGTGACGTCATTAATTATACACCTGAGGAATAATCAGATCACTTTAGCCGCAATTGAACTTTTCAAAATTGGAACCCATCAGGTGTCGCGGCAGTCGCGGGTTTCTTCTTGGCAGCTGATCTAGATGAGTTTCAAACTAAGCAAATCTAAGCTAACCTATCTAAGCCGAAAAGCGCTAAAAACGAGAAATCGGAAATAAAAGCCGAATCAAGCGAGGTAAAAGATATAAACAAAGAATTGATTAGGAAATCAGTGAATTCCCTGAAGAAGGTATATTAGTATGTAAGAAGTGTTTTAAAACTGGCTGTGATTCTTTGTAGGATAAAAATTTGAATAAAGTTTGTATTCCTTTACCGCAAAACATGCAAATACGTCAGCAATGGGCACACGCTATTTGAACAGACTATTTCAATTATTATCTTTATAATTATAATTAATTAATTATTTAATAATAATACATGAAAGCCATTTAGAGACATTTTGACATTGAAACGCATGATGAGAAACCATTTATACTTTTCTTTTTTTTAATTTGCATAATTTAGGTAGTTCGATTTTTTTTTGCGAACAATGGCATCACAAAGATATAGCCAATCTATCCGTTTGGCGGAAAATGCCACAAGCGGGAGCAATATTCAAACTTTATTATGAAAAAACATGTTTCTTATTCAATAAAAAAATCCTTTTTCTTGTAATATAATAATCAGTTCCTAAGAATCAAAACATCTTATTATCTCACTTCATGCAACATCCCCATTCTTAAGGTTTGTGAATATAACCCTAACAATAAATTTGAAAACTTTCCCTGTAAGTCTTTATTTTCAATATTTATTGTGAATTTTTTACGGTCAAATTTAACAAAAAAATCAGAGAAGGATAAAATATCATTCATAAATGAATGTTGCTATTAAACTATTTGTAAAAATTAGAAGCTTCACAATTGCTTGACTAAAAACAGTCCTTTTTCTGATATTTTTTTTCTAAATTATTGGTATGCAGATTTAAAATTAAAAAAAAAAAATTTGACTGCAGGAAGATGATCGTGAAAAATATGGTTTATTCAGACAAAAATACTGGCAAAAATCAGGAAAGGTATGAAAGACGCCTAAGAGCTGGAGGTAGGTTGACAATAAAGGCAATCACTGGAGAAAAGACGAAGGCAAAATCGTGGGTGCTGTAAGCTGCAGACATCCGACGATCGGGCGAAAGTATTTCCGGTACCCGAGGCCACGTGGTCCCTTTTTTCCCAGCCTCAGAGTAAGGAAGAAATTCAGACACTAGAAGATATGGAAGTGAGGCATCCAGTCAGACAGACATTCAGCTGGGGAAGCGATTCCCTCAGTGGAATAAAGGTAGTGCGCGGAAAAGAGATGGAAAAGACTAGTAGAGATGGTTGAAAAAGGAACAACAGGAATGATGAAAAAGAGCCACCGATCTTGTATTTTGCAATTCCAATGTCTGATGCCTTGCTATTGTTTTCGAGATTGGCGGTACTGTGCATCTGATGCGCCGTGTTTCTTTGATTAGGGCATGCTTTTTCCCTGGGGAAAATACTGTATAAGGCTGCATCGATGTACAAAAGAGTGTGTTTGATATTCTTCAGATCTTGAGTATTTTAAAGACTATTGTTATCCAATAATGGATGGTATTCACCATATTGTTAGATATTTCAGGTTTCATTTAGTACTTGATCCACAGATTTACTTCAGATTTGGCTGCAAATATTTACTGGTGTTTTACACGCTCTCAAATTCGAGATATTATTGCAATAGAGTTTAAGCATTTGCTCTGCAGTTGATTGCGAACTTTAAATAAAAAATTCTGAAACATCTTTTATAAACAAATTTTATTTTCAACATTGAACAAAAAAAGTTCTGAAGACTTGATGTCAATGGGTATTTTAGGGGATTATGAATATTTAGAATTCCTAAATTGACAATTGCGCATATTTTATAAATTATTTCATGACATTTAATATTATACTTTCGTCTTTAATTTAAACAATCAAATTAAGGCAAAATATAACACATAATATCCAAATCATGTTACTAAGCGGCATGTCCAAATGAGGAGGTTCCATGCCAGAGAAACAAAATATGGAACATTATCATTTAAATATGGAACCTTATCATTTGGAAAAGTGGAGATGCGCATATTTAATGATGAAAAATTTATAAAAAATTTCGCACAAAACTTTTACATACATGAAGAGCTAAATTACGGAACTAGATAATCAGCAAAATCAGAATTTTCAGGAAAGCTTAAAAAAATTCTGTACAATCGAAGTCACTATTTGTTAGGAAAAAGAGTCCAGTTCCAAAGAATAAAATCTTAAAGATAGAGGAAACTAGAGTGGGAAGAGGTTCAGCTGCGGATTGCTATAAAAAATGAAATTTTTATTTCAAACAAAAAATGAAAACTAGCTCCTGAGATTTTCCTAGTTCCTGATATATAACTAGCTCCTGACTAATTGGATGAAAATGAGTTTGTTTAGAAAAGATTAACTGAACATGACTGATGAATATGGATTTTAAAATTGCATGGGTTTTGAAAAACGTCTTTGGATACCAATTAAAAATCTAATCTACAGTTGAATTTTGAAACCAAGCATATTAATTTTTAGGCAAGTTGATTAATTTTCTACCAAAAATTCTGAATTTTGAACAAATACATTATTTTTCAAACAAATAGTTGAGCTTTTCACTAAAAAAGATCAATTTTATACCAAGAAGGGAGCAGTTTAATTTTCAGAGAATAAGTGCAATATAAATAACAAAGACATAATTTTTTTAATAAATAGGGATTTTCCAGTGAAGAAAATAATATCGTGTTCATAGTTTAGCTTTCAACTAAAAAAGACCAATTTTCTACCAAGAATGGAATAGTTTAATGTTCAGCGAATAAGTGCAATATAAATAACAAAGACATCATTTTTGTAATAAATACAGATTTCCTAGTGAAGAAGATAATATTGTGAAATATTATAATATTATATTCACAGTTCATTTTGTTCATCCAAATTGCTGATCTTTGAAGCTAAAAGACGAATTTTAAGTAAAGATGAATTTGCAACTATGAAAGACCAATTTTCAACCAAAAATCGAAACGTTACATTTTCAGTTAAAATTTTTTATCTTAAACCTAAAAAAATAAAAGGTTTTGAAAAAATAGGTTAACTTTTAAGAAAAAAAGAAAAAGCGATGACTGTGAAGATAAATTTTTAACCAAGTATTTCAATTTTTTTCTCAAGTTGTTCAATGTTAAACTAAAATGATGAATATTCAACTGGACTAGTTACATTTTTAGTAAGGCAGTAAATTTTTAACAAATAAGAAGGTCTCTCACAAAGGAATTAAATTTGTAACAAAACAGCCGATTTTTTACATTAAAAATATGACTTTTGAACCAACCCGAGTAAAAATGCTTCGACTTGAGTTCTAATTGGTGATTTCTTGAGTTTGTCCCTAAGAACCCAATGTCTGATTGCTTTCCACTATATCGTGTCTTCTTCTCTTCGAAGGATCAATGCAAAGGGTTGCGCCTTCGTTTCTTCCCCATTACAACGGTTTCTCTTTTCAGTATGAAACCAAAATCAGCCACCATGACTACATCCCATCTACCCTGATACCTTTATTCCATGACTTTTATATCTTGATGGAACGTTTGCCTTGTTCTTCAGTTCAGTCGCCAACATTATCGGCATTGCTTATTGTGTTAACATTTATCTTTTTGACGGAATAGTAGAATCTTCGATGGAAGATAAGGGTTATATAAGGCCCAGTTAGGTTAGGTTAGGTGAGTTTAAGTTAATTCACGTCAATTGTATGAATGAGACTCCGCTGATATAGGATTTCCAAAAAAAATCAGCCTTCAAGGCAGTATATCACAATTTTATATAATTTTATTGAGTTTTTTTAAGGTTAATATTCAAGGACAACATGTGGGATCAATTCTGATAGCTAATTCACATTCAGTGCATGCAAAAACATAAGAGTTGGTAAGCCTCATCTCCAGAACAGTAAATACTAATTTTTTCTATTTTTAAGGTCGTTAAAATCTATTGGAAAACACATTTCACCTCCCCAGATCACGACAATTTTTTTGTGTGACTGTGTAATCGAAGCACGTAATAAAAACATGCGTAAAGAGAAATTTTCAAAACTGAAGTTCGCAAGTAGGCGGTATCAAGTTTTTGTAGTATGTAGATGAACGCTGCTACTATTTTTTTATATTCTCTGCCTGGCATATACGCCTCCGTGCTTGGCGGACGTGTTTCCCGGTCGCTCCTTGTCACTCCTTCCTGAGACCGAAGAGCGAAGAGCTATAAACTCTCTCATACCAGATGGCCTCTGTTGGAAGAGAAGAATAAAATATTCAAAAATACAAAAATTTCTTAAGAAAAGGATAGAATTTTTAGATATGAACAATAGATCTAGGAATCTTTTTCTCTACAACGTGAATGATGATTTAAATAATAACGAGAACCTTTTCAATACGGTTATGAAGATTTTCAAGGAAGCTAAAATAATTATACCTATTGATTTTTTTGAAGAGACTATTAGTGTTACTCATTAATCGCTGACTGGCGTGGGGCGACGAAGAAATCATTTCCTATCAGGTTGAAGTCGACCACATATAGCACTAGAGAAGTTAAGACTGTCACTGCTAACAACCAAATGTCTGTTAACTATAATCCAAAGAATGTGTCCCCGAGTCGATCCAGCAAGCATTTTGAACGAAAAAAGGTTTGGATTGTTTGTAAAGATTAGAATATATGTAGCCTCCGGAAGATACGACCTCGATCATTTACGGAGCGATCGATCCCCATGCAACCGGAAATAATACGTCATCTAACGCGTCACTCTCCACAATACCAGAAGAGGATAGAGTCGGGAAAATTACTTTAAAAAAACAAAAGAGAAAGAAACACAGATTTGAAAAATGGAATAGCTAAGACACCTGAATGATCTCAAAAGCTAAACATGATTTCTAATTTGGTTCAGTGATCTTGAAAGCTATACTCACCTCAAACTTATTTGGAAAACTGACCAGCCTTGGCCCAAGCGCCGAGCCTGTTTAGACAATACCCTCAGACTACTACCTGAGTCCCCTCTGCAAAAAGGGGGTAGCGCTCGAAACTTAAAAACAGAGACAAACCTTCAAGGAAAATCAACATTGGAGAAAAACATTGTAGTGCCCATGAAATCGGAACGTGACTTAACCGAAAAACAATGATATCAAAGAAATTATTAACATTCCGCCTTCCTCTTTCACATCAACAGACACCAAGAATGAGGTAAACAGCTCAGGCCGCCCGCCATGACACATACATTAGGCTTAAATATAGGGAAAGAAAGAAAAGGAAAACAATTCAGTTACGCGCGCCATGGAGCTCAGTGGGCCGCATAGAGTCAATGCACGACTGGTAGCCAACACAATTTAAAAGATAAGGCGTTTGTAGGTGCAGAAAGAAGTTTTAACAGTGGCAGCTTGCACAACTCCATCCATTCCGGGGCTGACATTGCTTATCCGTCCTAAAGGCCATGTCGCACGTCAAAGTAGAGAATGATCAATAATCAACACGTTATCTCCAATTTGAAGATTAAGTTTCGGCAGAGTCCGCTTATTTCTTTGTTGAAGTGTATGGCGGTACTCATTAGACCATTGTTTCCAAATTTGGTCACGCAATGCTTGGGCAAGATGCAAGTGAGTGACCTTAATCAGTTCCTTATCAGAGGTTTCTGCTCTGGGAATTTTTTTTCAATGTTCTGCCTACAAGGAATAACCTGGAGTTAAGACATCGATATCTTAGGGATCTCCCGTGATAGAAAGTAGAGGCCGCGAGTTAATGCATGCTTCAATCTATAAAGCGAGAGTGGACAACTCTTCATAGGTGAGATTTTGAGTCCCAACAACTTTCTTCATGAAACATTTTGCCGATTTGATATCGGACTCCTGAAACCCGCCAAAGTGAGGAGAGGATAGTGGGATGCGTTATATCAGCACCGTGGAATGTGGTGGCATTGTCACCCCACATCTCACGAAGGGCACCTCGACGACCGGCCACGCGTCGTAGAGCGGCAAGGAATGATTAAGTGGCGTAATCTTCGAGTACCTCAAGATGAACCGCCTTTGAACTCAAGCAGATGAAGAGTGCAATGTATCCCTTAAAGGTACGGTAGCCGCGTCCAACAGTCCATTTTATTGGTAATGGTTCGGCATATTTAACTCCCGTGTTTTCGAAAGGAAGACTGTGACTCATTCAGCAGGAAGATCCTACATCAGTTAATCGGATTGCTGAAGTCTTACTCGTGCGTTCGAAATGCAGTTACGGATATGCGCTTTTACAGAAACGCGGGTACGAATAATCCATGCTTGGCCAACAGCGTATGAGTATTTTAGATGGAATCAACCGTGTAAAGCTGTCCTGTGTGCTCAATCAATAATAAGTCGAACGAAAAATGTTCATTTCTGAAGTGCCTTTCCCTGACGAAGGGTGTTTAATTCGTCTTCAAAGCTGCATCCTTGAGCGTAGAAATCGCAAGCTAAAAATGCGAGATGTATTTCTTCGGGAAAGCCGTTAGAGAGAGTTTTCTGGATCTCCGAAACTCGATTCGCGATATAAATCGGCCAACGGGAAGGATCATCTATTTGAATCCAGCTGCGAAAGTTTCGTGAGTCCGACGAAGCGTATGTGATCGTATGAGAAAGTTCTAACTTCTCGTGTACATAGTTAGTCAATCGTATCACAAGCAAGGCAGCGCAGAGTTCCAGCTCATAGATAGTGATGGTTTTAACGGGTGTGACGCAAGTCTTAGACGTGATAAGTTGGGCCTGCAGGTTCCATGTGCGTAATGTACACGAACGCAAACTAAAGCTGCAAAAGCATATTTCCAGTCAGGGGTTGCATTTAATAGAGCGGACTAGTTAGAAGCTAACTTCTTCAGATGCATTCCTCCAGACTTCAACAGCTGGATCAGTTGATCTCGAAGTTGATGGCAGAAACGTAATCATTCGCGCCTGACAGGATGTCATCGAAATAAATATTTGTTTGAAGCAGCTCCGAAACATTAGTATAGATGTTCGATTCGTCCTTTTCTAGTTTTTGAAGGGTTCGAATTACCAGGAGTAGGGAGCATGATATACCGTAGGTCAGACTCCGAAGTTGATAGTGATAATCCACGTTCACTTCTGACTTTCTCCAAACGATGTGTTGAAGATCGACTTCTCTGTCGTCAACTCTGATCTGGCGATAAATCCTTTCCAAATCAGAACAAAAAACAATTCGAGGCAACCTCCATTGCATCGAGACGGCAGCAAGGTTATTTTGCAGTTTGGACCTGTGTACAACCGATTTTTCAAGGATATACCTGAAGAAGTTCTTTGCGTTGCGCTTAAAACAATACGAAGTTTTGGATGACAATCTGCAGTTTTCCAAACGGCATAATGTGGGATTAGTAAATTGACGTTGAAATATTGCAAGCAAAAGCTTGCTCACATTCGTGATCTTCGAGAGAAATGAATGGGGGAATCATTACTTCCTCTTGTTCTGAGAATCGCTTGAGGATGCTCACCAGGTTGTCCTTTTGGTGAACACTTGAGTAAACACCGCAGCCCTCGAGTGGTCCGATTCATCTGCAGTTGAGGAGAATCCGACCTGAACAATCACAGCCATTTCGAAAATGGTATCAAAGGTGACGTGAGCCTCTCGTGGTCGTGGATGCCGAGCAGAAGCATCAAACTTATGTGACTCTTAAGAGTGACCGAAGTAATATTTTTAGTGACAAATAGCACAAGGTTGATTGACTGACGTAGTTAGTAACAGAGTCTTAATTTTCGAGCCCGTCTGAGCGTTCCAACTTGAGGCGGTGGACCTTCCCTGGATTCACTCACTGGCGTAAGCAGTGTTGCGGTAGCCTTAAGTGCTCGAATTAGCTGCTGTAGGAACACTCGAATTGCGGACAAGGTCGAGATTATATCCTCTTTGCCCAGCTGATTTTCCCAGTCTCGGCTAGTGAGGGGGCTCAGAGATATTCTCCACCGTGAGATAGCGTCTAAAAGAGTCTGCAATCCCTTCGCACTCTCTGCATTGGAGGTTTTAATATCATTTATGGTCTGTAGATGGTCTTGGAAAAGGAGCCGCTTATTGTCTGTGAGCGACTGACTTTCGCCGGAGGAGCTGGAGGCTGGGGGCTCAGATTGAAACTGTACAGTCGATACGATCTTGTTCGTCGTAGAGGCAACTGAGAGTTTCGACGCAAACAGCTTGGGTGCAATCGAACTGATTCTCGGTGAAATATATCTCACCGGCAATTGGATCTTTGCTTAAAAGCTGCAGATGATTAAATCGAAAAGTCTAGAAATAGTAGTTTAATAACTGAATTTGGCTGCGTAAGAATCCACAAATGATTGTTTGTTGCTCTGTGGCAAACACAGTTATCTTTATATTTGAAATCGAGGCTACCAATGACAATTGGGTCTTCAAAAGTCCCATAACTCTCAGGGTGAGATGCGTTCATAAAACTCCATAAACTTTGCGATTCGTGCAGACATGAAACTAATCTTAATGCCAACATAGAACCCTAGTAAGGGATTTCATCTCGCAGAAATGAAAAAAAAAACAGAACATTAAGCGGCTGGGAAGAGAGTAATGAATTTTCGATGCAATTCCGATACCCGGGGAAAAAATACGAAGTCCGTTTTTTAAAGTACAATCAAAATTTTAAGAAAGATCAAACAATAAGACAGTCAAATACAAAAAGGATAATCTTTCATGGTAACTTAGATAGCCATGCCTGAGACTGTCTCACGGTGATTACCATGTTGCAAGCAATCCATAATCCATATGTCTGTCATGCTTGAGAGCCCGTCTCGAAGCGTTTGCAATGTTGCTTACAATCAGAACGTCCGCAGGTAGGTTTTTCATACCTAAGAGCCTGTCTCGAAGCGCTCGGAAGGCTACAAACAACAATAATACAGTCAGTAAGTACGTTCTTCATGCCTGTGAGCTTGTCTCCAGGCGTTCGGTATGTTGCAAAAAATCCATCATCAGTATGGTTGGCATGTCTGAGAGCCTCTCTCGAGGCGTTCGCAATATCGCAAACAGTCCATCAGCAGTATGCTTGTCATGCCGGAGAGCTTGGCGCGACACGTAAGCAATGTTGAGAATAATCGCATACTCAGTAAGTACGTTCATCCTGCCTGAGAGCCTGTTTCGAGATTTTCGCAACACGTCAAAGAAGCCATCAGCAGAAGAGTTGTCATGCCTGTGAGCCAGTCTCGGAATTTTTGCAATGTTGAGAACAATCACATAATCAAGCACGTTTGTCATGCCTGAGATGATGCTTCTCCACTCACACACTATCCGGGTTGTTTGGAAAAATTAGAATAGATGTAGCCTGCAGCAGCTAAAACCACGATTATTTACCAAACCATCGATCCAGATGCAACCGGAAGTAATATGTCATCTCACTCGTCGCTCCCCTCAACACCAGAAGATGATCGATTCGGGAAAGTCTCTTAACAAAAACGAAAGACAGAGAAAGACCGATTTTAAAACTGGATTATCTAATAAGATATCTCAATGGTCCTAAAAGTTACACTTGATTTCTAATTTTGTTCAATGATTGTGAAAGCTATACTCGCCTCAACCTTGGTTAGAAAACTGGCAAGCCTCGACCCAAGCGCCGAGCCTGTTCAGACAATTTCCTCAGACCACTACCGGCGTCCCATCACCAGCAAGGTGGTAGCGTCCTAAACTTAAAAACAGACAGAAACCTTCAAAGAAAATAAGCATTGAGAGAAAACCATTGTATTGCCCATGAAATCGAAAAGACGATCAATAAAAGAAAATTGATATCTAACAAATTATTAACAATTAGAATTAGAAGAAAAGAGGAAAGAAGACCTGTTCTAATTACATTTACGAACTCGAGATTTTCAATAAAAGCTAGAGTATTGGGAAGTCATCAACGATTGAAGCAACCTCACTATTTAGGGCTAATCAGTATTTCTATGTAGCAACGGAATGAGTCATGAAGGGCGAGATTCTAAGTCCCTTCTTGGAATGTGTGAGATTCTTGAAGGATGATTAGTGTACTATGGGATAAATGAACTAGAAGTCAAGATAGCTAAACAAATATAATAATCTGCAGAAAGGGAGATGGACATAAGAACAAATGCCCACCTTTTATGTACCGCACATCCGATATTGATATTGTCAAAAGTAATATCTACCTGGGCACTGTATTCACCCAATCTGCACTTTTTATCGGGAGGAAAAATGAAGCTGTTTCTAAATCTAGCCTCGCTATAGGATTTACGATTTCTATAATTCACAGATTAAAACTTAGCTCTTGAAAGAGAACTGGATAGATTGAAAGGCGATTTATCAACCCCCGACAAATACAAGTGGGACCACCGTGTTCGATATATTTTTGAAAGGATTAAAATTTTCTTTCTCTTTCCTTTCCACAAAAGCATAAATCGGCATGGATAGGACCTTATGATGAAATATTTTATCTAAAAGATTTACAGAAAGTCGACACGTCGCATTTTCTAATACTTTGTCCTCAGTTACCCTTCCAAAAAGGATTTAGACTATTTGTCCAGTCAAAAACACTACCCGGTTGTATCAGAATTATAGCGCAATTAAGGATATTAAAAAAGTTCATACCTGGACTAATTATATAGAATAAAACCTGCAGTTTCCATGTTGATGGTTATGTTATCTACTGTCATGAGAATAGTTTTAATACAGAACCCAAGTACCAAATTTTAGTAAAATTTAAATTTTTTAAAACAGTAAGATTTTATGTATAAGCGAAAGTAGAGATATGTTTGAGATAAGGAATGTCTGACTGATTATTCTAGAATTTAGGAAATTTAAATTATACTAAGTAATTAAAAATCTCTTATTAACGTCCAATAATCAAGTTAAGTTGAAGAAATCCTGAAAATAGAATCAAG
>JAWWLR010000092.1:53881322-53891355 GCA_035041075.1 Acraspis erinacei | reverse complement strand
TTCCGTTGCTTCAAATTTTGGGAGCGCAGGTGATCCGGTTGACGTGAAACGTCCCATATATATATATATATATATATGAGCACTTCAGAGTTAAAAAGAAACAGACAAAAAGTCTGTGCGTAAACAAAATATTTTCAGGAAAGGATATAAAATGCTTGAGAGTAAAAAGGAAATAGGTACTCGGTAAGAGCAAAAACACAACATAATTTGTTTCAGCGCAAAAAAGGGCTATCTTGCTTTCTCAGTAAACACGAATGAGAAAAACTTATCTGAAGCTTAAAATAGAATATTCAGTTATGTCCAAATGCGAAATTTTCAAAAAGACGAAGTATTTTAAATGTTGAAATAACTTTCAGTAGTTATTGTCGTTTTCGTTACAAGGAATCAAGAGACAAATAACAAAAATAATATAAACTTTTGTTTCATTATAATTATTAGTATTGAAGAGATTATTGGTACTGTTATGTTTTTAATATTCAAAATCATCATATTGATATTGTATCTCGTACGATAATTTAATTTTTAATTGCAGTTAGCCTAATAACAAAAATGGTATGTAAATTAAAAAACATACGATAACTTTTCAAAACTCATATTAGTCCTGGATACATGAAAAGAGGTTTCATGTTTGTCAAATTTCATTCAACTTTCATAATCGTTTATATTCATTTCGAAAATTGTACTCTCTAAATCAGACAGAGTGAATTTAACCAATTCATATTCAAGTTCACTACTCCAATTTAAATACAGTGGTTCACACTGAAACAGTGGCATTTGCTATTTCGATTATACTTTAAAACAAAAAATTATATCTGGAATAAAATCCACGAAAATCAAATCTATGCAACCCCAAAATAAATACTCCAAGGGGTTTTGCCAGCTTAACTCGTCTAAGGAAGATACTTACCGATTTTTAAAATTCACAAATAATGTTCACAGTTGTCGAGTTCGAGGAATCGATTTTTGTGGTTAATTTCACCGACAAATGCAAATTTTGTATTGATATAATAAAATAATTCGTTCTCGACTTGTTGCCCCCACCGTAAATTCAATTTTGGCATAGCGAAATTTGCAGAAACATAATTTTTCACAATTGCAATTATAAAATCAAATTTCTTTGGATCATAAGCATAGTTTCCACTTAATGAATTTTGAAAATCTAATAAAAATTAATGAAATTAAAGTGTAGAAATTTCTTCCACTCTGAGTAGGGAATTAATCTTCTTGCTTAAAATTTCATTCTTTAAGGTTGAAAATACTGTTTGAAAATTCATCTGTTTCCCATGAGGATTGAATTACTTTGTATGAAGTTAAAATTTGTTGGTAAAATTTAACTGTTTTTGACATCAATTTAAAAAAATATTTTTTTTTGAAAAATCAACCACTTGGTTTGAAGTTGAAAATTCAATTATTTGGTAGAAAGTCACGTAATCTGTAGAAAATTCATTTTTTCATTCAATATTCCTAATTTTTGCATAGAAAATTATTCTTTCTTGTTGACAAATAATCATTTTGGTTAAAAAAGAAACATTTGGGTTTAAAATAAGTCTTTTTTGGTTGAATTCAACTAGTTCAATTTTTAAAAAATTTTCTTTTTTAGTTGAAAATGTTGAACTGTTTTATTCCAAAAAAAGTTCTCTTAAAATTCATCCTTTTGGGTTAAAAAATTATATTTGCACAACTTTGTAAAAAGATGAATATTCAATAATTTGCTCGCCAACTTATTTGTTAAACCTTGGACTATCTAGAGTAAAATTCATGATTTTTGTTAAATATTCCTATTTTTGCCTAGAAAATTAATATTTCTTGTTGATAATTATTCATTTTGGTTAAAACAGAAACGATTTGGTTTCAAATTTGGATTTTTTGTTGAATTCAACTTGTTGAAATTTTCTTCTTTTTTATATTATTAAAAATTAATTTTTAAAATTGAATAATAACCATTTACTTTTTGTTAAAAATTTATCTTTTTTAATTTAAAATGTTAAACTATTTGATTTAAAATGTATCTTCTGGGTTAAAATGTATTCTTTTGGGTTCAAAATGCTGGTTGAAAATTAATCTGTTTCGGTTGGAGCTGCTTCATTGACTTATTCCGTGGCTATGATGTAAAACTGGGTTCACCCGAGTAAAAGTTTGAAAAAAAATTATAATAATAATAGTAAAATAATAACAATAAAAAAATTAATAAAAAGAGACAGGAATTTATCAACAAGTTAAATTTAATAAAAACAGGTTGCCAGCTCAGAAAAATCAATATAGAGAATTTAAATGAAAAAAATGCTTTAAATATATCTCAAATGTGAAAATCCCGGATGAAATAGCTCAAACCTTAGCACTGGGTGACAAATTTGATATTTCTTTTAATTTCAATATTCTAATGTTTTAAATCGGTTAGTACCCTTTGCGACGTTCTAGGGGCGTCCCAGCAACGTTCCATGCTATTAGTGTACTGATGACACACACTGATAATTAAATATAAATTTGGAGTTGCCACTCGTATTCAATCAATTTAAAGACTCAAATAATGCACGGCGAGACCAATTTCAAATAGAAAAAATTTCGGTTCGGTTCCACAGAATAAAGTAATAATACAATTTGTTCCAGGAAATTTTTTAGGGGCATAAAGTTTTATTCAGATAAGTTCGCGTTTTTCAAAATAAATGTGTTGTCATGGAAAAACAAAAGAAACTTTAACCGATATTTGGTTAAAGTTTATCCTATAAAGTTAATTTTTATTGCAGTGAATCTTTCATCATATGGATTGTATTTTCACTTGGTACGCTAGTATAGTATGCCTATAACATATGAAATATCAAGCATGTAAACCTGGTTTCTTTTTTCCTTCATTATGCACATACTGGGTTGCAATCAAGTGCATGAAGGATTCATAATAAACTGATAAAAATAATATTTTCTAGAAGTTTAGTACGTATATTTCAATGTTTAGAGTTTTATTTGTACAATCTTAACGTGCAGAGTCTCATGTGTACAGTTTTAACGTGTAGACTTTAATGTGAACAGTTTAATGCGTAAATTTTAATGTGCACAATTTCAACGTGTAGGTTTATCAGATGACGCAATTTACAATTCGAAATAATTAATGTGCAGAGTTATTATGTGTCGACTTTAATGTGTAGACCTTAATGTGTACACTTTAATGTGTAGACTTTGTCGACTTACTATTTAATCTGTAGACTTTTCACGTGATGAATTAAATGTATTGACTTGAATGTGTACAGTTAAATGTGGAGACTTTCACGTGGTGAGATGAATGTGTAGACTTCATGTGTAGACTCTCATATGGTGAATTGAATGTGCAGAGTTGACCACCTTCATTTAATGACTACACGAAATGTATAGAGTTGAAGAATGTGTAGATTCGATATGTGTAGTATCGATACCCAGCCGTTTAGACAATTATTTTTGATAAATTTCTAACAGAATATTTTTAACAATCTTAAATTGTTTCAAAAATTATGTTTGTGAATGTAATTGAATATCACGTCACTCCAATTAGAAACTAGACAGAAAGTAGAATATTTTTTTAAGACTGCGACTTTCTAACTCTATTATAAAAGAAAATTGCTCACAACAATAAAAAGTTGTTTGAAAAATTTATGTAAACATCTTATTATCATTATAAGGTAATATTTTATATTTTAGAAACAATTTGCATTGAAAAAATTGAAAAATATCATAATTAGCGTAAAAATGGATCAAAACCCATTTTATAATCCAATAGTTATAATTCAATATTATAACTAACGTTAACAAAATTTATAGTTTCAAATCGATCCACCTAATATTTACGATTCTGAATAAAATTTACAAACATCTATTTTTTTCTTATGCGAAATATAAATTAAACTTTATTGAGCTTACACCACCCCTAAATACCATTTTATTCATAAGAAAAAAATTTACGTATTTTTCATAGATCCGAACAAATTTTTGGGCGATATGCATGCAAATTATAAAAATAAAAATTTGAGCACCTGATAATGATTCACCAAGTTGCATCAAATGTGTCATATCTCTTGCTTACTATTTATGATTAAAAGTTTCCTTTAATGAAATCTGAAGGTTTTGAAGAATTGCCCATATAAATTTTATATTGTTAATTGATTATTACCCACTTCATGTTTCATTACTTATTACTGGGATGTTTACCCCTTGGAAATTGTGGATATTTTAATATTTTTAAAAAAGGTAGAAGAAAGTTGAGTGTATCTAGTCAAAGAATGACCCTAATACCTACAAAGAATTAAATTCTTCATTGTAAAGGCATTACAATTTTTTTCATTATCCAGAAAAAGTAAGAATGAACGCATAATTTTTTGTTCTAAACCGTGGCTCAGGTGAACAAGAGGCAAAGTGCACTAGAGCACAAATGCAGCGTTTGTAATTTTCTCCAGATTTTTTCCTACAAAGTCAAAAGGTACCGTTAATTAAGGGAACCGTTTACCTTGCACTGACGGAATTGAAGGACCCCGTACATCCAATATCAAACGCTTTTGCCTCTCTCATCCGGCTCTCTTCGACGGAGCGACGGAGAGAGACTGAAAGCTCGTGGATCCGTTGACGGTTACGTTAGTCGAAAGGCGGGGAAGGAATCGCATTTTGAGGGTGAAAGAGGGAAATAGAGGGTGGAATGTCGGGCAGGGGTGAAACGGGAAGGGGTGCCGGTTCATGCGCGAGGAGATTCACCACGTGAGCCCGTGAATCCGTCCAGCTCGTGAAGGAGACTTCCTGGTGACTTCAGTGTCGTGCGCGAATTCGTACGCGACGCTTGCCACTTGACGAGCTTCCCACAAATGATCGTTTCAACACGTTGAAATTCACCTCGGAAATAAATACTTAATTATATTTTGCTCAGGAACCCACAATGAACTATTCTGTTTAAACAATTAGAAAAATAATAAACAATCCTAATAAGTATGAAAAAGTTTCCTCGCTGGACCGACAATTCCGCGGCGGAGGATTCGCCGCGGAAACGCAATCTTTGTTGACCTCTGGATGTATAAATACTTTTAAAATCATTTAGTAATCGTTCAGAAATCTTTGACAAATTATGAATTTTGCGGAAATATTTTCTACAGTATTTGCGACCTCTGTAGTTTGACCTGAATTTATGAAAAATGATAAATTGTTTCAAGTGAGAGGTCTGTCGTAATTAAAGAAGATCGGGTAATACCACGAGGAAGTAGAAGCGGAAATTAATTTTGTAATGGATTGAAACTCTCCTTAGTCTTTGAGACCAAGAAAATAATAAAAAGCCCTGGGGCAATTCAGCTTCCAACTCTGTAAGCTAAATTCGTCTCGGAAGTAACTTTTCAAAGAAGCGAAAGTTCAGTACTGTCCTCCGCAATATGGCCAGGAGGTTAAAAATACAAGTATGAAATTATTCCTTGTGGCAAGTTTTGTAATAAGAAATGTTCAAAGTGATGCTCAGTAGAAAGGGAAATTGGATTTAGTGGAAGTATGGAGTTTCAATTTAATGAAAGTTTTTATTTTAATCACAAATTAAAATTTAATGAAAGTGTTAAGTTTAAGTGCAATCAAAGGAGCATAGAAGATTTCCGATAGCACTTAAATATTTCCCAAGTGAAATTGTCGAGTAAGTAATTTATTACGAGTGAAGATAGAAGTTAAAAATATTTTGAGAGTGCGCGTGACGTGAAAGACTGATTGAAGTAGGACAAATTATTTTGCTTCTGCAAAGGCCGAGAGCACTGATGACTAGGAATTTAATTGGATGGTGAGTCTTTTACTGGGAAATCTTTGCAAATTTTTTCCCTTTTAATGATCATATTATTTCCTGTGCCTTGTTATATTTTCTGCAATTAGATGAATTTTTAGGAAAGCAAAAAATTTTACTGTGTTCTTCTGGAAATAAAATTCAATTTTTGGTTTTCTATTTTAAGCTAAAATCACATTTTACTTTGGAGACGTTTGATATTTGAAGGGCCACACGTGCCAGAGACAGAAGTGCTAGTTTATAAGATGGTAAATAAGATCAATATCGTATCACCTGCAGCAAGGATAGCAACTTTTTATTTTTATTTTCTTCTGTGCTGCTTATTCAGGCTAAAATTTAAAGGTCCTATATTTTTAATCTACATGAAATTTAATGAATTCGGTCATGTAAATCCACGAAAGTTTTTCAAAAATGATAAAAATGAAGGCATTATTAAATACAGAAACTGCAGCCAAACTTCTTCTTGGTTATTTCTCTTAAGATATTTACTAAAGTAATTGTATATATTCTTCTTCTCCAAAGATACTTATGAACTCTAATTTTCTCGACAAATCACAAATCTTGCGCTTAATAAGATTAGAAGGTAAATTAGAAAAAATATATTTGTTCTTAATCCTAAGATAAAATGTGTTGTGATCACTAAAAGGTAAATGAATCCATCTACAAAATTTCAATTTCTTTAAAAAAGTAAATTTATTATAAAATAAAATCTCAGCGCGACAATGTAAGCTGTGGTATAATTTGAAATATGTGTGATTCAACTTTCTTTTAACAAGTTGGCCCATTTCTACATTATATTTAAATTGCACGTGGTAACTGACTTGATTTAAATACTGCACTGAAAATGTGTGCTTCTCGGCATGTTCTGTAAAAATATTGACGATAGATGGAAATTGGAATGTGTTATTCATATTGGAACTAGTTATAGGTAATAGAGTTTCAGGTAATGAAATTTCCCTCGAATTTTATGCACGTGATGTGTATTAAACTATTGCGATTGAAATTACTGATTTCTTGAAGCGCTATACATTCGAATTTGAGGCTCATAATTAGCACTGTAATAATTATTATTGAATCATTGACAGCTCAGCTCTAAATATTAATTTGCTTCTCGATAATTCAGTTTTATTAAGTACGCAATATCAAATAGCTTTTATTTAATCTGAAATCGTAATACCAATACCATTTTCTAGATTTAAAATGTAATATCAAATTAAATGATTTAGTAGATAATTGGCAAACAGTTGGTTGATGAATATTTTGTTTAAGGACAGGTTCATTCCAGAATAGATCGTCTCACAGCCTTTATGACTTATATTCTATGCATTCTTTGAATGACATATATTATGTCTAGATGTTATTTGGCTTAAATTTTCCCATTCATGTAAACGGATAGCTAATTTTTTCACAAAAATCATTTTAAAAATATATTGTCTCTCTAGGAGGATACCATCAAGGGATATCGATCGTTTTTAATTTGAATATAGTTTTTAGTATTAGAAAAGTGTATAAAATAGAGAAAAGAAACACAAAAATTTTTGCACATACAATCGTGAATTTTTCCCGTATTACTGTTTTGAATGCAAGAAAGAACTTCATTTACATAAAGGTTGTATCCCTAAAATTAATAAACTAGCGCAGATTTAAAAAAAAACTGGATCTAAAAAATTCAAACTTAATTTAAACTTCCCTTGTTCTTTTTTTCATATTTTCTAAGAAGAAAAATAATAACAAAGCAAAATGGCAGAATATGACGTGCATTTTCGATATTTAAATCCCCAATGTGAAAATTTAGGTTTAAGCTTTAAGATGCGTATTTCTTTAAAAAAATCGATATTGATTGATTAATTTTAGGGGAGGTCCCCTTTTTTTAAAGAACAACGCATAATAATAAATCTCTTGTAGTTTTTTCGCGACTCTCGCAAAACCATTATTATAATCTTAAAAAAGAAATAAAAAGTGTAAAAATAATTGAGGAAATGGTTCCAAAAATCTTCTTAAACAGATTCCAAAGAATTTCAAGGGATTTCAAAAAATATTGTAGAATTTCCAATAATTAAAAACTGGATTTCAATGACTCCCTAGAGATCTTTGGCAATTAAAGTAAATAAAACTTTCAAGGATTTGAAAGTATTTCAGGGAACTTCACATGATTTAAAGGATTTTATTGAATTTCCAAAAATATCAAAGATCTTCAGCGATTTAACAGTTTTTTATGAGTAAGTTTAAATTAACTTAGGTTCAAGGGATTTCAAATGATTTCTACTTATTTCAATATATTTTTATGATTATATATTTATGTAATTATAAAGCATCTAAAGAATGTTAAGAGATTCATAATAAAATAAATCTGGATTTTAAGGGGCTTCCGAAGAACTTTGGAAAATAATTTGAATGAAACAAAATTTTAAGGGAATTTTTGGTATTGCAAGGAATTGGAAAAACTTAAAACATTTAATTCAACCTCAAAGTATTTCAAAGGTTTCATGGGCATTTTAATGGTCTTGTTTTCGGAAAAACGTAATGAATAAGAATAAAATATACTTTATTTCAAGGGATCTCTAGGAATTTGAACGATTTTAAAAAAGTATAGAGATGTCAACAAATCTTCTAAGTCTTCTAAATATTTCAAGGAATTTAAAAGAATTTCATAAGACTTATGAGAATTGATTAGATCTCACAAGTTTTACAACAAAAAAACGGGTTTTATATAATACGATGTTTTGAAAAGACTCCCCCCCCAAACCTGTCGGGTCTTCATATAAAAGTAAATTTTAATACTTTTGTTAATATTCAAAGCAAGGTTTAAGCAACGGGTCACAGTGAGACAAAGGAAGTTTTTCTAGAAAAAGTAATTGAAAGCTTCCAATTTACATCCGATATTATTCAACAAAAAAGTAAATTTAAAAAAAAATAAACGATCTCTTTTTTGCAAATACTCATATATAAAATATATAACATCACGAAATCAGTAAAAGGACAAATAATATCCAATATTTTACATGCAAAATTTAGAAATAATTGTTTTATCAAAAAATTCATTATTTCAAAGTTCCATTTCCTGATTAAAAATCCGCGCTATGAAGCCTTCGTTTCACTAACAGAAATGATTAAAAAAATTATCGACAAAAAATAATATGTACGATTTTTGATTACCCGATAACTATTTTAAATAGTTAAAATTTTTCATAAACCAATACATATCATGTTTAATATTACATTGATAGATTACGCTTCTTCAAAGAAATAAATTTTAAGTCATTGCGCAAAACCTTTTCCTTGTTATAATTCATCAGTTAAACATAATTGTTTATTTTATATATAATTTTGTAAACCATTTCACAAATTGACTACTTGTCAACAGATAATATTGCTGTTTTTACAAAAGCGACTACCAATAACTCGGGAAAGACGTTATTCATTAGTGGAATTTGTCAGGTGTCAATATTTGTTAACTGCTTAAACCCATTAGAAGACACTTTTTCTTTCTTTTTTTTGCAACGGATTACATTTTAAAGTACCTGGGAAACTTCTTTTATCATGATAGTTTTGTCAATTTTCATTCAGCAGCTTCACTTTTTTCTTCATTATGATTATTTAATAACGAGCGATAATTGCTTATTTTATTAAAAAAATTTCACAAAAATCCGCTATTAAGATTATCTTATTAATTGGTCACCACCATAGACAGTTAAATATCAATTTCTTTCACGAAACCGTGGTACACTTTAAAAAAATGACAAAATCGCAAATTTTCTTAGTCAAATCATGTATAAAAAAAAATTATTGTTCATTCATCAAATATAACGAAGAAACGATTTTCTAAAGCAACCTAGAATCGATTGCGTTAAACAAAATAAAAAAAACTCGCTCAAAATTCACCGAAATTGGTATCTGTTTATAACATTTATTTAAACAGTAACAATTGTTATGAGATTATTGAAAATCATTTTGATGAATTTTACATGGTATATATTTTTAACAGTTTTTAAATGAATTCTCCTAAAGGTACGAAATCTTTGCAACGCAAAATGATCAAGATATGCACTTGTTTATGAACTTTGTTTCTAACCGTAAAAGTTACTTTAGATTGAAACCAATAGAAATCCAGCATTTTTTCACTTATATCCCAAATAAAAATGTAAGGAAGTCAGAAATTAAAAATTTCATCTCCATGCGCTTTCGCAGTTTATTATTGGGACGTTTCACGTCAACCGGATCACCTGCGCTCCCAAAATTTGAAGCAACGGAAAAATACGTGCGAGGGCTCAA
>JAWWLR010000092.1:53803949-53818875 GCA_035041075.1 Acraspis erinacei | reverse complement strand
TTGACTGCACCGATGAACTAAACTGTAACCTGCGAAATAAATATTGTACTAAGATTCATAATGTTCCGGATGTTGTTACAGACTTCAGTTTTGCAATAAATTTAACACTTTGAGTGTCTCGGTGTTCGTAGAACTCATTTTTTCATAAATTGATGACACGATGTACGATCTTTTCGACACGTTTTGGCGTGCGAAATGGGCACCAGCGTGGGCTGACGTACTCTGTTTTGGTATGCCTAGTGTAGCTAATGGAAGTATTTGGTTCAATCAACCAAATTATTTTGTTAATTTAAATTAATTTTTTTCTAATAAATGATATATTCCGGTCAAAAGATTTATTTGGTTAAATCAACTAAACATACTCAAATGAATAATTACCTTGAATTGAGCAACTTAATTCGTTGTGTTTTCTAAATAGAACCAAAGGTTTATTTAAGCTGAACAAATTTTTTAGTTTCGAAAAACAAAGTATGTTAAACAAACTGTTTTGTTGAATTAAGTCAATATTTTCTCTGAGTGTAGATGGTTTTCTCTATATGATAATATTTAAATGTTTCTTCTGCCTCTGGTGTTCTTCAAATACAGCATTTATATAATTATTGAGGGATCAAATCAAATTGATTTTTCATGTTTTGTTCACTCACTTCTTAATTAAATATTTTTCGTTTGCTCTTTGCTCGTTTTTTGTCTCGTGACTGTTTCTATTATGTCAATGTGACAGTTCATTAGTATATATCATTTTCGAATTTCATAAAATTGTTTTTAACATGAACTTGTTCCTCTTTCATGGAAATTCTTCATTATTGGTTTTCAATTTATTAATAATTTGGCACTTTATATTAAAATAAGTTAATTATAAAAAACGTAATGCAAAATTCAAAATTATTCATTTTTTATTTCCTACCTTCGAATTCCCAATTTGAGAATATTTTAATTTTAAACAGAGTATGGAATTTTTTGATTGTAAATCCGTTAAGTTTAACTTCAATCACTCTTGAACATTTCAGTTCCAAATCATATAATTTTCAACAGTTTTAGAATTATTGAACTTAAAAGTTAAAAATTTCAAATCTTACAATTTTAAATTGTGAAAATGGCATTGATTTTTTTATACCAAAATCTCATTTTTATTTGAGAGAAATATTTCCAAATATTTTAAATGTTAATTTAATTAAGGTTTTTTAATGTTCAAACAGAAACTCTGCAAAATTGCAAGTGCATTAATTTGAAACTTGTTTAGTTTTAGAAATTTCAAATTTGACAATGTTGTAGGCTACTATCGCAAACTTGTGCAATTTTGAATGCTGTTAATTATATTCTCTAATTTTTTAGCTCTTTAAGGAAATAATATGAGAAGTTTAAAAATATAAGAAATAAATTTAACCTAATTTGAATTAGGGTAATAATAATAATAATAATAATATTTATATTTTTAAGCCGTAGACATTTTAAAGAAAAAGTAGGAGCAAAAAAATCCTAATTTTGAAAAAAGTTTAATTGATTTTTTATCTTTATTTTTGAATATCATGTGTTTTTTAACAACGCTTATGATTAATGGAAAGTGTGTATACCTTCTAATAAATATTTTCAGAATTATTAAAATTCGACAGCATTTGATTGAACAATTAAGAATGAAGAGGCTTACAAATTGAAAATTTCTGATTAAACTCGTTCAAAATTATGTAATGTTATGTGATCCTTAAAGTATTTACTTTAATTTCTTAATGGGTAACATTTAAAGTGATTGCAAAGATTTTTCTACTGAAAACTTTTTAAATTATAGTATTGACAGAGCTGTAAGTCACCAAGACAGATGGTAGTTGAGAAATAATGTGCCATATATTCCAGGGCTTCTAATTTTTAATTTAACACTTTTCAAGGTTCTATAAATTTCTGAAATTAAAATTGTTTCATTTTAATTTCAAATACTTCAAATTCAGAAGGGTTCTAGTGCTTTGATTTTTCAGTTCAACATTTATTACTTAAATTAAAAGAATAAAGTAAAGCATACAAGTGTACGTGCTATTTGCGTGCGTGCCTTTACTGCTAGTTAAGTAATAAAAGGAAATTAAAATGAAATGATAACTTATTGAAATTAAATTGATCTTTTAATGGTAATTCCTTCTTTAAAAAAGATTAGCTTATCTGCAATATCAAAATTTCTTAGTTTTTCATCGTTCCAAATTCAATACAAATTTCAAGACCACCTCAAAACTTATTTCATAATATATACTTTTACCCTACATTGTAAAAATGGTATAGCTAGTCAAACTGGGCTCGCATATTTTTTTGATTCCCGGGATTAATTTCTTTTGATTTTAAATAGAAGGTTGAAATGTGCTGCAGCACTTTTTATACCTCAGGATTTACTGGCTAAGAAAGAGAGGGTGCTTTTTGTTTAATGGAATGAAGTTTCTTGAGCACCGGTTTGTAAATGCGAAACAGTGGGGAACTTTTTCCTCACTTTCTCTGCTTTCACAAAACGCAAGCTATGTATTACGGATGTTAAAAAGTTGGCAAGACTTGCTTTTTTCATCTCACTATATTGGCAACAGGTTAAATCTAACGATCGATGTGGTTCAACAGTTCCTTCGTTATGATTATGCTTAAAGCTGGGTAGCAATGCAATATGCAATCCGCCCAAGTGGAGATATTGAAGGAAAAACAATTATAAAATCATCAAGCATTAACTTTGACTACAGTCTCACATTTCTGTTTTCTGCAATAAATGTTCGCTCTTTCTCTTTAGAGGTTCTGCCGTTTGTAGCTTAATTCCAACTCAGCCAGATCTAAAATATACATTTATACTGATCCAATGAAAATGTTTTAATTCTTTTTCTAAATTAAAGAAATTTAAATGAGATTAAAATCAAATTTAAAATCCTATTTATCGTCTAAAAATCAAATAAGTGTGCAGATTTCCTGAAAATAAAACCAAGAATCAATAGACCGAATTTGGACAACCACCATACAATGTTTCTGTGAAACTGGAAAACAACAAATGAAGAAAAGCACTTTTTTCTCCTAAAAAAGAAAAGAAAATAATTTTCCCCCTTGGACAAAAATAAAAAAAGAAGAAAGAAATTGAGAAGACTAAATAAAAAATGACCAACCAAATACCCTTCCTTCCCTTTTTTCTTTTTATCGTCTTTTTTATTTTTATTATTATCAAATCACAAAAAAAAACATTTGTAAAAAGTAAACACCATCGTTTCAGAACTCATATAGCACCCTTATCAAGGCAAACAAAAACAAAAATTGATAATGGAATAAAATTTAAAAATACTCAAGCACACATGAATAGCATCAGAGACCATGGTGGTGTTGTTTCTGTCTGCTTGGGTATTTTTCATTTTTTTATTTTATTTTTTGTTCGCCTTGATACGGGTACTGTATGAGTGGCGAAACGTTGGAATTTATTTTTTTACAAATGTCTTTTGTTCTGATTTGATAATAATAAAAATAAAAAAGACGAAAGATAGAAAAAGGAGAAGAAAGGGGATTTGGTTGGTGACCTTCTCATTTTTCTTTCCTCTTATTTATTTTTGTCCAAGGAGGAAATTATTTTCTTTCCTTTTTTAGCAGAAAAAAGTGTTTTTCTTTATTTGTTGTTTTCAAGTTTCCCTAGGAACATTTTATGGTGGTTGTCCAAATCTGGTCGATGGATTCTTGGTTTTATTTTCAGGAATTGTGCACATTAATGC
The DNA here is from genome assembly GCA_035041075.1 of Acraspis erinacei. Taxonomy (NCBI): domain Eukaryota; kingdom Metazoa; phylum Arthropoda; class Insecta; order Hymenoptera; family Cynipidae; genus Acraspis; species Acraspis erinacei. The sequence goes on along the minus strand of JAWWLR010000092.1, from coordinate 53,815,171 downwards.
TTTTTTATTTATAAAAAATTTCCTATCACTAGCGATTTTAATCCAGTAAGAAGAAAATGCATTTTTATTTCAAAGAACAAAGGAAAATTTTATAGAGAAAAATCTAATTGCATTTAAGTTTTTTTTTACTTTTTAGAAACTAGATCATAATCTTCAGGACTGTTGTTTTCTAGGTAAAATACCATGTTTTTTTATAAATTAAAAAGTAAATGTTTTAAAAATTGATCTACAGTTTCTCTCAGTTTTTCATTACATTTACAACAGAGTTTAAATCAGGGCTACTGGATTAAAATTAATAATACTTAAACGATGTTAAAGCTAATGTAATTGCAAAACAAAAACAAAATATGAGGAAAAGTGTGACGAATTAATTTTTTGTTTATATTTATGTTTTTGAGTTCGCCGAACACAAACATAATATCAGAATTTTTTAATTCATAATTACGGATATAATATGGTAAAGAATAAATTCCCCCTTCAAATTTTTTAAATGTACCCTTAGAGAGAAATACAATTAAAGCTCTAAATTGAGAATTTTGTAAAGTTTTTATAAAATTTTATAAAAATAATATTGCTATTATAATAATATAACATAATTAAAATAGCTTATTATTAATTTCTTACCGTATAATTAATAGGGTACCAATTCTTCGTTGCAACAATGTCACAATTAGATCTGCATGTGCGCTAGTGTACAAAATTGTATACATATTACTCAGAGAAAGATTCTTTTGTCATAAAATAAATTTTCTGAACGAAACGATAATCTCTCCTTAATTTAAAAGGTAAAAGCATTCATTTTGCTTAAAAAATTCTCTTTTCACATCACAATAGCTTAATTCTGATATCAGAAGTAAATTCAGTGACTTCGTAAACCTAAAACTGACCATTGTTGTACAGCTCCTAACGGTTTTCGGTTTCTTGATTAGCAATATTTTATCCAGCATTTCGAATTTGGAAGTTCTGTTATTATATTTAGATTGAGCGACCTTGACACCTAATTATGACTATCTCCGTAAAGTTCCTACAATTTTTCCTTTTTTGTCTTTTGCCATATTGTATCCGTTATTTTGAATTTCGAAGTTCTGATATCATATTTAGATTAAGCGACCTTGAAAACCTAAATATGACCATCTTTTTAAAGTTCTTGCAATTTTTCCGATTTCTCCTTTGTCAAATTGGATCCTGTTTTTTGAATTTTGGAGTTATGATATACTTGAATTCAGCGGCTTCGTAAACCTAAATTTCACCATCTTTGTATCGTTTCTAATATTTTCTTCATTTGTGTACTGCCATATCGGATCCTCCACCATGATTTTAAGAAAACTGGTATGGACTTAGATTTAGAGTTTTCGAAAATACAATTGTGAATACGTTTCTAAAGTTCTAAACATTTTCCAATTTGTAGCCCGCCAAATTAGATACTCTATTTTGATTTTTGAAGTTCGGGTGCCATGATTAGGGTCAGCGGCGTAAAAAACCTGAATATAACCATTTTTGTAAAGATCCTGCAACTCGATGACATAATGGTAACTATGTTTTCACAGTTCCTAATATTTTTGCAATTTGTGTTCCGCTGTAAAGGATCCTTCGTTTAAAATTTTTCAAGAATAATATCAGATTTGGATTCAGCGACATAGGAAACTTAAATGGGTTCGAAACAAATTTTCTCCATAACTTTGTCTTATTCTGCAATTAATTAGCTGCAGCATCGTTTAATGATTATTTATTTTGATTTTGGGAAGTATTTGGTTAAGGAACCTAATTTTACAAAATGGCCCAGTGTTCACCGCTTGGCTGATAAAAACTGTAATTAAAATTTTTTTAAATAGGCAAGGAAAGTTCCAAAAGTCAGTTTTTTTTTCTTTCAAATTGCTTCTTTCTAATTTTTCCTAATGCTCAGACAAGTGTTACCAAAATTATGAGCATAAAATTCAATAAAAAACTAAAAAGAAATGGAACACTACTCCTGCAATAGTTTAATAAATATATTTGTAATCAACAATTTTTCATTTTCTCTCTAATAGAACTGCATTCATAACATCCTGAGTTAGACCTTGTATTGCAATTATATAAAGGATAAGTTTGTAAAGGATAATTTCTTGTTTGTGCTTTGTTTTTTATATAAGATCTTATTTACAAGGCAATAAATACAGTTCAGTTATGTCTAGAGCATTTTAGTATTTTAATTTTCAAAAAAATAAGTCTATTTTGAACTTATTTTCTAAAAACTTTTAACGGAGATGTACAGAAACTAAGTTAATTTAGGAAAAATAATATATTTCTAGTTAGATTTTTTTATAAGAAATAAGTTTTGACAACTATATCTCCTCCAACAATTGAAATTGCAATGTTCCATTTTTTTAGTTATGCATGTCGTACCCTTTATTTGTCGTGAAAAATGCCTCAGCATTAACATGTAATAAATAAGGAATTTATGCGTATTACTCATCATTTTATTATTTTTTTACAAAAAATTATACCTAATCAAAAGCAGAAGAAATTGAGTTTTTTGTCTAAATGGCTCTAACTAATTTTTTTCATTTTTATCTCGAATTAATAAGGTGTTGACTGACATGAAAAGTGACTGACTAACAAAAAGTTTTTGTTAATATTTTTCTTAGATTTCCAGAAATTCTTACGAAGTTTACAGTGGGTGAGGGCCCTTAAAGCCAGGCAGTAGGTAGAGGTAAGTAAATCACTAGGGTCAAGTTCAAAAAAGATTTTTTGTGGACTATTTGATTTGGCTTACGTGCCCTACCCTGTCAGTCAGTTAGTCAATGATTGACTTCTGGTGAGCCCTGATGTAGAGGGTGGATTTTTCTACTGATTTTGTATTCATTAGTATATCGGATTTGAAAGGTGAAGTAACTTCATATCCTGGGAGTTCGGGAAAACACACTTACTCTAAATTGAATTCAATCCAGGACGATATAAATCTACGAGAATCCGGTTTGTATCGTGGCCCTGCTGAGGTTAGGTGCTTCCCGTGCCCGTTACGGACACCATAGCTGGCCAAGAGAGGAGGGTTTAGCGTAAGAGAAACGGGGCAGGAATAGATGGCAGGCACGTCTTGTCCTTTGCTGCCGACCTCCAGACTGCGCTCGACTGATTTACTGTCGTTGCAAGGTATCGGTGCAGGTCCGGTCGAAGGTGCCAATCGAAAGTTGTGTTAAAGCTACGCCTTGCTCGATATTCAATAGACATATTGCTTCATCTAAAATGAACTACGTGAGCCGCTTTATACCATATTGACAATAATTAATTATCAATTTTGGGCCGTACTATCCATAATTTCGACTCGTCCGAGTTGAAAAGTTCTATTTCAACACATTCATATTGAAAGGTTCTATATCCCCGTTTGAAGAAAAAGAGATATGTATTAGGAAATAGGGGAAAATAGAACATTTTTACTATCAGTCTATCAGTCGTGTATTCGTGCCAAATCTTTTCGATTTTTTTTCACTAATATAATATAGAGTTATTCTGAACCTATGACAAATTTCTGATATGCCATTTCGAAATTGATTTTCCATTGGGACAGAAATTTAAAATCAGCCTTTGAAAATAAATAATTGATTGTGACTTTTGAACTATGCATTCAGGAATAGTTTGCATTTCCTTTGCCGAGCCCTTCTGACCCTCAATATGGCAAGGAGATATAGATTCCTGTAGATCACCGAGAAATAGACTATATTGAAGTGGAATAGACTGGTAATAGACTTGTCAAAGACTAAAGTACGAAAGAAGGAATTTTAAAGGATAAATGCGTGATAAAAATAAAGATTTAGTTAGATAGAGAATGTATAGCTCTGTTATGGATTTAGATGCAGTACAAGGAAGTGAGAAATATTGACGGTATATGGACAAAGAGAAAGAGAAAGAATTACATAGGTGACGAGCAAAAAATTAAAATTAACTGAAATGGGCTGGTGTATACTCTTGTACACAAGAGCTAATTAAAAAGGTTATAAATGTACTTAATTTAGAATTATATTAGCATAGAAATAAGAGAAGGTTATCGTGAATAAAATATGAAATATATGTCGATCACTTTATATTAGGGAGAGAGTGCAATAGACTAGTATAGATTGGAATAATGAAGAGGACATTGGACATTAGAATCAATATCGAATTATATTGCTAAAGGGTTGGAAACAAATTCCGACAAATAAACGAAAAATAAACTGGAAATAAGTGGGATAGACTGTAATAAAGTTAAACATATTGGAAAGAGAAGAGGCATTGAGAAGGATAGGTGGCGAATTATACTGACAAAGAGATACAAAAATGATTCACTTTGATAGGCGAAGAGTAGACTGGCATAAATTGGTACAGGCAGCTAGAATAAAAAAAGTGAATTAAAAAGAGAGGAGCCGAATTATATTGAAAGAAAGGATTAACAAATATTGGTGTAAATAAACGAGAAGTATACTGTAATTTACTGAAATATATTTAGGTAGACTTATGTTATGTGATAAAAATTTTAAATGTTTAAAAATAAAGATAATAATAACGAATATTCTTATCTAGAGCAATTTGCAAAGGAAAAAAAACCGATACATAATTTTAGCATTATTTGAAAATAATGGAATTCTTAAACATTGCAACAAAAACAAAATTTTGTTTACAAAAAGTTTAAAAAAGAAATAAAGACAATTTTATTAATATTTTTTCTATCAGAAAGTCTTTAAAAAATTACTACTTACACTTTACATATCTGTTAGAAAGAAATAGAGCTATGTTGAGAAAAAATACTAATGTTTACAAATACTAAAAAAAACAGTTAAAAATCTGGAAAAATGGAAAAAAATGTGTTGTGAGTCTCTTCAAGAATAATAACGTTTACCTTGAACTTTCTTTCGTATCTGGCATATTTTCTCAAATACCCAAATTTTCTGTTTAGAAGAACAGTCGATTTGTATATCCTACCCTGATTTTTTCGGTCCAAAAGAACACAAATAACAAATTTCGTTCTTTCTTCACCATTTTCAGGGCTCAGAGCGTGTAAATTGAAAGTTTCCATGTCGATGAGGGACATGATGCTTTCTAATACAATTCCCATTGGATCATGAAGTTTGGGAATTTCGACGCTATAAATAGAAATAAATAGAAAAAATAAATAAATAGTTTTTTACCAGTAGACAAAAAAATAATTCACATCAAATTACCTTTTTGCCCGCTAAATCCTTTATCGAACATCAAAGAATAAGATATAAATTAAATATCAGTGCTTAAAAAATAAGTTTCGCCTACTAAGAGAAAGATTTTTGATGTGATGGGGGAACTCACATAACGCGATTCCCAGTCCCAGCCTCTCGCGATAAGTGGGAGGGTACTGTACTATACTTGAAGAAGTTTGTAGCATCTACATTTTTACTATTCTTTGAATAAAAAAATATATAACCTTGCTCAGATTCACTTAATAAGCAGTTGTAAATCAAGCATTAATGACCTGGAAACTGTAAATAATAACAAAATTAGCCAATGAAATGTGAAATAACAAAATATTTAGAATACTTATAGTAAAAAGTTGCAAATAATTGAAGTAATTATAAAAATTGTAAATATTCATTGTACATTTTTCGATCCAGAATAGTAAAAATTTCAATTGAAAGATGTTATTGTCATTCATTCACAATTAATGATGTAACGCATGCAAATTAGGAAATAATTTTTAACGTCAAGGATGGTCTGTTCCGGCCTCGAATAGTTTGCCAATAATTTATATGGGGAAAACCGTGAGGATTAGTAGACCGACTCGCTGTTTTCCTCGAGGAGTCTCAAAATCCTCGCGTATTTTCTCAAAGATACTTTCAATAGAGCTTACAATTTTTTAAATTTATAATAATAACAATACCTACTTTTACTTTTTCTTAAATAAAGATTGCAGTGCATTTTTCCCTTTAAAATAAAGCTATTACTGTGTATGTTAGGGATTGATAAAAGAATAGAACAAATATTATCCATTCTGGAAACTTTTTATTTTAACTTAAAAAAATAAGCCATATAAATAAGCATATATTATCAAGCCATTTAACTGTTATTTTTACATTGATCTCTACTTCAAAACGGAGGTAAGGGAATAATAAACAAACCAGCCCACCTGATACTCGCGCATGTGTTGATACACGCGGTATCACTGCATCACACGAAGGGCGACAGGAAAACGAAGAAGATCATCCTCTTTTAATATTTATAAAAAAATAATACATTCTAATCTCAAATAAACATCTGAGCATTAAATAGAAACCTTTTGAGCAGATAACGAAATGATATATATTTGTTTTTACTCCGAAACTTTTTTTTAAGTATTATTTTATCATTTAAATTTGATAGAATTTTGTGTTTACGGACACGCTTAATAATTCTGTGTTTATTACTCACCTGTAACTACAAATACTTTACTAGAAAAAAAGACTCACGCAAATGACGACTAGAACGACAAAAATCTAGGAAAAGATTTGAAGGTTTATAAAATATTATTTGTTTGGCATGCAACATTTGCATAAATTAAAGTTTTTTTCCTTTAAAGTTTACAAACTTGAGGCATTAGACGCTTTTTATGCTAACTGTCACAGGGACACCTAACACTAATAACCTTTGAGGTGTCCTTATATTAAATTTAGGTAAATACGGACGAAAATTTAAAAAAGGTACTGAACATTTTGTAGAGGATCAGTATAAGTATTTATTAAATAAAAATAAAAATAAGTAAGAGTTTATACTTTAATGATATATTACTGGGACTTCAAGTTTGCCAACAATTTTACAATCACCCGTATAGTAAAATTCTAATTTTCAAATTTCCGAAAAGAGAGCAGTTTAGAAGCTTAATTAATTTGTTACAAATTCATCTATTTGGGAAGTAAATTATTCTTGTTCGTTAAAGATTCATCTACATTGTTAAGGGTTTAACTTTTTTTGTAAAAAATTCGTCATTTTTTACATATTTTGACGAAAATTTATCTTCTTGTTTGAAAATAATCTTGTTATGTTATAAATTTAGCAATTTGATAAGCAATTCAACGACTAATTTTTTTATGTCTATAATATTGGTCTTTAATGTATCGACATGGAATGAAATTTTGTTTTTTTATCAGGGAAGTGTCACGTATTACGAAACCTCTACAATCCCCTTCTACGTGACGCTTTGTAACGTTAGGAGAGATTCTCTCCCCCCATTCAGAGTGTCACGTAATATGTGGACGCTCCCTTAGCAAATAAAATCAGCAGACCCTCCCATTTTTGATAGGAATGTTTTTTCCTGTTTGGTATCGTTACTTAAACTGAAGGCCTTTAATTAAATTATAGAGGTCCTGAGTAGGAAATGTTGAAGTCGAAGTCTTTCAACTGACCAACTTGGACAAATAGCCGATGGCTGGTGGTAATGGGGGTCGTAGCCCGCCAGTGGTGATTTCTCTTCGACCTCAGATTGCAGGTTTTCGTGGCGGTTGTTAATAGCAGCCTGTACAAGCCGCGATAGCGATCGGCACCATTTGTCTCGAAAGACCGGAGAATTTTTAACGAGACTGCCGACCACCTACTCGGCCCATGCTTAAGGCTCTTCGCGCCGACTTAATCTGCCTGTAATCAGAATTTCCCTTTGGCGTTCTCCTGTTACAATCAAAGACAGCTCGTGCCGTATTAAATTCCATAACTGCAATAATTCAAAAAACATTTTTGTGAATCATCGTATCATATAAATCCCTAAAATTCGTTTCACATTTCCAAAGATGGGAGCAAGATAAAAAGTTTCATTTCAAACTATCACAGTTAATGCCAGTTGATCAATTTTATTTCAAAATTAAATCAAAATGATGTGTAACGTGTTAATACAGATTTTTTATTTGATCTGAATATTACGGATCAGAAGAGTCCGATTCTCAAGAAGAATCAGCTTTTATTCATTTTCATGAGTAGCAACTGTCGAATTTTGATTGTTATGCTACATCCATGTCATATGCTACATGCATATTGAAGTATTAAAACTAAATTTTCGAAGATTTTCTTACACTTTTTTTAAACATAAATTCATGAAGTTTTGACAAATTACTAAACTATTTGGACATGACAAAACACTTCTTGTAGGAATAACAAATTAAATTAAGTACCACAAAGATTTATAGCCCTAAAATTCCTTGTTGTTCTCAGAAAGTTGAAAATCTTCAAGAAGGAGACGGGACTAGATAAATGTCTACAAATACTTTTAGAAAGAAAAATGAATAAATTTTCGGGGCTGACTACTAACTTTTTTTGTTAAAAAATTTTTTTTTATTTAAAAACTTAACTATTTCAGTTAAAGCTTCTTTACTTTGGTTGATAATTCATCCCTTCTTTGGAAAATAAAAATATTTCTTGTTGAATATCAAGCAATTTTGTTAAAAACGTTGATTGTTTTATTTAAATTTAAATAATATTCAGCAACATTATTAATTAATTAACCTTTATGCTAAAAATTGATATTTGAAAGTTAAACATTTAACTAATTTGGAGAAAATTCACCTATTTGGTTTGAGGATTTAAAGATCTGATTGTATTTCTTTCCCTCTTGACTGGAAAATCTTTTTTGGTTAAGAATTTACCTCTATTGCTAAAAATTCGACTTTTCATTTCTTGTCTTCTGTTTAAAAATTGGTTTGTTTTCTGTTCAAAATTAATTAATTTGATTGAAAATTATAATATTTAATTTTTTGGTAAAAATTGATATTTTTCAGTTAAAAATGTAACCATTTTGTTAAAAAATCCACTACATATTTGTAAGTTGGGCTCCTTTCTAAAAATGCATAGTTTTTCACATTTAACTATTGGGTTGAAAATTCGCTCTTTCTGTTCGAGCATTCATTTTTCAACTAGAAAATTAGTCAATTCCATTTCCAGTTGATGACGTATCATTTTACTTGACAATTCAGTTGTTTGCTTGAAATAATTTTTTGTAGTTCAAAATTAATTTTTTTTAATGCAAATTTAAATTTGCCATTTTTATGTTGAAAATTGATCTTTTTGGCTTACAATTTAATTATTTTTATATTATTTCATTATATCGTTTGTGAGATTTTCAATTTGCCTACGCAATAGAAATCTCAGAAAATAAAATTGATGTATGAAAGATAATAATAAGAATAAAAAGGAAATATCTTTTAGGAGACATGTATTTCGAGCAAATTATTTTGTAGATGAATTTATTTACTGTTAATTTATATTAGAGAACAACGTCTCCTCTTACTTTAAAAGTTAGACTAACTGACAGATGTTTTCAAACACGAAGCTTAGACATTAGGGCTGCACCCTGATAGTTAGAGTGATTTTGGGAAAGGATCTCCTGATTTCACGATAACTCAAAGCTTCTCACTAACGAGGCATGATATATGTTCATTGTAGATACAATAATGAGTCTCTTCTATTATATAACTCCTTCAAATATAACGATATAAAATTCTATCAAAAATAAAATATACTATTTATAAAAAAATTATATTACATTACTTTACAGACTTTCTAATAATTACATTTTTAACTATTTTTGCACCATTAAAAATATTTAAAAATTTATTCGGCTCACTCAGACTCACTTAAAAATAACTTGAACATCATATATTATAGAACAGTGACAGGCTAATTGTCATTTTACAGTGAGGTAAATTACAAAATTACTTTAGAAATATATTCAGATATTCAGAAGTCATTTAAAAACTTGTAAACAATAATAAAGTTCAAATGTTGTCATGCTGAGTTTAAAAATAGTTGGAGTACTCTTATTGTACAAAATTAAAATTAATTGTCTCAGACGGAAAAATTATGTATAGTTTTTGCACAGTGTGGAGTATTAAATATAATATTCATTTTCTTGATATATTTCTTGTATAAAACAAATGAGTAATATATATCAAACTTCACACTATACATATATATATATATATAAATTATAAATAATTTTACCGACTGGGGAATTAATTAAAATTCTCGATCAAAAGTTTTTCGATTCATAATAGAACAAATTTCAGTTCCTTAATTTTTTTTTATTCATTTACAGTCATTATATTTTTCTCTAAGCAAAATGAAGAAAAAATTGTGAAATTTGAAAGAAAAAGTAGGTTCAATTGATTATGGCATGTTCTCGTCAGACACTCTGAGCTCAAGTTTTCAGTGGCAAAACAGTGGCAAAACAGTGGCATTTCAGAAAAGTGGGCCGTTGAATAAAAATAGACAATTACTAATTCGATCGCGTTGAACGATGGCTTCACAGATTCAACCAACTTGATGCGATCAGGTACCATAAATTACAGATAAATTATCACAATTTTGCATAAATAACTTGAAATTTTGTTTAATTTCTTAATTTACCATAAATTTTCAAAATTTTTAACTTGACAACTTTTCAAGCATTAAGGATTATTATTAATATTTATAAATATACTATTTCAAAAATATCGTAACTAGAGTTTTTTATAACTTTATAAATAATAACAAAGTTTAACCATCGAAATGGTAAGTATCCAATAGCATAAAGTACTATTATTCTACAAAGTTATAAATAGTTGAAATAACTTTATAAATATAAATTCTTGCTTACAAATTATTCATTGCGAAAGTGTAAATTTTTCAATTTTGTTTTCATGCATTCAAAACCATTGTACTATGCTCTGAGCGTAATTTAAAAAGATGAAATGTGAAAGAAAAAAATTGTAATTGAGCCCCTGATCTTAAAAATTGGTATGCTACTGTTGATAATAATATCATATTACGTTAGAAGTAGGATTAAGTGAATAAAGAATGTCCTCATCAGACATTCTTTACTCAGGTTTCAGTAGAAATACCATTTCATTCAATATCATTCAATATGAATTAGTTAAATTTGGTTAATTACCAGAGAAATTCTACTAATTAAATTTCAGAAAAGTAAGCCGCTAAAGAATGTTCAACAAATATTCAACAAAAAGTTGTATTTATAAAACTAGAAAGATGAATTTTCATGAAATAAGCCTAATTTGTTTCAAAAACAGATTCTGCAGTCAACAGCAACTCGAAATTCAACCAAAATGTAAAATTATCAAATCAAAAGGCAAATTTTTCACTAAAAATTAGGTTTTTTATTCGCAGATATTAATTCGGAAAAAAATTTATTTTCAAATGCAAAAATAAGGTTTTATCAAACTTGATTAATTTTGAACAAAATAATTATATATATATATATATATATATATATATATATATATATATAT
>JAWWLR010000092.1:53780265-53793081 GCA_035041075.1 Acraspis erinacei | reverse complement strand
TAATTTATAAGTAAAATAGTACATTGTGTATCGAGGGCGTACGGAAGGCTATTTTGACAAGACTGAGCGATGCGAGGGTGCAAGTCACACGAGGCACAATAGCCTTACAGCCTTCATACACACTATAATTTTTGTCCTACCCCCCTTGAAAACAAGCATTTACTGTTTTGCTTTCCACTTCTCCTTCAACCCTTCCCTTCAACCTTTTTCTCTTGTTCCTATTCACCCTTTACTTTTTACCTTTCCCCTTTCAATTTTCACACTTTCCCCTTTTCTCTTCTGTTTTCCATTTCCTTTTCCGTCTCCCTTTTACCTTTTCACCATTTCCCCATTTACCCGTTCTCTTTTATTTTTCTCTTTTGCCCTTTCCCATTTCCCCTTTTTCCTTTATCTGATTAATCTTTCTGGTTTCTCATTTTCTTCTTCCCTTTTTCTTTTCCTTATTCCCTTTTTTTTGTTTCCCTTTCCCCTTCCCCTTTTAATCTTTCCCTTTTCAACCTTTCCCCGTTCCCTTAACCCTTTTCCCCATTTCACCCTTTTTTCTTCGTTTCCTTTTTCTCCCTGTTTCCTTCACTATTTTCTTCTTTTCTCCTTCATAAATATTTTAAGATAAAAGGGTTAAAAGAAAAAGCACCTTAGTTTATTATCAAAAAAAGGTGTATGCACAATTTTTACCGGTTATGTACAATAAAAATGTTTGTATTCATGAATCAGGTTTATAAAAATTTATAAATACAGTTTATCGTGAAATAACCTAACTTTTATGGAAATTTTTATTTACAAAAATGGCATCTGAGAAATGCTCGAGCTGAAATTCACAAAGCAGCTGATTTCTTCGGTTTTTAAATATTGATATTATTTTAATTCCATTTTTATCCTATACCATAATTTATATCTCTTACTATCTATTGCTACTGGATTCAGAAGTTATTGAGTTTTCTTTTCCATTTAATAGTGAACAAGAAAATAAAAGCTGAAAGCACCATTTGAGATAATAATTTATCAGAATTGAAATCTTCTGACTTTCTTTCGAAACTTGTTGCAAACAGTGAGACGCCAGTTCAGGCTGGCGTCGTTATAGAAGCACGTAGTTTATCCTGGATGGTGTGGGAAGTCGAGGTGAGAGAAAACCAGAGGTTAAGGTACTCGTGTCTCACTCTGGGTGGCCTCTAGACGTGATCGGACTCGACGCGCCCTCCCAAAGAATTACTGGGAACATCCCTCTTGGCTTGCTTTGACACCGTTTCTAGCGTCACCACCTTATTCCTTCCTGAAACCTCTCCGTCGTGACGGCGATGTATAATCGTCAACTTCAAGTTGACATCTTACTCCGGATGAGATTTTGTCAGGTGTCGTTTTGACGGTAATGAAAGTATCTGACAGGGTGGTCTTAATTTATACCAGTTGATAAATTAGGTGTTTGTGTACTTTAATGAATTTTAGAAATTTTCGAATAAATGTTTTCAAATCTTATGGAAAACCTTCTTTCTAAGCCAAAGGTATCATATCGTTTCGGAGAGACCCACAAAATGGAAGGTTTTTCCTTTGACAAAACCCCAAAAAATTAAAAATCGATAAAAGTCCCGTTCATGTTTTTTTAGAATACTTTACTGAATAAGTTGATTTTCATTTGTATTAAAATGATTTTAAATGACACCTAAATATTTTAAATAATTTTTACGATTACTGAACATTTCAATGTATTTTGCGGGAGTGCCACTAAGTTCTAAAGAACTTCAGGAAATAAAATAAATTTTATTTCAAACCTTCATCGTAGTTTAACAATTTCAAGGGATTAAGAAGAAACTTACCTTTAAATGATTTTTAAATATTTTCAGCTATTTTAACAAATTTTAAAGAATTTTAAGAGAACTTTGAAAAATGAATAAAATAAAATGTACTTTCAAGGCATATATAGTGATTCCAAAAATTGCAAGGGACTTCACCCTTTGCAGCATAGTGTTAACCAAGATTACAACCTTTTTTATTCACAACTTTTTTCTCTAGATTAAATGTTTTTAAAGTGATATAAAAAATTATTATTGATATTGCATGTAAAGCATTGTAGAATGTAAAAAAGTGATGAGGAATTTATTGCGTAAAATTCGAAATAGTTAGAAATAAACAAATGCGGAAAATCGCTCTTCTTTATGAAAGAATTTATTTTTGAACGACGCATTGAATAAATTAGATTTATACTTCTTACTCTGAGGGTTTTGGGGTCGCAGATTACCAATCTGGAGCCAGGTTTTCAAAATTAAAAAAGGAAGATCCAATATGGCGGATAAGTTTTCAAAAAATTAATATATATTCATGAAACTTCGCATCTGGGGCTTTTTCGGGTCTATAATAACTAATAAAAAGTCCAAATAAAAAAATAAAAATGGCGGAATCAAAATGGTGGAAAAATTTTGAAAAAGTTGTTGGTTTTTCATTAAAATTGTCACTCAGGTGTTTTTTGGGTCCCTGATTACGAATCCGGAGCCGGATTATCTAAATTCGAAATAGCGGATTCAATATGGCAGAAGAGTTTTCCAAACATGAATAGATTTTAATGAAAATGGGCAAATTTTGCAGATCTGGCTCCGGATTCGTAATCAGCAACCACAAAAATCCTTCAGGGACAAGTTTTATGAAAATCCAACAACTTTTTAAAAAATTCCACCGTCTAGAATCCGCTATTTTGAAATTTTTAAATCAGACTTCATAGTGGTTATTAGCAACCCCAAAAAACGCCAGATGCGAAGTTTCATGAAAATCCATTCATTTGTTGAAAACTCGTCAAGAAATTTTACCAGATTCAAAAAATTGTAATCAATCATCAAATATTTGAAAAGATTTTAAGGTCGATTTAAAGATATTTCTATATATCTTAAAAGAAGAAGTTAATTACAATTTATATTCAACGGATTTTAATAGCTTTCACTCATTCTAATGGATTAGTTTGCTGATCAGAGATTTTGATAAATATTAAGGGTTTTGACTAAGTTCTTATAGAAGTTTAAGGAATAAAATAAAAAGCATTTCATGAATTTCCGCATATTTCAATCATTTAAAGGGCTTATGATGTTAAGGTATTTCAAGAAATTCCAGCAATTTATGAATTCTTGAAATACTTAAAAATATTTTAAGGCAATTCAGAAGATTTAAAGGGTTTTCTTGAATCTGCAAGGATTTCAAATATTTCTAGGGATTTGGGCGTTTTTATAAAGAGCTTGAATGAAGAAGTTATTTTTTATTTATATTTGAAGAATTTCAAATTATTTCTTATTATTTTAATGCATTATTATGATTTCCAGAGATAGAAATGGATTTTAAGGAATTCTTGCGTATTTCAAGGATTTCAAGAGATTATAAAGGAACTTGCAAAATTTCGTAGTATTTTAGATATTTTAAGTCATTTTAACAGATTTTAAAGAATTTAATGAGATTTCAAAGAATTTTGTAGTATTTCCAAATATATTAAACTTGCTTGCAAGGAATTCCTAGAGAACCTGGTAGATAAATAACAGGAAATGAAATTCCAATAAATTCCTAGCAATTCCAAAAATTGCAAGGGGTTTGAACAGTTACATAAATAACTTAATAAATAAGTTAATATTAACGTAGATATATTCAATCAATTTCAAATCATGTTCACTTATTTTTAAGAGTTATATCTCCTAATGTAAACGGAAAATTTTAGGTTTCTTTAGCCAAATTTTCCAAATTTTATTCAAATGAACAAGAGAAGATCAATTACTAAATATTTTTGGTTACTTTTTTTATTAAATCATATTGAAAACCAGGGGAAATATTTCTCCTACTGCAAAACTCGTTTGTCTATTATTACTTGCTGTTAGCATAATAACTTTAGAGTGGATTATCTAAAATAAAAAAATAATAATTGAGTAGTATATTCCTGTACAAAGTTCGCGAAAGAGGCTATTTGCGTATAAGAATAACGAAATGAAATCTTTTCTTATTTTTAATTTGAGAGAACCTGTTTCAGAGTTATTGTGCTCACATAATTTAATAATAAAAAACATGCTTCGCTAGAAATAACCGCTTAATATATTTGTACGATTTCTAAAGCTTTCAATGGATTTCAATAAAATAAATTGTATTACAATGAATTTCTGCGTTTTTTAACTATTTCAAGATATTATGAGGAAATTCACAAAATTTCAAAGGATTTTAAAAATTTGAAGTTATTTTAACTCATTGGAGCCTGGATTGGAGCCGATCCACAGTCCCAGAACCGGGCTAAAATACAAGTTCGACTCTATTTTTTTCTGATTTTTCTCCAGATAAGATGTTCTCAAATTTTGCCAACTTTTCTGTTACAATTTTAATACCTTCAAAATAAGCCAAGGAAAATCACAAAATGTTGCTTATTTCAGATATTACCTAAAATTTAAGAAAACATTGAAATTTAATGCGCAGAATTCCTGAAAATAAAACCAAGAATCAAAGGACCAAATTTGGACCACTACCATAAAATTTTCATATTGCAATTTGAAAAAAAAACACATTTTCAAATTTGTTTAAAAGAAAAGAGACAACATTATTTTTTTTACAAAAATAAGAAGCGGGAAAGAAAAATGAGAAGGTAACTCACTACATAGTAATAATAGAAACATTTTATGGTTGTTTTCCACATTTGATCGTTTGATTCTTGGTTTTATTTTCAGACATTCGGCACATTGGGTTGATTATTGGACGTTTAATAGGATTTTCATCTCATTTAAATTTCGTTAATTTTCACATTCAAATTTACACTATTTTTTCAGTACCTATTTAAAAATAGACATCTTGGTATCATTCTACACTCATTTTAAACAAAATTTTGATAGAATTCAACCCTTTGAAAAGAAAGAATTTTAACTTTGATATAATCAAAATTAAAAGAAATTAATCAATCATAAAGAAAGAGGTGAACTGAAAAGTCTGACCAGTAGTATGTAATAGAAATGTTAAATAGCAAACATGGAGAGATGATTGTTTAGTCCATTGGCCCGTTCTATATATATAAACTGTACATGGGATCGCAAAATGCTAAACAAACCAGGGGAGTCCGTTCGAATGATGCTGCCTTCACGCTCTGATAAATAATTGCTCTCTAATAAACTGGTGCGGTAATGCTCTCTAGTTTTCGAGCTCTGACTTTTCAGCACAATAAATACATATATATATATAGCGATGAATTACAAAAATAGATATATTGCTCTTTTATTTTACCTAAAGGGGCCTTCCAAAAACTGTGCCACACGCCAGGGGCGTGTGCCCCGATTACCTTCTTTTCCCTTTTTTAAAGATTTCCTCTTTTTCATCTGTTTTCAAGAAATTGCCCCGTTTTTACTGTTTCGCATAAATTCCAACTGTTTTAATAGAACCCAATAAGAAAATCGAACAATTTTTATTTGCAAGGGAATTATTTTTAAATAAATTATGTATTTTTACTGATAAGTATATTTATTAAAACAATCTTTTTGTTATTTTTTTTAGTTCTTTTAATTGAAAATTCTGCTACTGTATTTATGGAGCATTTTACATCTTTTTTGGCTAGAAAGTTATTTTATTGGTTAATTATTAAATCATTTTGTTGATATTACGTTGTTTTTTATATAATTTTTTATAACTTGAAATGAGACCATTTTTGAAAATTTCTTTCTTTAGAAGAAAATTTCCATTAATCTGACAGAAAATTCTTCTATTTAATTGAAATTTTTTTCTTTCTAGGGTAAAAAATCTTGCTTTGTTAAAAATTAATCTTTCGGTGGAAATTGGAACTTTTTCATTAATAGTACAATTTCTAGATGGAAAATTAATATGTTTTAATTCAAGAATCAACAATATTATTAAAAATTCGTCTTTTTTGGCATAATTCAACAGTTTCTTACTTCGATTTAAAATCTATTTTGCTTGAAACATCGACTTACATTTTTCATTGGAAATTATTCATTTTAGTTAAAATATACTATTTTGAGTTAAATTAACATATTTTTTTCTGGAGTATGAACTATTATATTTGTCGTTGATATTAACATTTTTTGATCCAACATTTAAATATTTAATTCAAAGTTGAACACATTTATTGAAAATTTATTTTTTGCAGATTAATCATTTCAGTTGAAAATTTAAAAATTTCAGTAAATATTTAATTTTGTTTTCATTAATACAACTAATTTGTCAAAGATTTATCTCTTTAAACAAACAATTTAGTTCTCAATGTAACGTTTCGGTCGATAATTATTTTTGTTGCTATTGAAAATTAATCTTTGTGGTTTAAAAATTCAACAATTTTGTTAAAAATTCATATTATTTTTTGTTGATTAAACTGTCGTGTTAATAATTTTTTTCAATAAAAAATGCATCCCTCTGGGCTGATAATTCATCTTTCATGGTAAAAAAAGTTCATAGATGAAAATTCATCGTTCCTGTAAATGAAACTTCAACTGCCTTCTAAAAAATTTCCTTTTTTTCGGCTTCAAGATGCAACTATTTTTCTAATTTACCTGTTCATGGTGGAAACTCAATCTCCTTTGTTTGAAAATTCGACCCTTTGGTTTAAAATTAATTTTTGTATGTTGGAAATTTAACTATTTAATTAAAAATTTACCTATTAATTGAAAAATTCATTTTCTCTGCTTGAAAATTATATTATTTACTTATAAGTGCAACTGCTTAGTCTAAAATTTATCTTTTAATTTATAGAGCAAAAAATATTTCGTTGAAGCATCATCTTTCTTATTTAAAAATTTTTCTCTTTTGATAGAAAATGTATCATTTTGTGTTGAAAATTTAATTATTTCGTTAAAAATACAATAAATTTCTACTCGAAATTTTAAGCATTTCATATTGAATTTAATATTGTACCTATGAGTTTTTTTCCAACATTTTTTATTTTTGCATCTAGTTCACGTAAACTATTTCAAAACATTATTCAATTTTCGTGTAATTTTTTAAATCACTTAAAAAAATTATTCTCAAATTTTGACTTTGCTTTCTGACTATTACTGATACTTTCTTGGCAGTTTCTCGTTTGTAAATAGGGAAACCCATTTTTTATACATCTTAATTTCTACCTTTCTGGTAAAAGCCTCATTCCTAATTAAGCCCGGCTTAAGAAAATCCTAAAACTCTTCTGCTAAGGAGCTAAGTCCAGGTACGCGTTTTAATTGCTTTAACCGCCGACCTCTTTTTTTCTATAAAAAAGGAGGTCAGGAAGTACACCATGCAGGATAAATTTTCTATTTGCACTAACTCCAAGCTGTGATTCAAGAATCCGTGAAACATTTCTCTGAACGAATCTTTGAGAAAACAAATTACTTCCACAATGTATTTTATTACTTAAGCTGTAAGCTTTCTTCGCAACTTAATTTTCGATTGCAAAGAGTAAATGAAGGTGGCCGAGAAGATTTAATTTTTAAATGATTGCAATTTTCTATTATTTTTCATGCCTATTTCAATTGAACTAAAAATATGGTAACTCTTATCAATTTTTTACCATACTAGGGATAAAAAATTAACTTTCCCCTGAGGTTAGGTAACAGCTTTGCATTAGGACATGAGACTCGATTTAGCATCTCAACATTTCGAAATCAAATTCTCTTTTTTTTTTATTGTAAATGATTGGATTTGTTATCAGGCTCTATTTTCTCGAAAGCTAATAAAATTGTGCAATCAAAATTTTTATATCGTTCTAGCATCTCTACGGCTAAAAAAGTAACTTCTCATTTTATTTTGAAATTAAAAATTGAATTTTTCATCGCTATTCAAATTTGATCAAACATACGCCTAGAATGAAAAGAAATTCTCTACATTTTCTTGGAACCTAATAATATTTTATATTCAAACTAATGGATTCAATTTAGTACTATTTGCTTTCGAAAGTGCTTTCTTCGTTTTGTGAAAATACACAATTCGATTTTTAAAAAGATTTTGCGTCTGCCGTAAAAACGTAAAAATATGGGTCAGGACGGTATTAGATTGGTCCAAATTTACACCTGTACAGATTCGACTTTCGATTTTTGGTGCTCGATCACCGGCAATTTGTTTCCTATTAAGTTTTAGTAAATTAAACTTTAATCATCTCTTTAGAAATGTTCAAAGAATAATTCATACCCAATAAACTTTTGCTTTGATACTTCCAAACCACTTGTATGAAAGTTAGAAAATATTAATTTAAAATAAAAACAAAATTAGTGAAAAAGAAAAAAATAATATTTTCAAGCATTATTTTTTCTTCACAAATACTTATTCAACATGTAAAAACAAACCTTTTTTTATAATGCATAGATTTCGAGATATTCAGTGTTGAAAAAAGTGTGTTTGTTTTCAAAAAATGTAATAACTTTAGAACGGGTGTAATAAAAAAATGTCATCTTGGGCTCATTTGAATAAAAATACAAATACGCATCTATTTCATTTCGGTTGTTTTAAATCTACAAGTTCCTTAAAAAATTATGCACATTTCTTTGGGAGCATTAAAAATAAAAAATAAATATTAACTCAGGGTAGGCAACACTCATTGATTTGGAGTGTATTTATCTAGGCTATATAATATGCTCAAAAATTAAATTATTTATATTAATATTATTGAACCAAAAGAATGTGCAATCCATTGAAATTTTTATTTAGGATAAAGTTCCGAAAAGCGCGTACCTCCAATTAATTCGAAACTTCGTATACATATGTATTTTGACGCGCTGATCACGAATATGATAGTGAAAATACCGGAAAATTTGATTTTCATGGTGAAACCCATGAAAACCCCATAACAATCATGTTTCTTTACCTTTATCTCAGTGAATAGTGAAAATTTATAAAAAATCTTCAAATCAAAGTTGTACATCTTTTGAAAATAGATATTTTATGTTGAATATGTTTTTACCACTTTCTTCAAATCACTTTCTTCTGTTACCTTTTCTGAGATTCCTGTTCTTGTTTAGAAAAATTTAGAAGTGGTTTTTGCATAGAGCCTTAGAAACGTGACTTTGAACCTTCCTCCTGAAATTTCTAAAAGTCTAGGATATCCCCAAGTTGAACAAAAAATGATTACTGCAGTAAATCGCAGACGGTATGAAAAAGCATTTTGAAGCGATTTTTTTTAAATTTTCCACTCCTTGGCAAGGTGCCTTGAGTAGTTAATCTCGAATTTGCATGAAGCTCTTCACTCCTGCGGAGCGAGCAACGCGGCAGAACGCGATTTACGATCATACGAAATAGTAGCAGGAGGGCGCGTTCGATTTTGAGCGTGGTCAGCATATGGTCCGAATTGGTCCATGCGTGGGTGGACCAGGAAGCATATACGCACCCATCGGCGTAATAATATACCCGGTGTTCGTAAAATCCACGAACCGCAAGCACCACACGATCCGACACACGTGACGCTGCGGCACAGGGTGGCGGGACAAACCACCGAATCGCAGCCCGTTCTGTTTGGCTAATTTACTTTTTGTATTTTCTGTTTGAATCGACAGCCCGTCCACCCAATACCAACTCTGATTCATTCTCTATTCGTAGCCATCCGACCTTCACTAAACGTGAATGCTAAATGTCACTCTTATAACCCATCTTTTCAAATGAAATCCAATGACCACTAATTTCGCAACCGTTTCTCTTCTATTGAAATAGTATAAACTCACGAAGGAATGGCCGTTTGTTAGAAAATATTTCCCCCAGAGACAATTATTATATAAGATAATCGAGAAATACTAATCTTATATATAGATACGTAGTCATTTACATAAGTATAAACTTCGCTCATATTTAGTAATACTATAATGTATATGTTAAGACGAATATATAATTCAAATTTATATTAAAATTAACAAATCAGCGGAATAATACCCATACGTTTTTAAGGTCGCTGAATCTGAATCTAGGGTCAGTTAGACCCCATAAGATCAGGATCAAGGTCGATTTAAGGTGAAACTGGGAAAACTTTTGGATCGAAGAAAAACTCTAGTTTCAGATATTTCTGTGAACACTGAATCCAAACACAAGGTCAGATTGACTCCATTAGGTCAGTATCAAGGTTAAGTGAAGGTCATTATGAGAAAACACTATCGAATCAGGGTAGTCCGTTACTTTAAGACTGTTTTGGGGTCGCTAAATCCAAATGGGTGATCACTTTTACGTCATCAGGTCGGTATAAAGGTCATACCAAGGTTGAAATTGAGAAAACAATGGAATTAGAGAAGACCTCTAATATTAAACGTTTTGTGATCGCTGAATCCCAATCCGGGGCTAGTTCGACACCATAAATTCAAATCCATGGCTGTCTCCATTTTGACCTTGGGAAGGCCTTCATACCGACCTGACGGGGTAAAAATCACCCCGAATTTGTATTTAGCGACCCCAAAAAAGTATTAAAGTAATGCTTCACGCCGATTTAATGTTTTTTCTCATTTTGCCCTTTACTTCATCTTCATTCTGATATAAAGTGGTCAAAATTACACAGGATTCGGATTTAGCGACCACAAAAGCTTCTGAGAGTAAAGGTGTTCTCCGATCTAATGGTTTTCCTCTGATCCAAAGCTTTTCTCCAATCCAATGCTTTTCTCCATTTTTATCTTTAATTGACCTTCATCCTCACCTCATGGGGTCAAACTGACCACGAATTCGGTGTCACTGATCTCAAAAACTTGTAGGTATGGTGGTTTAACTCGCGTTGTAGATTTTTTTTGCTGTGTTACAGATCTAACTTATCTAGTCAATAGGGAGTCATGTAACGTAAACAGCGGAATCACTATTAAATTGAAACCTTGATTAATTATTAATCCACACAGCTGTTGCTAGTTACTTGCGGTCCTAGTGTACCTTTTTAAAAAGTTCCTTTCCGAGTCAGATGATCCCAGTATCTGGCAACTATTTTATTGAAAAAATAATTTGCTTATCAACCGTACATCTAGATATTTGCCTTTACTCACAATTACAACAGATTTTTCACTTTCTTCTTCTCATGAAAATTTTTAGTCCTTTTCGCGCTTCAGATCATTCAATAACGGAGAAAAAGTGTTTAATGCATCGTTATAATTCAACTCGCCCTTTTGCAGTGTATTGCCGCCCATGACCACAAACACAATGCTTTGTTGGCTGTTAGATAAGATTTTTAAATTTTGTCGTATATTTAAAGATTTTCAAAATTGAGCGTAATAAACAATTTAATTTGCACTAAAATTTACTGAAAAAAATCTTAATAACTTCTTAGCGAACTTCTTCCAAACAAAAAATAAGTTTTTCAAATGTTAAAAAATTGTGTTAATATATTGGTGTTAATATTAATACTTTTTTAACAACTAAGCGAACAATTTCTTGCACTTCTCAGTACAAAATTTATTTAAAAGTTCGATACTAGCATTTTTGTGTAACTCTTGATCAAATCACTCAGAATAGCAATACTTTTTTACTTTGAAGAATAAACACAGTCTTTTTTGTTGTTAACAACCGCTTTGATACAAAAATTTATGTATTTCATATATCTGCCGTTGCTAAAAGTGATTTTCAAATAAGATGAAAATGACAAACGTTTTTTCTTATAGATTTTCATTTTTAATAGGGCTGACCGCTATTTTACAGTTAAGATTTTTGATATCTAGTAATTTTTGTGAAGGCACTAAAATAAGAAAAGAAAATTGTTGAAGCTAAAAATCTCACTAGAATTCTAAACAATTCAATGGAATTTATGATAAATTCCGGAGAATTCAAGGTCAATCTATTTTTCATTTTGCGATTTTTTTTCTTCTGGAAAACTCAAAGAAAAAATTTGAATTTCACAGGACTTATATTTTTGGTCGTCTTCAGTTTTATGATCTTTTTATAGAAAATATGAAGAATCGGGCGCGGATCAATCGCCTAGGAAGTCTAAAAAGATATTTTCTCGCTTCTGTGTATGAAGCTTGAAACCTCTAATTAAGTTTCTTATTCAAATGGCGTTTCCGAAGTGCAATAAAAATCTAGAAATGTGCTTTTAGAAATAAACTCTTAAACTCTAGAACCACAGTTAACTTTTTTTTGAAAACGCTTACATTAAAAAATTCAGTTTTAATATTTTTATACAAAGATTTTTCAATAATATAGGTTTTTTCGTTAACTCAAAAACTATGGCCTATAATCTTAATACTTGAGGATATTTTTTCATAAATTTGTTCATTAAACAAAAAGTTTGCAATTTTATATAAGTTATTAGTATTATTAAAATGGCAAAATCACGAATTATTTATATTCATCAAGAATAACTTTGATAATTTGTTTTTGTTTTTTGTATGGTGAAAAGCTATTTTAGGATTTTAAAAGGATTCCGCAATCCTAAAAATTTCGACTTTATTTTGCCAGATTAAAATTTAGTTATTCAATATTGGTCCTCTTACAAAATTATCTCCGAACTTTCAGATTATTATCTAGAAACATATCTATTTTTTATTTTAATGTCATACAATTTTAGAACTAGAGAACGTTTTCTAACAAAATTTCAGTTTGGATGCATTGCTGTTTTCACATAATATGTAATTATGTTATCTTTACAGAGTTAAAAAATATAAATTTTATAAATTTAGTCTGGATACTGGCAAAACGATTAAACACGTAAAATTCTGGAATCTCGGGAACAAGAATTTACTACTATTGTGTTTTTCAGATTAAACTCTACTACTCGTAAAAATCAAGGCAACCTTTTTTATTAACTCTCTATTTCGAACTTCCCCTCCAGAGGAAAATAATACGCTTTGTTCTTTAGAATTATTATAATGTCTGTAAAATTAGGTTATGGAGGACCAGGATTTGAAAGAATTTGATTAATTTTATAAGGAAATATATTGTGAAAATTGTAAG
>JAWWLR010000092.1:53705492-53717273 GCA_035041075.1 Acraspis erinacei | reverse complement strand
AACTTTATCGATACGTTGATTTATATTTTCATGGTGGTGAAAAAGGTATCTAAAAAAGGTAACTATCTATGATGAGAATAAAGATTTCTTTAAATTACTTCTATCATAAATGAAACACCTGGCTTGAGATCGCGTATATTTCTGAAAAAAGATTCTTCTTTCAATCTCTCTAATAGCTTAACGGGAAAGCACTCGACCGTCAATCGGAAGTTATATGGTTGGATCCCCAGTGGAGAAACAAGAGGGTAGATCTTTTTTCAGAAAAGAATTTAATTCTGAAATTAAAAAAAATATATATTTTCCATCTAGTAAGAAAATGGCGTCAAGTGTTTACTGTTTTTTAAACAGTTAATTTAATTGATGGTCACTATCTCTGATGATAATACGGATTCCTTTAAATCATTTATATATATTATTGTAATATAATAAGAAGGAAGAAAGTGCTTATCATCAAATGACCGCATTTTTTAAATCATAATTTAAACATTAAATTCACTATGTTTAGTTTTGCTGGAGTTTTATATCGGAAAGCAAAAATAAGTTAGCGTTTATTATTAAATATTGGTTATTTTAAACAAATTTCATTAGATTTCTATTACTTAACTTACAATTGCGAACAACTTTAGGTTACTTTAGTGAATGTCATCAGAAATTGCAACGGTTTGATGGTCTACATTGCACAACAATACGATCTATGCAGTCTGATATTAGGATGGGAATTTTATTCACTTAGCCAAAATATATCATGTGCTTTTATCTTATTTTAGATAATTGATGCATGTGATACACAAATTTTTTTATTTTACAAATATGATATTATAATTTTATAATTTCGTGAGAAAAAAATAATAATCGTGCGCGCGCTTTTGTTTTCTATTGTTATAAAAATGGTCTCTAGAGAAAATTAAAATTGTTCTGAAATTAAATATATTCTCGATTCCAATACAAATTAAGGTCTTTCCGAGGAAATGCTAATGGTTATACAAATGAGTTGGTATACGGAAATACTGAATAGCTCCAACCACGGCTATTGTAAGTTCGAGAACACCTCTTTGTTCCTGATTAACGCTCCCAATTTCGGGAATTCCGACCCAGTCGAAGACTCCAAGTTCGCCACTCGAACTTAGATAGTTGTACTTGCATTATCTAACGGAGCGAGACTAAGGACAGCACTAACTAAGATGTTTCGCCAAAAGCTAAGTAAGTCTATAGTTAACTCGAGAGGATAATCAATTCTCTTATAACATTATTAAACTAACATTTCGAGCAGGTTTTCGATTTGGCCTCAGCCGTTTTGAATTTTAAAATTCTGATATCAGATTTGGATTCATCGAGCTGGAAGACCTAAATATGACAATTTTTGGAACGGTCATAAAGGCCGGAAAATTTGGAACAACTTTTCTTTATGATGCTCCATTATTAGCTTCGACCTCTTTTAAAAATCACTCATTTTTATCAATTTTATGCAGTGATATTACATAGGAGGGGAATACGGATTTGTATCTATAACACTTAGCAACATTTCAATGTTTTAACAAAATTTACTTTATTGTGCAAATTAAAACACATTAGAACTTTTGATTGCAGTCTATTCTGACTTCAGCAGATGATTTATTTTCTTGAGAGATTGTTTTTTTTTTTAACTTTATAAATTATTGGTTTAACCTTGAAAGTTGGCTAGAGAATCAAAATTTAGACCTACTCTGTTTCAGTTTTTTTATTACCTGTTTTTAATGCGTAAAATGCTTTTCAAAATTGAAGTATTTGAGAAATGAAAATGTCGAGCTTACGACGTTTTGGTTGGTCCTGTAGGACCAGTGGGAAGGCAAGGCTCACGAGAATCCAAGTGGCTCGTAGATTAGCTTGAATAAGTAATGAGTTACGCCGCGAGCAATTCTGCCTTCCCTTCACCTCTAAGATCGTTAGCAGTCCTACACTGGGTCATAAATAGATATTAACGACGCCTAGCTCATGTGATAAATAAAGCATTATCATGGTGTAATTAAGCCTTTTCAAAATAGCTGTTATAGCACTCCAGCAGTAATTAAAATGTTACATCAATTTTCAAATTTACCTTTTAAGAATATTGATCCCTAACATACGTAAATAATAACCAATCATACGAGATCTCTCCGGAAAGTATCCGTCCTTTCCATTTACCAGAAGTGAGAGTTAATTCTGCTCGAGGGCAGTTATATCCCTTTAAAAGTATTCCCCTTTGGAAGGGAAAATCTTCTTCCAACAATCTTCTCACTTTCAGAAGTACTACTTAAATTCCTTTTCGTTTTGAAATCGTTTGCCCCGAAGATACTTTAGGTTTAAAAACTATCATAAATCACAGGAAGCCAGGTCGGAATGTATGCGGGCAGCCGAAGTTGTGTAAGCCCGCGTTTCTCCAGAAATTTCTGAATGATCTGCGATGAATGGACATCTGCGTAAAACGTATTTTGCAGTCACGTGGCTCGTCACTGAATTCTGACTAAAAATTTTCGACACATTAGTCTTTGCCCGTGCGTGTCCTTGCGTGTCTGCCAGAGCAAGGGTCAGGTTATACTGACGTATCATTGAGATGGTTTCTGAACATGAATAGCCAAGTTTTGTTGTAAAATTTGATAAACAATCTTTGCTCGGTGCGTTCCGTCATTATGAAATGCGATGTGTACGTGGTTGGATGTTTACGCAATAGCATACACTGGTTGACAAAAAATTCGTAGGAAATACCGAAAATACGTAATTATGGTTTCAATGCAATAATAATTTCATATTGCGCTTAAGCTTTTGTAGCATTATTTAAAAAATTATTTATGAAAAGTTTCTTTGGCGAGAATGCGTATTTGAATTATTTAGAATTTTTGACCTTATAATCTTATTTTTGACAAAATGTGAGTTGAGTCGTTTTCGACGTTTTCATAACAAAAATGACTCACAGAATATGTATAGAAAACTAGTTTTTGAATTTCATCCTAACAAGTAAAATTAATTGTTGAAAAATCTATTATTACTTCCAGCAAAATTGACCAAAAAAATGCTTGAAATATGCGGGTTTTTTCTACAATTTCTAACTTCTTTTCAATTTTTCACCCACAGTTAGAAAGTTGTGTTTTTTCCTGAACTTTCCTTAACTTTTTAGGTAGAGTGAAATAATGTTTAATTAAATCATTGACGCCGAAAGAAATATATGAATAATTAAAAACGTCTTAATCCAATGATTAATATTTATAAAGTTCATAGTCACATAAGAGTAAATTAATCATTTTAGAAATTTTATTTCAGAGAAAATTTGCCTAAAAAGAAATTAATTAACCAAAATATTCTCTTTGATGTCTATTTATTATTTGTTCATAAATTTGTTCATAAATTAAAAATAATATTATAATAAATAGAAATAAATAGTAATATGTAGTTTAAAGAATTGCTTTTTTTAATTGATTAATTATTGCCTTGCGCTAACTGAAAAATGACTAAAAGTTGTAAATTTGAACAAAACATTACAATATTCTAGCATAATTCTAAAAGAAGACAATTATAAACAAGAAAAAGTTGCTTAAATAATTATGTTTTCAATTTTATTACTTATCACCTCGCTTTAAGTGAAAAGTTGAAAAAATGGGAAATTTCAGATAAAATCGCAAATTTACAGCATTATTTTAGGAGATCTTTTTTTTTTAATGATGATAATAAATTATTTAAACAGTTATGCTTAATAAACTTACTTAATTATCACTTCACTGTGTGTAAATATTTAAAAAAAGGTTCAACTAATCTGGAAAAAATTGTATAAACCATTTTTTGTTCATCTGATAATTATAAAAAAGTAATCTTTTTTATGATGAACAAATTTCACTAAAAAACTGCAATTTAAGAACAATTAGTGCCAAATACTCCTAAAACCTGGTAAAAAAGGCTAATGATGAAGAAATTAAAAACAATTTTTTTATTTCTATTTTATGGCTACTTGTGAAGAGAAATCTTGAAAATTAACTCGATATGCTTCATATGGAAGATTTGATGAAAAATAAAAAAAACAAAACTTACTCATTTCTTACGATAAATATATGTTAAACTTGATAAGGTTTGCACCTACTCTAATTGTTAATTTTTTTAATTCTTTGTTTACTTCAATAAGTTTAGGGGATAAGAGCATGCACATTCAACGGAAAAATATTTTTATTCATTTTGGTACCACCCTATATGAAATTCTTCTTAAATTCCCGACTCTTTATTTTTTTCCAATTAGTCCATCTCTATAGTGATAGATCTCTTATGTGAAACATTAATTTGAAAATGACATCTATTAGATATCCTGTAATTGAATTCCTGGTTGATGGACTATTCATTAAACTGTTATATAAAATTTAATGTAATATTCGGCTGCATCTTAATGATTTATTGACGAACTAGATATGAAATTGAAATAAATAGCTTCAAAGAATTTCGTTTGAAGATGTTTAAATTCGGTAACAAAATGATCTAAATTTTCGACGTGGGAATAACACTTAAGTGGCAGTTATAATAATCTCTGCAAAGAGAATATTAATGTAAATTAAGCTCTTAACAATCCGAAGGAAATTTATGAGCATAGGTAGTGCTCTATTACGTCCTCTAGCTGATTTTATACTAGGATTGTTCCAATATAGACATAACGACGCAATTTATAGCATGCCAGCACAAGCATTGTTTCTTCCACATGGTGCTTATTTTTATTATATTTTCTATTAGCATTTGGCTGGCACCACAGTATTGAAATTTTTGGCGTAATGCATGACCATATGTATTTCTGAGTTCGCATAAACTTATATACAAATATTTAAATCCCAACTGTGCTTAGAATTAAATTAAACAAACTTTCTAGTATTACCGAGCTTTCCTTCAGACTAAGTATTTTCAGCTGGGCCAGGGCTAGTATTACGAAAAATTTGGTAATAATAAACCTTGGACAAATTAAATGATAATTACAGTAGTAAAATTATTGATATAATTGTCTAAAATTAACATTTACATATTTAAAGTAGAAGATGGTGAATTGCCGAAAAGTTAATCAGATTAAGTCCAAATCATTTTGCGCGATTAAAAAGGTTTAAAAAATTTCGAAATGAAAATCCTTCTTGAAGTCTACTCAAAGAAATTAAATGTTATTGAAATAAAATACTTTCCTCTTTTACTTTTTTTAAGTGATACCTTCTTATGGCACGGTGTGAAGTCACAATGCTGGGTGACGGTAACGGTAACGCTTCCAGGGTAACGCGTCCTCTCCTCTATCTCTTCTTCGCTTCTCCCACATACTGACTCTTTCAAACTCTCTCTTTTCTGTAAATTGTAATATGACATTCAATCCAGTATAGGTGAATCTTAAAGAAATTGGTTTGAAAGATTCAGCCACACAAGTGTCTAACTTAAGCATACGATTTAGGATACTTTAAGGATAAATATACCGATCCGCCTATGGTAGGTACCTAATCATAATGCTGTGTCTGAAATAGTCAATCCGTATACCTTTGCTTAGCAAGCAATAGAATAAGCGTGATTATTTATATACTTTCCAATTATTTCTTCAACATCAAATTTGTAACGTTGATTTAAAACAATATTAAACAATAATCGCTATTTTTGCACAATATTTAAAATTTAATTTAATGCTCCATATTGATTTTGCGTACTCTAGCATAAGAAGATATTTTGATAATGTCAGTACCGGGTCGTCGTTCATTAAAATTATGGAATCAAGATAAAAAAAACTGGTATATTACGTTCCATATTTGCATTTGTTGTAGGGTATTTGACACTATCAGGCTTCAATTTGAAGTTGGTTAAAGTGTAAAATGACTTGTTAAATAATTAACTGTAATATATACTGTAGCTAGGTCAACTAAACGAGGAAGTTTGAGTTCTAGATCCAAATAATTCCAGATACGCATAGGAAAAGCTGAAGGACAGTCGGCAAAGGCTCAAGCCTCGAAGTAGAAGACCTTGTGCAAGTTTGAACTGTGCTCTGCAAACTTGAACATCGGTATCTGTGATGTGTAAACTCTTTGGACAGGAGATGACGACGTTTTAGTATTCAATTTCGTTTCTAGCTTTCAAACAGTACTAATTAAGAGAAAACCTAGGTAAATATTAAATCGGCATACTTTGAATTCAATCTCCTTTCTAATTAATTTAAAAACTTTGCAAAGTTTGTAACACAATTTAACAGAATGCAAAAGCGGTTGTAATTAAATTAATTTTTCTAAGCCTACTAGCCAACAAACACGCTTTTCCAGAAAAATATCTTTAGGAAAAATGTTTCTTTTATTGTTCTTCTAAACTCTATTTATCGCGGAATATGGCAGTGCATCATCAGAATAATTTTTGTTTTGAATTGCGAGATATGAGAGAACGAAAAGTGTCATTTGATTTGGTTTAAAAATTACAGAAAGTCTACGTGTGTCACCATTTTTTTATCAACTTAATTGTCTAACAGTTTTCCCTTATCTTGCATATTTAAGCAAATCAATCAAATAAGATTTGTTTAAACAATTACAAACATTAATTAGCTATTACCGTAATAAAACGTGGAAATTTTGAGAATCTACAAGCCAATAGATCGTGGTTTGATCCCTCTTGAAATATTCTAAAACCTTTAAAATCCAAAAAGACGAATTTGTAGCAAAATATTTTAATCTGCAGCATTGAAAAGATTTAAATGTTAAACCAAACATTTTTGTAATTTTAATAAAAGAAAGTAAAATATCCACCTTTTCAAGACTTCAGATATGTCGAGAAAGTATCTAGAAAATTTCTTTTTTTTACAAAATTTTAAGAAAAATTTGAGTTATTTAATATATATTTAAGCCTTTTGGTAATTTGGAAGAATTCTTAGAATTTTATTTAATTTTTAGAAATTTTTAGAACATTCTTAAATGTTCGCTGAACATAGATTTTTTAAAATAAAGAGTAGCTTTAAATATTCCTAGTAACCTTTAAAAAATATAATCATTTTGAAACCTTTAAAGTCATTAACAAACTTCCAAAGTTTATTTTTAAACCTTCAAAAATCGACGCATTCTTTTAATTAAAAAACTTTCTTTAAGCTTCTAAATATCTTTTGAATGGTTCGAATTTTTCCTAAAATTTAAAAAGTAAATTTGCAAAATTAAAAAAATGTCCATTAAATCTCTCAACTATTTTACTCATAATTTCGGATATCTTATAGAATACTTTTAAATCTCGTTACATTTCTTTAAAAATAAATTTATCAGAATAAAAACTCATTTCATGTAAGGAATGTGGATCCATGGAGCAGTTTCACACTTCAGGGTCTCAAAATACATTTTTCCATAAACTTTTCACCGAATTCTATTGAAGAATCATTTTATAAAAATCTTTCAGGTGAATAAATAAATCTGCTTCTATTGGAATAATTTCTTCATTTTGAGCCCCAAATTTTCACTTTCAATCTTCAGAATAAATATGCTTTTTGAAAGACTTCGTACGAAGCTATGTTTTTTCTTGAAGGGCTATATTTCGTGAGTTACACCATAAATTTGTATGAAAAAAATTGACGAAGATATACATGTTTAACTGAAAAACTACGTTCTGTCTATTTTTTTGGCGTAATTTTTATCAACACTTAGAATGTACAATTGCATCGAAGTAATGATCAAAGTACATTTTTTGATGTTCAAATAATACCTCTGAATTTTTCTCCTCTCAAAACAATGATTTATTTTCACTCAGTACTGCTTTAAAGATCGTCGGGGTCAAATTGACCCACGGTGACCATTACGTAATTCCTATGAAGTGTCACGAGAAAGGGTTAAAATATTTTCTTTAAATTAATTATGATTTTCCATGTGCTCCTATCAAAATTATTTTTTTTCATGTTAGAACCTTTAAATTCGTCAAAAAGGTTCAACATTGTATTTCAAAATCTTCTAAAAACCTGATTTTATTTAAAACTTCTTGGTATTGGTTATTTTTCTGTTAACGGTGCCGAAATTCTTGCGTATTGTTACGTTACAGGTTTTTTTCATAATTTTCATTACTTCCGCATATATTTAAGAAAAATCACAATTAGAATTTTTTCTGATCAGTAATACAGTAGAACCTTTTTGTCATTTTTACAACGTTTTATTAAATGTTAAGTTGCCTTTATTATTAAATATTCATTTAAAATTTGAATTATCTCTTTCAGAACAAAATTTTAACAATAACAATTCCTCATTTGCAAATTGAAATTTACAAAATTCCAGAAGAAATGAAAACTGCCATTTAAAATAATATTCATGCATTTTCCAACCAATCAATTAATATCAGTGAGTGCGAGATTTTCTAGAATTTCTTTCCAACAATTTTTTTCGCTAGGATACACCAGAAGCACTGCATGAAAAATAAACTCGAATTCGATGACGCTTCTTGTTTCCAAAATAATATCACGTTTCACGCGATATCCTATATTTTGGAAAGCGTATCGTATGTTTGCTGCCTCATGAAATAAAACGAGTTGTTCACAAGCCAGTTATAAAAGTTCATTAAATTCTTCAATAGCATCCATGTGTTAATTAATTACGAATGAAATTCACTCTTTGGTTATCACTCACTGAAACAATTATTCTAATTTATTCATAAAAAGGATTAAACATATATAATGCAATGCGTGAAATTATTATATTTTTGACTTGAACGATAAGTTGTAAAAAAGTTGATTCATTTTATAAGAAAAAAAATAATTCTGTCAAATCCAAACCATATAATTAAAAATATATTTCAGTTTATTGCAATGATAATTTACAGTGATAATTTACAAATATTCCTAAGTATCCTGTATTTCCGTTTTTTCAGTTTTTTAATTCAAGTTTTTTTTATCAACAGTGAAAAGATTTATCAAAATATTTAACACAGTCTGCTTAACAATTCACATACATTATTTCGTAATATTCTAGAGAAATGTGAAACATTGGGAAAGCATTATTATTTTCCTAAGAATTTAGTTAAAAAGTTGCCATTAAATTATGCACAATTATTCTGATATAAAAAGGAATCATTAGAGGGTAGCGCCATTTGAATATAAACGGTATTTCGTATTCAAAGAAATGGATATATTAGCTGAATATCCCTCTGTGAAAATGACCACAAATTGGAACTGGCTAGGCTGCAAATTTCGATAAAAAATATAATTTCGAGTCTAAATAAAAAATAAAAACTTCCTCCCGAGATATTGAGTTCAGGA
This sequence comes from Acraspis erinacei, assembly GCA_035041075.1. NCBI lineage: Eukaryota > Metazoa > Arthropoda > Insecta > Hymenoptera > Cynipidae > Acraspis > Acraspis erinacei. The sequence goes on along the minus strand of JAWWLR010000092.1, from coordinate 53,708,065 downwards.
TTTGCGCTAACGATTGAAAGTCGAACTTTTATGTCTCAAAAAAATAAAAACTTGCACTGAGACATATAATTATTCGGCAAAAGGTTAATAAAAAGAAGAATAATTTTCAATAAACTAGAATCATTTTGAAAAATATGGTGAAGCGGAGAAAATTATTATTACTACGCTAAAATAATGGGCTAAACTTCCAACTGAAATTTAAATTACAATGTTTTTAGTATCTTATTTTTAATCCATTCTTCCAAAAATGTTGGTTATCTACTGCTTCTGAACTGCAACTCTTAAATTCCTTTAGAATTAAAATATAACACATCCATTTTCGTTCAGAAAATATAAACACGAATAATTCAAATAAAGAAACCCATTTGGAGACCTCTAGATTATACAAAATTAAAATTTGATTGTTGGAAAAATTCGTTGACTAGAAAGATGCTACCTAGGCTAGTACGCGTTTAGTTTCAAAAATCCTTTTTTTAATCGCCCCACTGTAAAAAAATGATTATAGTGGTGATTACTACCTTTCTGAACAAAGAAATATGTATAAGCTTTCTTAACCTATTTCAGCCTGTAGTGGCCTTTAAAAAGTCGTAATCTTGAGAAATCGATGCCTGGAATGTGAACGAGGGAATAGGTTCTAAGGCCGAGTTAAAAAATATGGTGTCCATAAGAAGCTAGAGGGTGAAATGGTGATGAAAAATAATATGGAAACTAATCCGGATAATGGACATCATGTTATAGAATTTTTATTAGTATTATACATAGAGAGAAAAACTAGTTTGATGTAAACCTGGTACAAATTTCTTAAAGTGAGTTACATTACTCTATTTAATTACATAGCCTCTTTAGTTTATTTATTTCAATAACCATTATTAAATTAATATCTATTATTCGGCCAATGAGCCAGTCCAACAAATTATTCTTTTACTATTGTAAAATCTCATCTCCTCATTTTTTGTGTTTTATTGAAAAAAACTTTACTTTTTTTAACATTTGAAGAAATCCCAAAGCGTTAAACCTTCAGTAAATCACTATAACGTAATTTGTAAGTGTCCTTTCCAAATTTTATAAAATTCAAATTTTTAAACATAAATTATGTAAAAAAAATTTATAAACAAGCATCCGAAATAATACGCCTAAAATAAATATTATTCTTTCCCTTTTTATGCTCAAGTCCAGAAAATCTTAGAAATGCTTACTTAGGAGATTGGGTGTTTTAAAGAACATTCCAATGCTTCAATTGTAATTTTTTTCCATAAATATGCAAGAATAATTTTGTCATTAGAAAATGCAGTAATCAATACATAAAAATCAGCTACAAAATATAGAACCTTCATTAAGTTAGAATGTTCATATTATAGCAAAAAAATGAATAATGAGATTAATCCTTCATCGGGAGTCCTTGTTTGGCTTGTTGATAAGACTAAAATAATCAACAGTTTGCAATTTGCGTAGATATTCACCAATTCACTTTGACTTTGGGTTATGTAGCTCTTCACATGAGATTTGCTCTTTCGCTTTAAAAACCGTGGGATTAGGGAGAGCAGAAAATTACAATCGATTATAGAACGGATAGACGTTTGGGTAATCGAACTATGCCAAAATTAAGCCGTCAGTTCAAATTGGTTCGTTTATCCGTTCCAGCTCGTCTTCCATCCTGACCAGAGTGGTGTGAGACAGAATTACAATTACATCTCGTAAATTATTTACGAACATGTTCTGCTGCTCGAAGCCCGGTTTTCTGGCTGCCATGGTAGCCGCTTCGCTAGAAAAGAGGACACTGGTACTAGGGAGGGTGGTAGTGGGGTCAAATTGCAACAAATTAACCGCGTTAATCACCCCGACTGTGGATCAAACTTTCACAGGCAAGCGCGACAAACCCATAATGAGAGTTCGTTCTTCGCTCAGATGACAGCACAACTATTGTCCCAGCGTCTGCTTTTTATGAGCCGCTATTCTAAACGCGCTCGAAGAAAAAAGAATGTGCGAACGCGCTTAATTTTTTGAGGCCACGCATGGACTAAGCTTTGATCCGCTCGAGTGACATGTCATATTCGTGAGTATTCTCTAGGTCATCTTCTTATCCACTGGTGACTAATCGTTATTACTCATTTCTTTATAATAAACGCTCTGACGGGCGAAATTGGCCTGATGACTTTTCCAAGGATTCCTTTTAATGCTTCCTTTTGTCTGCATTTTTTCTAAAAATTTTATTTTCCTCTTTTTGTTTTTCTAGCTTCATTGTCTTTTTTTGGTATACTTCCAAAAAGATCATGCAAGAATATTGACTTCATACTTTCTTTAAGAATTCTCTTTGCGATGAGAATGTGCCCGCGAATCGAACAAAAATACGTGCATTTTTATCGATAATGTATTTGCCTGCGCTAAGCGCTCGGTTTTTGTATATTCCCCACACTTGTACACATACTTTTTACAACTACAGGTCAAAGCATCGACAGCAGTTATTTGGTGATTATAAATTCTCTTTTGTTAAAGCTCCCCGAGTCGAAATATAGATCCTCCATTAATTCTCTGAATTCTCTAACCTTAGAGAATTTAGGAGGATGGATGGAGAA
>JAWWLR010000092.1:53648626-53664479 GCA_035041075.1 Acraspis erinacei | reverse complement strand
TGATTTTGAGATGAATAATATAAAAATTTTAGCTCATGAAAACAATACTCAAAAAAGATCTATTTTCATAAATAAATTTATTAAAAATTCCATCAATGTCAAAACTGAAATACTAAATGTAAATAAAATTTATCAAACTATTTTATAAAAAATTATTTATGTATGAATTATGAAATAAAATTTTTTCAATTTTTAAATGCAATTTACTTTGGCGCACTTTTCATTAGATTCTCCATTTTAAAGTAGGCCTTTCTTAATTACTCATGGAAAATTGACTATATTTCTAATGTATTCGTTAGTATATTATATAATTTGGAGCCTGTTATATTTTTGAAGCTTCAAATTTAAAGTTTTTGTGTGTTTTCTTTAAAAAAAGGACACTTTTCAAATTATGTGTATGAAAAAATGTTTAACTTCTAACAATTAGCTTAATTTATAGAATTTGGCTCACTCCTCAATTATTTTCCTTTGTGAGGATTAAAGTACAATTGTAATTTCTTGTTTTTGGATTTTAATATCAAAATTGACAGGTAAATTTATGCACAATACAATTTTGTAATAAGATTGGATAATTATTTTCCAATGTATTACATATTGTAAAAATATTTTTAATTAGGTAATGTATTACATTGAAGAAGGCGTGTAACTAGCTTGAAACGTACGTTGGTTATATCTTTTAAAATTGACGAATAAAGATTAATTGATATCTGAATCCATTTTTATGTGTATTGGACTGTATGACCAGAATAAAACGCATTCTTTCATTAATGATAATAACGGTTCAAGAAATTTCACAGTGTGGATAAACTGCAATCACTGAATTTTTAATACATATCATTATTGTTTATAAGTATCTCCGACTGTAGTAATGTAGACAGTTGTAGTTTTTTTCTGAAAATTTTAATCTATTTTCCACTGGTTACTTAATAAATTAAAAATCAATAAAATTTAAGAAACATAATTGTTTAAAAAATTGATTATTCTATATATATATATATATTATTTTAAATAATAATGAATCGTTTAAAATATGTTTTCTTCAAATTTAATATTGTCTTGCTCTGAATAAAAGATTTGAACAATTGAAAAATTCGACAATATCCGCAACTTTCTAATTCTATCCTGAGAAAAAAATGCAATAAACAGTAATAAGTTATTTGAAAAATTAAGGTAAATATCTAATTCTCAATAGAAAGTAATACGCTACGTATAAGAAACTATTTTTATTTTATAAAAAAACCAATAAAAGATCATAATTAGTGTTAAATCTCGTTAAATCGAATTTTTCACTTATGGGGTTTTCTTGGAATCCTATAAAACAGAATTATGTGGGTGATATTTATAAAGTAATTATTGATTTGTATTATATAGCTGACTCATCTAATATTTATGATCTGGAATGAAATTTACAAAAACATTTCCTTCTTATGAGAGATACATGTTATACTTCATGGGGCTTGCAAAACCTCAAAATATCATTTGAAAAAAAGTTTTGATTTTTGTCATGGTTTCGAAGACATTTGGAGACAATATGCATGCAAATTCGAAAGAAAACTTAAGAATGCATTTATGGGTCAACCTATTATACAAACATAAGTAAAAACCAAGGTGTGTTCGGACAAAAGTGATCATTTTAAACAGAAAGTATTAATATTATCCCCATGCATTAAGTCTGGACACATGTAAATTCTTGTATTCCGATTCGGCACTTTGCGTTAAAACATAAGCTATTAAGAAACATATTTTGAGAATGTCAATTCTTAAGTATGGCGCCAAAAAATATTGTTGTTGTAATAATTTAATATATAGGACCATTTTGGTACATGTGGATTCCATAATAATTTTTTTAAGGTTTTAATTTACATTTGAATTAGAAAACACTTAATCGTAAACTACCAATCTTGAATCGCAAATTGTACTGAATAGTTGCACAGTAGATAAATGGTTAAAAACTCTCATTAATGACCTTAAAACTACATTTAAATTATTTATTCTTGCTGCAAAGATTTGACTCGAAAAAAATCTCTGTTCTATTTTTGTATTAAGTTGTCAAGTGTCTGCAACGTTTTTATCCAATTGCAGATAAAAAATATATCTCGGATTTACTGTGCCAAGCTCGGATCAAAGATGGATCTTCGAGACTTATTGCTCAGAAAGGAAAGAAAACCGACCCATTTCTGGAAGATTACACACTAATGAAAAATAGATTTATATCCCATTTAGACATCCGCTTGTTCTAGATCAGTTTTATTTTCAGAGCAATTGTAGGTTAAAGATCACAATATGCTAAATTCAGTTGGTAAGTCGCAGGAAAATTTCAAGTTTCCCTATGATAAAAACAGGGTTTTACTTACTCTTCATAAAGTGATTGACACACTACTTTATTAGCCGATCACTTTATCCATTAACTTGTTTACCCGTGCATTAGCCACCATCACCCTTGGCTTTTACTTCCTTTCTTTATAAATGTGAAATTGATGATTATTTACAGGGCAAGTCTTCCAAAGAAAGTTTATTTTAACTAAAAATGATTCAAAGCAATTTTAGAATAATTGGTATATGTTTTAAGTAAAAACGATATACCTTGATGGCTTTATTTATATATCATTTCAAAAAATGTTTAGTAATATTGTGTTGGTAATGCTACACATTATGAATCCTGAAATACATGAGAGATTTCCATAATATAGAGGCTTATATTAGGATATTAACATGCGATTTATTATAAAAGCATAGAGAAATTTTATTCAATATTTATTATATAATATACCACTCACAAATTAAGCTTTTAAAAGGCAATTCATTTTTTAACTATCTCAATAGCGCTCCAATTTAGATTTCTCACGGAAAGAAACGGTTTAGATAAAATTGAGAATGGATTTTCATAATTTAAACAATAATTCTGTAAGACAATTAACTTTATGCATGAACGTTTAAATTTTCAATATTTTACATTTTTAAGCATACTCTAAATATTCAGTGCTTATCTTTGCTGCTATTATTAATCCATTTTTGATGCGAGAAGGTATAAATGTGCGTTAAATTACGATTTTATGTCCCTCCTATTGCAGTACAAAAGCTGCAACTACATTATCCATTATTATTTGCGAGAGACGACACCTAGTTATCACTTTGAATTATTTAATATTAAATTATTTCAATTGATCAAATATTTTACGAAAAGGGAACCACATTTTTTATTGTTTAACATAATTTAGTAAGAATAAAGAACATCAATTGTTATTCAACCTTCGTCAATTGATTCCCTGCCTTTTAATTAGTCCAACTTATAAAGGCTTCTGCATTATGCCTGAAGCAAATGTAAATAACGTGGAATTTTATGTATAAAATGAGAAACAATTCAAAAGTGCTGGAGAAACTTTGCAAACCGGAAATCGTTGGATCCATATTTATCAAAATGTATAGGACAGGTACATAATTTCACTGTAACTTGGAAGCTGAAACTGCTTTTATTAAAATTGTCCAATCAGAAATTTCCAATCGCGTATATTGTGGTAGTTCGACTGGCTTTATTGAATTGCAGAACGAAATATGCAGGAGACAATTAAATAATTTACTTTACATCTTTCAAATAAAAATAATGGTCTCACCACGTACGAATGTTATGATTTTTCAAATAATTCAATAGTAAATTAATTTAAATAATTGATAATATCTAGAAAGTTTTCATAAATGAGCTATCAACTGCAAATAATGAATTAATTATCAATAGCTACGTTTCTGATCGGAAATTATTAGTTCCGGTGTATTAATGCTCTTCCGTTGAAGATAACATCCATCTCGTCTTTTGTATCGAACTGCCTTTGGTAAATTTGTAATGCCTATTTAATCCACCGGAATTATCTCAAATATTCATGATGTGTCATAAATACCTTCTCCTAAAAAGTAAATGGGACATTTCTCTAGGACGAAACACAATTTTTTATTTTTATTAACATTCAAATGATTATAAGTACACTGTACTTTATTTCAGGGAATATACTTCGGACAATAATTGTCAAATAATAAAATGATGGTATAACTTTCTCAGTACAAAAAGCGGGACCAAGAGAAGGGGGCTACTAATTTTCAGTTTTTGAACTAAAGTTCGCTTAAAGAATCAAATATATTTTGAAACTTAAATAAAAGAAAAAGGCGAAAAGAAAGTTTCCGTAATAGTGATCTATCAATTTTCAGGACATGTAGCAGTTTTTGGTGGAAGTTGTTTGCAGAATCCCTCATCACCCTTTTCTACAGCTGAAATAATTTTTATTTTTTATTTTAATTTGATGAAATAAATGATAAGAAAAATTTACGTAATTTTTTTATCTTATGAGAATTGGAAAAAACCAATAGTTATTGACTAAATTATTATCTTTTGGAAGAATATTTCAACATATACCTGTTAACGTAAGTGAATTCGAAATCGGAATATACTGCATTTTCCGAGTCACTTTTAACAAATTATTTGAATTTCTTTCCTAGAAAAGATTAATTTTTAACCAGGAAAGAAGATTTTTTAACGAAATAGCCCAATCCTAAAGTAAAAAACATTAAACTTCAACTAAAACTAAATTTTTTAACAAAATGTGTTGAATCTTCAGGCTAAAACACCAATTTATTAGAAGACAGTTGTATTTTCAACGAATAAAGATACATTTTTTTCAAAAAAGATGCATTTGCAATTTAACAGATGATTTTTTTATCTAAAGAAATTAATTTTCAACAATGCAGTTCAATTAAGAAATTTCTGCATTAAAAAAAAGGATTTTTAATAATAAATTAAAATCTAAACAAAATAGTTGAATTTTCAAACGAAAAAGAAAACTGTATTAGACAGTTGAATTTTTAATCCAAAAAGATCAACATTCTCTAAAAAAAGATGAATTTCTATCAAAACAGTTAAAGTTTTCACAAACCAATAATTAAGTTTTCAAACGCAAACTGAATTCTTAACCTGTTCAGTTCAAACGAAAAAAACAACCAATTTTACACCAAATAGTAATATCCTCAACAAAGAAAATGAATTTTCAACAATAAAAATTAATTTTCTACTCATTAGAATTAATTTTTAACAAAATACGTGAATTTTATAACATATAGTCAATTTTTTCAGCTTCTAAACTATAGATTTTTAGTCAAAAATAGAATCTTTGAAGTTTTAGTTTAAAAATTTAATCTTGAACGGATAAAAGAGATTCATCGATAAGGTTAAATTTTTATACCAGTTTTTGAATTTTTGAACCAAAATCCGAATTCTGGAAAAAACTGTTGAATTTTTAAATCAAAAAGAAATTTTCAACCTAAAAGTCAATTTTCAACTGAATAGCTGCTTTTTGCTAGAATTATATATTTTTCAACCCAAACAAAATTTCAAACATAACAGTACAATTTTTCCTCCAAAAAGATTAATTTGTACCTAAAAATGTAAATATGTACCTCAAAAATATGAATTGTCAACAAAAAGAGTTATTTTTTTATCCAAATAGTTTAATTTTAAACTAAAAGTAATATATTTAAAAATATAAATTAAATAGGTAAATCTGCAGTTTAAAAGTTGAGAAAAATTGAGCAAGTCATAATGGAAGATTTAATAGTTAATGTTTCAAATAAAAATTAATTTTTCGCCAAAAATTTGGTTGTATTAATACAGGCAAATTTCTTGAAAACGTCAGAAAAAATAATTCTTAAAAAAGAGGATAACGAGGGCAAAGGGAAAAGAGTTTGAAGTGTTTGATTAAATGTTTTACCTTCAAAATGAAATAACTAATGTTCATTTTTTCAAGCATTTCAAACAAAAAATGTGTACACAGTTTTGTATTCAATTTGTGCATTTCAATTTTTTAATTAATTCAAATGTTTGCTGTAAGGATTAACTGTCCAGGGGTAAAAAGAGAAATAAAAAAAATTGTAAAGCTCACATTGCAGTTGGATATTGAAAAAATTTCGGCATCACTGTCGGCAATGATGTACAAGAAATAAAATTACAAAATTATTAAAATTAAACTCTCCTCACAAACAGCGACGCTTACAACGTAAACAAATAATTAAATAAATTCTGATGATAATCTTTTTCTCATTATTGGTCAATTATCTTCTAAAGAAAAATATTTTTTTAAAGTATCAGATATTTTTAAGTTGAAAAATCTTAAATTAAGACTGAGAGGACGTAAAAATAAATTATTCATCAATTTTGCACATTTTATAAACATGACTTACTTACTGAAATGGTGTTAAAAGATATTTTATAATAAATAATCATACATAATAAATTCAATGAAATGTTTAATTCTGTATGTGAGCGTGAATTAGGTTTTAGTTAATTTCAGAAAATTTATAAATAGTTGTGTACAGCTGTTTACTTCGTTTATTCTGTATATACGTGATTAAATTGAATTCCATTTTCCATGAGTTTTATTTCTCGATGCGAATCTTCAGAGAAAAGTTATCATTTTAATTTGAGGGTTAATAATAAATAATAAAATGATTGCATTTGCATCGTTAAGTATAAATCAAACCAAAGAGAAATTAAATTTTTTGTAAAGTTTTATTTTACTATGGTACGTTTTAAAAATAATATGCATTTTTAAAACTTAAATTTGTTTAAAGTAGCAACAAAATATTAGTAACATTCATTCATCAGATGACAGGAAGGCACAGGAAGCCAGGTTTTTTTGCTACAGGTTTTTTTGCGGTTTCTGAAACAATCCTTTTCCATAGCTAAAATGATTATTAATATTCATTATTATTGTAGTTGATAAATTATGAGAAAAATAAAGAAAGATTTTGTACCTAAATTATGAATATGTATAACAACAATATTATTTAATTAAATAATTATCTATTTACCAAGAATTTTTTAATTCAGAATGAGATCCCTCTAAAGAGATCGACAATTATTGCTTTCTAATAAAATCTCATGTTTTATATAATTTTTAGTAAATTTTTTAAAATCGTAATAATCTGTATATGAAGTCTTAAATATTCATTGAACTATTTCTATTCACAAACTGTCGATAAAGTCAATAATTCAATTTCTTTCTATGTTTTTAAGAAACGATCTTGAAGTGTGTTTCCTAACATCTCTCGACTTCCGAATAGGTTATTGCTTTTGGTGGAAAAAATTGAGACGAAAACTCACTCATTCATACATATTTGAAAAAAATCACATATGGTCTTACAAATAAAAACATTGAAATTATAAATACTAGCAATAATTGCTCAACATTTTAATAGTAAATTCATCTTGTTGGTTAGAATGGGCCAGATCAGTTTTTTATAGTTTCTTATGTTTGTTCCATTTCATATTCTGATAAAATTTTATCCAACTGCGTTAAATATTGTGCTAAATATTTTGAATTATTGCTTTAGAAACGGATTTTTTTGTATATTTCTTACAAATGATATATTGCTACCTTTTTCAAAATACACTGAATTTGCCGTCATGCAAGCAAACCTTAAAAATGTTGTATAATAAGACATAAGGTTTTTTTTAATGTTTTCTATAAGGATGGAGCAAACAAAACTTGATAAATCCATGTAAGATGATTATTCAATAGTTAAAAAAAAGCTTTCCCTCAAGGACAATAGAGATAGAACAAAATTGGAATACGATTTGTGGAACTATTAAAACGTCAGTGCGGCGGTGTTTCGAACTAATAAACTGTCAATAGCTGTTACTTTTTGGTAAAGGGCTATCTATCGCTCACTTTTCTAAGGGCGTTATATACTTATAAGCATGGTTATTACGAATAAATAAAGTTTAATTTGAATATTTTAAAGGTTACACAATTTTCAAAACGAGATCTTATTGATAGAATTTTTCGCTTTCTTCTCATATGTGGTGCTAATATACGGCATTAACTCAAACAATGAGCTAAAACTAACAACATTTTTTATTAAGGTTCTATAAAGTTATCACTATGTTACAAGATGATATCACAACCAATCGTCAAGTAATAATTTCGCAGGGGAATCAAATATTTTATATGCAGTATTTAATTCACACATTAATCCATTTCAAATAATCTCTATAAATACTGTGCATTTCGCATTTTCTGTCATTATTAATTGATGTTTTAATTAATAAATATATACTACCATTTTATGCCTTTCACAGAATATCTGCGAATTATAATGTATTTAAGAATATTTAAGGGTATTTTGAGATGTTTGAAAACATTCAAAACGTTTCTAATGGGTTTTGATTTTTTACAAGATTTTTTTAAAGATTTCAAAGGATTAAAAAGTATTTCATGGAATACTGATTTAAAGTGATTTCTAAACGTGTTGAGGAATTTCAGACGATACATTTTTTTAAAAGATTTTCCAATTTTTTAAAATTATCCTACGGTATTTTATGGAATTTAAGAACAAATTTTACGATTTTATAAGCTTCCAGAAAATACCAAGGCATTTTAAGAAAGTTTAAAAGGTTTAATAGATTGCGAAAGATTTCAAGAAAGGTCTAATGCTCATTGAATAAGGAGGCGTAAGTATTTTAAAACAACAAATTATTTATTTGTATTTTATATATAGCATAGAATAATTTTAAACAGTTTTGTTTATCTAAGAAATATTATTTGAATAATAAACAATTAGATCCTTAAATTTCCAATAATTTATTAATTTTTAGTGGACTCATCACTCTCTTGCTTATTTTTACTGCGTTCGTTAATCAATTTTCGACGCAACAGGATATAGACGTCCGGTAAATTACGGAGTTTATATCCCTTCTGTTCCAGTGCAGTGGCTGCACGTAGATTAGCCCTTGTCATTTAGGAGGGTTGACACTTCGTTAAAATATATGCTTCAATTCAAAATACTATCAAATTTAATTAATAATCATAAATTAAAATAAATAATAAAATAGCTATATCGGCTCTCATACAATTTTAGTGTAATTATAATATCAATTTCCATTTATTTAACTTTCACGTGAATTTCAAAATGACGTCACTTCAGTTTCTTCTAAAAAAATGACATCCGCTGTACATTTTGAAAAAACTAGACTACTATACGCATGCGCATGCACGCGCCAACTATTTTATTTATGTTTATCATTTGTAGAGGAGCCGTAATGCTGTAAACAAAGACATGAAAATATCCACAAAATAAATTATGATACTTAAAATAAAAACGATACATCATTAACATATTTATAAGCAACGCATCAAAACATATAAATGAATCATTTAAATATATCGCTTCTCTAGTTTTAAATTATGTGACTTAATATTGTAAAAAAAGAACATTTTTCATAATGAAATTTGCGGGTACTTTTACGGACATTTTGTAAATCAGCATATAAAAAATCACTACATTGTGAAATCATTCAAACTCATAAGATATGGGAAATCTGTTTTAATTATCGGGATGGTAAATGACTGATTAGAAGAGATACTTATCGCATTACGCGAAATCGATATCTACTCTCAAATTCAGCATTTTTCGTTCTTCGAAGTTTTCAAAAATTAAATTTGATGTGTGAAAGAAGATCGCTCCCCTTCGGTTCGCTCGGAATCGAACCCAGGTCATCTGATTGCCGGTCATGTGCTCTACCCACCAAGCTACTGGAGATGGTAAATAACAAATCAGATAAAGTACCTATCACATTACGTGGCAATAGAGATTAAAAAAAGATCCCTTCCTTTCGCCCCACTGTAAAGCAAAGATTCTTCTGTCGACCTCTCTAGTAGCTTAGTGGATAGAGCACTAGATTGGCAATGGGAAGAAATTCTTCAAATTTACAGATGTGTAAATAAAAAATTTTAAATAGTGATCATTTTAAAGAGCGAAAATTCTAGAGTTTTTTAATTTTAAATCGCCCCAATTGATAAAAAATGAAATTGTAATCTTCAAAATTATATAATTCATTAATTATATAAATTAAAAGTTGCATAATTTTTAATTTGTAAAATTAAAAACACTTTAATTTCATAGACTTCATTTGAAAAGTTGAAATAAAAAATTCTTGAATTTCGAAAATATGGAATTGAGAATTATTCAATTTTCAAGGCATACAATTGAAATTTTTTTATAATTTTAACGATTTGTGAATCAGATTTCTCAAATTTTATAGATAGATTCTCAATTAAAAAGTCTTCAATTGGGAATATTCAAAATTACAGCATTGATTTATTTTTCAAAATTCTTTTACATTTTTACACACTCGCACGCAGCGACACGCAGGCTCATACACACACGCATATATATATATATTTTTTTTTTTTTCCATATATAAAACAGAAACTGTGTAGGAAGTTCAATTGACTTGAATCAGCTTTTGCTGATAACGTGCTAAAATGTTCAGATCTAGATTTCGGAAAGCTTGTTCGTCTGATATTAACTGTTCGTTAGCAGCAGTTAGCTCGTACATTCATTTGCACCGAGTAAGGTAAGTGTGGTAACGAATTGGATGCACGAGCGAAAGAGATGGGGTTTTATAGCTGCAGAACGCACAGGATGAAAATTTTCCTAATGCAAAGCGGAGTAGTCTCGTTACGCATAACTTAATTATCAAATATTCATTCAAAAGTTTCACTTAATTTCATTAATTACAAAGAAGTTATTCTCCTGATTCAAGTCGATTCTCTGGCACATAATATGTTTTCTGTTATCGCACGCAAAAAGATAGTACCTCAACACAAGGATTTTTTTGTTAGGCTAAAGAAACAGATTATATGTGAAAACCGCAGGAAACTCACAAAATCTCCTCGATAAAAAAATATAAAAAAATAAATTGTAAGAATATTGTAATTTTACGTTTCATAAAGAACCATTTTTTAACATTTATTTTTACAAGTTAATAATAGTGATGTATTAGTTTGAGAATATTTTTTTATTACTCAGTACTATTATTAATTCGATTTTCTTATTATCAAATACAATACAATAATAACTTAATTAAAATCTCTGTATAACGTATAACCAGTGTTTTTATAAATAAAAATATAATCATTTATTTATACGTATTTATAAATTTTATTCTTATACTAAATAATGCACAGGTACTTTTTAGATATTTATATTTTGCTTCGTGTCAATTTTTTTCAGGATAGACATTACGAATTGTCAATAAACTATATGTTAGGTTTTAATTTCTAGCCATTCACTTCACCCTTTTGTCATTAAACTGTTCTTGACAGAACATCTACAGGACGGAATAATGATATAAATGATAAAATATGATCATATAATATTAATACTAAGAAATATCATTTGTTGTATGATTTAGAAAATCTAAATTTATTGTTAAATACAGAAAAAAGAAATTAGCTTTGAATCAAGAAGATACTGGTCTCAATATGGACGATACAATATTTTCTGGATCCAAAAAGATTTATTGTCTCAAGAACATGTAATTGATTACATAAAATAAAGTTTCTTCATTCAACTACATTTTCTTCAAATTACAGAACAATAAATGTCTTTTTTCAAGTACATTTTCTTGAGACCAAAATTGCGTGAGGTGCTCTTTTTTAAAATAACTTTTTACTTCAATTGGGTTACCAATTCCAATTTTATAATAATTTTTACATTCTCTTTGGCAAGGACAAATTTTCTTCTTGTCATTTTGCTGCTTTCTAGGTAAAACGTATCGTAAAATTCAGTATAGAACTTTCTAGAATTTTTACTTGTTTTTCAAATATTTTGATTTTTTGTCGAATAGCATTGCTGCGTAAGTGTAATTTGTGTTAATATTAATTACAATTTTTTATATTCTACAAAAAACACTCATTTATCAATTTGTTAAATATGATAAAAGAAAATTAATTTAGGCTAGAAATAAAAATTACTTTAGAGTCATCATTTTTTCACTTTTTTTTGGAATTGATATCTTTTATCATTTTTACTTGATATTGATTTCGGTCTTTCGAATGAGAAAAAGAGATGATAAAAAAAGCATCCAAGGTTTTTAATAGTGAGAATGTGTCGCTGTCGAGCAAATTTGAGGAAGCAAATTGAGCATCTGTTAACATCGTACATCACTAGTTATAAACGTTTTCGTGAGGTAGGAACAAAACCTCCCGGCAATAACAACATTTGGTCACAGTACAAATCTGGTATTTTCAATTATTTGAAAAAGTAGTTGACCGATTTGTGTTCCACTTTAGGGATGAATATGTTATATACGAACATACAAGATCCCAAATCTTGGATTTACAACGTATTTGTACAAAAATAGATCAATTTAAAAATAATTATATTTATGATTAATATTGATAAGAGTCTCAAATAGCACATCTGATTACACAAAAAGTTTAAAGTTGCATAAATAAATGAATAAAAATAGTTTGTTTATAAGCAGTATTCAGTCGACACTAAATAGGCAAAACTCGTTCGAGCAATTTCCGCGTAACAAGTATCCAATAATAATGATAAGGGGCCATTTACAAAGTACGCGATACATTTTTCAAGAACTTCTGATCCCCTCTCCCCTGCGTAATACTTTTTCCATTGGTCTTTACATGCAGAATGATACTTCGGTAGCCACCTTCTCCCTAAACGTATCACGTATTATGTGAATGATCCCTAACAAATTCACATTATTTAAAGTAATGAATTACATAAAAATGGGACATATATAACACTAAATATCACGCGAAATATTGATAGCAACTCTCCCGTATAATTGATGTTCGTTCCTTTTATTGTACAGATCTCATATCAAGATTTTGAAAATATTGGTATAAGGTCAGTTAAGAAAAAGAAATTTACATTAATTACAAAAATCTGGTGAACATCGTAACATCAATTACAACAAATAAAAATGTATCCATATGGTTGTGAGAGGTTTAGCACCAATGGTGTTTAGATTTATTAAAATCAAAATTTAATAAATTAAAGCAAAATAAATATCAATGTCATAAATGTGTAAATGAATGTGTAAAGTCATCAGTTGATGTCGATAGACAGCTTATGTTTTTTCTATAATTAAAATTGCGGAGAATATTTCGACATCATAATCCGTAAAATAACAGTATACGATCTTTAAAAAAAAAAATATAAATTACCAATCATGATCAAAATTACACGTTAATTCTACGCTTGACTTGTATTAAAAAATTGATATTATAATCGATAGTGCTGCATTATCACAGAAAATCGTATCATATTATATTAATCAACGATCGATGACAAGTATGTAAATTTGAGTTAATTCTGACGATTAACGCCGCATATATAATTTAATCAAAGCAAACAAGCAATTCGAATTTTAATAGACAAGATTTTTAATGTTTTCTCACCTAATTGCTATAATATTATGTTGTAATATTGTAATTTGAGCCTTTAAGGGCTTGGAGATTACTTCAACTACAGCAAAAAACAATTTGAAGACGTCATATTTATCATATTATATTTTCTGGAAAATATGCCTCCTTTATGATCTATCAAAAAGTGCAAATCAAAATTTTTATTTTATCCAGCACTTCTTTTTAATTTGTGAAGTCAGAAAATCAGAATTTTTCGGAAACGTAAGCCGTAATAGAACTCAAAAAGTGCAGCTGTAAAGGAAAATGACTAGGAATAAGTAATAAATTAAAATAGTTGTAAACGATTCCAATTCTAGAATGTGTACAATCAGAAGTTTGTGAATCATAATTGAATATTAAAATAAAATTAATTTTCGACTATTAAAGTAACCGTTAATGCTACCTGCACAATGAATAAATTTCAATATTAATAAGCAAACTTAAAATACAAGTGCGCTGTTTTTTACAACTAAATAGCCAAAAGATAGATTTGAAATAAACTTAAGAAGTCAAAATTTAAATAAAAATTAACCAAAGTTTTTCCTATCGCAAAATTCGGTACTATTCCTGAAATGTCGAGACGGCTAACCAAACTTATAAAAAATATTTGAATGCAGATCCGGAATTTAAATAAAACTGGGACATAGAGGCATTTGGAAAAAGTTTAACATTATTTTTGTTGAGTTTGAAACTATTTTGCATATTTTTTGAATAAAACATTTCAAAGTCTCCTACTACCCTTAAAAGAATACCCAAAGTTCGGTAAACGAGCGGTTGCTTGAGGGGAGTTTGAACGAGAAAATGGAATGGAGCTTGAAGAGGGTGACGGATTTGTAGTAACAAATCGAAAAATAAAAAAAAATATTAGGGTTCATTGCGCAGTGTTTAAAGCCTTGCATGTTAATCATAAGGGTTCAGTGTTCTAGTCCTAGTGACAACGAAATGTTTATTTTTATTTTTCGCAATACAATTGGTTTTGCTCAACAGAATTTTAAAGTTTGTCCAAATGTTTCTCTGTTGCATTTTTACACAAATTTTGCGGAATTTTTCGCAAATAATTGTTTTCCGTATATAAAATTGAGTTATGTTTTATATTAAGGCACTCACAGCACATCATAATTATTTAACATTTATCCTATTCTTGGGTATTGAAGATGGATTCAAAGTTTACCAATGGCACTTAAATGCAGAGGACGATACGTTATGGACGTTATCTTCAGCGGGAGAGTATTAATTCACCGGAACTAACAATTTCCGATCACAAACATCCCCATTGGTCGAACTTCCGCTATTACAACTGTGCGTTAGACTATCATCAGGATCAAGTCAACACACATTTTATGGGTAGTCATAGAATTACCTCTAAATTTTAATTGAGTCCTCACATCCTTCGCATTTTAATGCTTTTTGCAGAATTTAATAGCCTTTTAGAGATTGATCAGTTATAAATTAGTAAATCGATTTATGAATATTAAATAAGAATTGATCTTCTATATTCTTAAATTAATGTTGTTTGATAAAAAAAATGCATCCAGATACAATCAGATCATTATATATAATTATCTACGAAATCACTGCTCATTTATTGCTAATGTATCTTTGTAGCATATTTCTAGCAAATTCTAACCTTCTATGCCTTTGGTTGAGCTTTATTTATTATTGATTACCATTTTTTAGCAATCTTTCTAAGCATATTTTTTACAAGTTTTCTGTAAATATTTGATTTCTTTTGGTGACTAGCAAATTAAAACTAATCATTACGAGCAGGCTTTTCTTTATTAGAAAAAAACCAAGGATTCAACTTTGTTCAAGATAATTTGTTTACAATCTCATTTTGAAATTCAGTTGTGTATGCTTTGATCAATATCAAAACTAAAATATAATTGAATTGCTTTAAATATTCTTATTGCAAGATATGAACCAATTATGGTTCAATTTTGTCTCAGTACATTTGGACGTCATTTTATTGTCCAAAATAATTTTTTTTTACAAGGTGAAGTTTCCATGGAAAGTATCTGCATGACTCAATGAGTTCGTCGCTTCATTCCTAAGCTTTCCTTCCATATAATTTTCTTGACCTAAGTACTCCGGAAATGTAAGGATCAGGTGAGGAAAACACTCTAAATTATGTACTCATTACTACTGCCAAGTCTCAAATTACCCTTTCTCAGGTTATCTTGATTAGTTGTGATTAGAAAGAAAATTACAACGACTGAATGTCACGTTCGAATAAATGTTAAATCTCACTGTATTTTAAGTCACTTGTTCAGGCTGACATGTTTATACATTCATTTCGAGTGCTCACCTACAAAAAAGTTTGTACTCACCAAGCCCCAGAATTTGTAACTTCATAAAACTTACTTGATAAGTAGTTTTTAATTCGTAATCATCATTTAAAATTAAAGTAGAACTTTCAATACGTTCCATCTTAGTTAACTGCAAATAAGGTAGGATAATCTTAAAGAGAAAAGATAAGCCTCTCGGATTTCTCTCATGAAGCGAAGAAAGTAGGAGTCACAAGTCGAGAATCCCAGATTTCAGGATAGTTGAGGCTTTACTAACCCATTTAGTCTTTAGTTCTCCAATCTTTGTGGAAA
>JAWWLR010000092.1:53601838-53616203 GCA_035041075.1 Acraspis erinacei | reverse complement strand
TCAGAATAATGCATTATTTTTTTCATGAAATTTACTCTATATAGTTTAGTTCACAGCTGCGATATCAGTTATACAATGTTTATTTTGAATGTGCTTCATGCAAAAGTGAAATTTTCATATCGATCACGTTTTTGGTCAACATTTTTGAACTGTTCTAACTAACTGAGAAAAGAAGCACATTAATCTGTGTGGTCGTGATTAATTCCTCTTCACAAGACAAACGAACTTGAAAGATGAGAAATAAACCAATTTTGACGGCGTAAATTTCGTAGAACCAAATACTACAAAATTGAATAACACAGTCACACGAAAAAAAGGTCTAGTTCATGAGCTGAGATAAACATTTCTATACGTTTTTGGGGTCGCTGAATCCGAATCCGGGGTTGGTTTGACTCGGCCAGGTCGCCTTTCGTTTCTAACCTCAGAAAAATGATGAAATTTAGAACATTCATAGAAACACCCAGAAAGCAAAGCGATTACACGGAGAAAAAGATATCGCACAATAACATCGCAAAACTTCTATATTGCAAGAAAGCACAATGTGATAACGTACACGCAGGTCGCCGAGCTTTGTACGATATTATAATGCACTAACATGCGTGAATCGCATTGGCCACTACTCGAACCCTCGCGAGATCACAAAAGAAGAAACACAATGTGATAGCGTAACAAACATAAATTCTTACGTTATAGATTGCACAATTATGCGGTATATAATGTAAAAACGTGCAATGTACGATACCACGATGTTACGCTATTATAATGCGATAATTACGATATATATAGCGCAGGAATTACGGTATGTATTGCAATTCATGTGATATCGTTTTCTCCGTGTATATGTTTTCAGGGTCGCTGAGTCCAAATTTAAAGGCCATTTGACTCGGCGAGGTCGCATTCCATTCATAACTTTAAAAAAATTAAAACACTGAAAACTTTTCGCGACATAAATTGTTTGTATTCAGCGTCCGGTACATAGAACTTGTTAATCATTCTTTCATCTGTGATCAAAGGATCTTTGTACTGTGATGATGAGAATTGTCCCGAAAGGGGATGTGTAGAATGATTCGTTTTCAGATTTGTTGAGGTAACGAAGCCAGCGAAGGCGCGCCGCCTTGCAGATGTGCGCTTCCGGTATTACAATTCATTTTTATTAAGGTTACGAATGGAATGCGACCTCGCCGACTCAAATGACCTTTAAATTTGGACTAAGCTACCCGGAAAACATATAACCGCTTTGTTTTCTGGGTGTTTCCATAAATATTCCAACTTTCGCTATTTTTTGAGGTTAGGAATGAAATGCGACCTGACCGAGTCAAATCAACCCAGGATTCGGATTCAGCGACCCCAAAAACGTATAGAAATGTTTATCTCGTCTGGTGGACAAGACCTTTTTTTCGTGTGCCTTCAATATTCTTATTTATCAATATAAATCAATTATGCTTTGATTTTGTTTCAATAAATTTTGACACCGTTTCTTTGCTTAAAAACACCTTTTTTGTGTGTATTAAGAGCTCAAAATTGTATGTCTTTTGTCCAAATTTATGGGTTTTATCTTTTCATTTCATTACATAACTTTTTGAGGGAGGTACAATATTTTTACATTTTAGGGTAATTCAACCCTCGCGGGATTCTTTTCTTCGTTTCAATCCCCCCTAATTTATATTATAAACATGTCAAAAATAAACAGAAATTGAATTATTGAAGCGATCAGACATCAAATGTCCCAAATTGGTAGGCTTAAAAACTAACACAGTTCAGAACTTATAGCTTGCCTTTCATCGTAAAAATGCAAATTGCATCATTATTTGTAAATATTTTTAATTTCTTCACTACACAGTAAACATTTTCATTAATACAGAAAAACAAAGATTCTAGAGAATACGATTTTCGTCAATTAAACGTGGTGTTTCTTACCTGATAAGTATTACTTATCGAGAAAAAGCTTAACAGATTAAGATGAAAGTACTTTTGGTTCATCTTTGTTAGAAAGTAGAAATTAATGGAATCATTCAATCATTAAATTACATTAAGAATTACATTTAGAGCAATTAAAATATAAATTTTCTTCTCTACTTTGGCAGCACTTTCTCGAAATATTTGCAGTGCAATAAAGAAATGATTTGTAATCCAAAAATTTAATTAGGATACTTGAACTAATTTCAAAAGCATAAATGACTAAATCTCAACTAGAATTTATGAATCTGTTAGAAAAGTGGTTTCTTCCCAATTGACTGGAGCACCATTCAACTACAATTAGCTTTTAGTTTTCAAATTGATCAAGTTAGTTTACATGAATGAAGTTCAAAATGAATTTGTAACAAAAGTACGTAAAAAAACTTCAAACCCCTGTTTTTTGTGGTTGGTAGTATCGAGTATTTAACAATTAAAAAAAATAACATTGAAAATTGTAATTTGAGAATGAGGGAATAACTAACAAATTTATAATTAGCACGTCGTGGAAGACGCTACTCAAAAGATGTTTTCGGCGCAAAAGCGCTTTAATCTAGTTTCCAAGACGAATTTACTAACCTAATTAAGACCTTCATTCTAATGTTCTTCCTATTAAACCTTCCTTCTTGATAAGTACCAATAATGCATCCCTTCGTCGCTTGAGGTTGCTGCCCATCCTAATATTCCTGAACTTGGACAACGATTTTGATGTGCATCTATGATATGAATCAGGAACATTGATTTGGGGTTCCGAAACTCGACAACAACTGTAAGATAAGCCAGGAGCAAACTCGCACCTGGTTCCCACAACCTAGTGTAACGCACGTAATTCGACGGCACGTGCTGGACAAAGTACTCTGCGCATGTACTAGATGTCTCACAAAGTTTCTGGCAGACCTTGTTATAGGATACATGTATAGCATCAGCCACACTACATCTCAACATGTTCAAGTGAAACTTGTAATTCAGTTAAATTTACAATCTCCATAAGGTACGGACCTGTTTAATCCGCTCTTCAAGTAAAATCAGAAATTTTAGATAAGTTTCTTACAGCAAAGGACTATAGGTTATCAGATAAACTAATTTGTACCTCTAAGAAAAACTCACTGATTACGGTATGTTACTCCAAACAAAATAGTTCAATTTTGAACCAAAACAGATTTTCTACAAAGAGAGATAAATTTTTCACCCAAAAAGGCAGACTTTCAAAAAAATTAATTTCCAATCAAACAGTTGAATTATCACCCAAACAGTCTAATTTTTGAGCAAAAGTGACGAATTTTCAATTTTTAATGACTACGTGATAAGATCTAAGCATTCGTTATGTATCAAAAATAATAAAAAAATCAAATATCAGACTTTACAACCCAAAATGCTATAAAAATATGATTAATGGGATGAATTTTTATTTAAGTAGGAGAATAAGTTGTTTTGATCATAATTACAGTAAAGACCATATTTAATTTTATAAGAAATACTTTAAATTCCAAGTACTTTAAGTTGAAATATATTGAATGTCCAACAAAATCTTTAAGTTTTGAACCCAGAAAGATTTTCTATAAAAAATATGAATTTTCAAACCAGAAGGACTAATTAAAAAAAATGTATTAAAAATTTGCATTCAAAAATTGCTAATCGTCAATAAAATGTAAATTTCCAACAAAATAGTTGAACTTTTAAGAAAATAGTTAATTTTCGAAGAAGAAAAAAGACTTTTTTACTTTAAAAACTGAATTCTCGATCAAAAAGGACAAAGCTTTAACAAAATAATTCAAACTTTAAAAGCAACAGTTCAATTTTTATCCAAATAGTTCAATATTAACCTAAGAAGAAAAATTTTCCAACTAAATAGATTAATTACCAGTTTGAAGACAAATTTTTAACAAGATAAATAAATCTTCAAAAACCTCAAAAACATAGTAAACATCGCCTAACCTCCAGACCCGAAAAAACGTTTTTTTGTGACTGTGTTATTGATACTAAGCACTTCTTATTTGAGATTACATTTCAAGCAGTAGATAACCAACAGTAGATACAAAAATGTCAAAAAATGACTGTTAAGTTTAGCATCTCGGCTACTTGGGATAGATATGAGTTTAAAGACTAAATTATATAAAATTTTCGCACTTTTCTGTCCATATAATTCATGTTAAATATTAAATCTCGTACCAATAGTACAAGCCTTTATAATATTATTTAAAATAATTAAAGGTTCAACCATTATTTACTCAATAAACTGATTTTATTTGTAAGAATACTAATTATAAATTATAACTATCGAGAATTAAGTAATCTACCTTGCCCAGGATAAACACCAGAATTAATTATCTATTGATGTATAGAGATGTCAACATCGTGCTATTCATTGGGAAAAAAAGTTTATTAAATATCATAGCTTTATTTCAAAATTTAATGTCGTTGATTCCCCTATTTTCTACAAAAAGTTAAATTTTCAGCCGCTAAATATGAGTTTTCAAAAAAGGTAAATTAATAATCAAATAGTTAGATAATTAAGTAAAAAATGCCAATTTTCAACCAAAAATGTTATAGCTAGATTTTCAGTAGAAAAAAGTAATTTAAAAAAAAATTATGAAACCAATTTTTGACAAAAGAGTTTAAATTCCAACCAGAGAGATTCGTTTACAACTGAAAATTTACTTTCTAACGAAGTAGCGCAACCAAACAAAGTAACTTTCAACCAACAAGTTAAATTTTTTACAGAAAAATATGATTTTTTAACCAAATAATTACATTTTCAACAAATGAAATAAGTTTTTAACCGAATAGTATAATTTCAAACCAAACTACAATGGTCCTTGGAGCCGGCTAAGAGGAACTTGCTTTTGAATAACATGAATATCAGTTTTTCCCAGAACATGACGTAGAAATAGCTACTCTCTGATGAAGCCGAGTCCTTCTTTGCTTTTCAATCACGCGACTTACAATATAAACAGACTATAAAATGAAGACAAACAAATCAAGTTTCTTAAAATAAAAAAAAAAATAATAAACAGAAAGTAGACTAGCAGGACACTAATGTGTGTTTCGACTGCACGAAACGAAGTGACTTTGGCACGAAACAAAGCAAACTGTACTCAGGGTTTGTCCCGTTCTTCCCAGGTCATCTTTTTGTCCTGGACCACCTTCCAAGATTTCGAAGACCCTGACTAACTCGGAAGTAGCTCCGTTGGACTGGGTACGTGCTTGTTCTCTCAAACTTTTCTCGCCTGCTTCAAACTCACACGGACACATACAAACTCAAAACATACAATCTTACTGTATCGCGTTATATTGCGTGGGAGCCTAGAGGGCGGCTTCTATTATAGAAGGAATATGTAACTTTGAGGTTTTACCGTCTGATAAAATATTTACGGAGCAGCACGTGAAGCTAAAACCTTTATCCAACCGACAAGATGATAAGTAGTTCGTGTGCCTGATTTAATTAGCGCGATATACTTTTGACAAACTCCACTCTGTGGTTTTATGTTCTAGGTTCATAAAACAATTTAGTCGACTGTGTGTGAAAAAATGTAACAAGGAAGTATTATCATTAAATCAGGGTTGAAGGGTGTGTGTGGGGTAGGGGGTAGAGACCCTGAGTAATTGGGAGGAGGGGTCTGGAGCGAGCTGATAATCTGGTATGTCACGCTCTTTTAAAGACGTTTTCGACCCTTGCTCTTCTTCGTCTCGGATAATCATAAAAAGTTTGAAACCATCAGGATGACCTCACCAATGCGAACAGCCTCCCCAAGTCCGTAGATCATCATTTTTACATTCTAATTTTAATGAGAAGGTATTGCTTTTATGTAAAACGTGACTTAGTTGTTTTTCATCAAATCTCCTTGCTTAAGACCTCCTTAGTAAGAAGAAACGATTTTTACGAAGGTGTCTATTTGTAGTCTGAAGTCACGATAAATTTCGAAAAAATGATCAAAAAATTTTATTTTTATTTCAAACTATGCAAGATACGAAAAAACTAAATAGACAACAGTTGTTAAACCAAAAAATATCTACAAATTTGTTATTAACCATTTTTTGATAAGAAGCATAGTTGTTGTTATAATCGTGAAAAATGACAAACGCTGAACAATTTCGTTTGAATAAAATTAATGTATTGGTACCGTATTAAATTAAATATAGAACCCTTGATATTTCAAGTCGAAATATATTGCATTTTCAACAAGATAGTTGAATTTTCAACCAAAAAAGATCAATGATCTATTTGAGTTTACAAAAAAAAATGTTGACTTTCAAACCCGAAAACACGTATTTTTAACTAAAAAATATCAAACCACAACCCCGAACAGGTAAATTTATATCAAACAGTTGAATCTCCAAGTTAAAAGGACGAATTTTCTAGAAGATAATTAAATTTTGTACCCAGAACTTTTCTGCCAAAAAATATGAATTTTCAATCCAAATGCACGAATTTTCTTTTCGAACACACAAAACATCCAAATACACATATATTGCATTTTTAACAACAGAGTTCAATTTTCATTAAATAAATATTGATTTTTCACAAGATAAATTAATTTTTCATTAAAAAGTTGAGCTTCCCAGAAAAAGGTCCATTTTTTTTAGAAAATAGATATTTTTTAACATTAAATTAATAAATTTTTAACCACTAGAGGTGATTTTTGAACAAAAAAGTTTAATTTTCAAAGAGGAAAAATTATTTTCCGACCAATCACTTCCACTTTTAAACCAATGGTTCAATATTAAAGCCAAAAATACAAAGTTTCAACAAAAATCTTAAATTTAAAAGAAATATGACCTTTTAACAAAATTCTCACAATTTTTAAACAAATATTTAGATTTTTGCAAAAAGAATTAATTATTAATTAAAAGGTTGCATTTACAACCAACTAGTTAATGTTTTAACCAAACTGTTGAATTTTCAACGAATTGATCGAATGCTTATACAAAAAATATTAAAGTAGCAGCGAAACCTGTTTATTTTTGAATTATAGATACACTTTTTTCAATGATCAAAATATGTAAAATAATTTAAATTAAAAATTGAACCAAGCTGTTCAATTTTTAATCTAAACAAACAAAATTCTAGAGAAACGTGAAATTTTCAACCAAAAAGAAAGAATATGCAATCAAGAAAGTTTCTACAATTCAAAATAATAATATTCAATGCAGACGAATTTTCTATACATAAAGACAAATTTCTAACAAAACAGTTAAATTTTCTTAAAAATCTCTTTTAAATAGAATCAAAGAATTTTCAAACTGCAAGGACGAATTTTTACCCATATATTTTAATTAAGAGAAAGAGTACTTATCCGCCGAAGAATTTCATCCAAACGCAAATGGTTAGACTTTGAAACAAAATCTACCAATTTTTAACAAAATAGATAAGCTGTTAACGAAATAGTGGAATTTTCAATGAATTGCTCTAATTCTCAGAAAAAAGTTTTAGCTTCCACTAGAATCTGTTACAGTTTGAACTACAAAAAAAGATGAATTTTCAATCCCGAATGATAAATTTTCGATCCAAAAAGAGAAATTTCCAAACAAAAAACTTATTTATTTGAAAAAAGATCTTTTTTCATAAGATCTTCGAATTTTTAACCTAAAAGGATTTTAAACCCATCGATTGAATTCAACAGAATAGGTGAATCTTCAACCAAATAGTAGAATGTTTAACCAAAAGAGCTGAATTCTAAATAAAAAATCTGCCCGGCTCGCGGGTACATTCTCCTCGCGCGCCGCGCGCGTGGACATTAATTCTTTGCATTTCGAATGCTTGAATGAAACTTCATCAAAAAGAATAGGGGAAATAATATCAACTCTGTATCCAGATGCCTTAACTGTAAGATAAAATTACTGATTCTTATTGGAAGCTTCTAATGTGTCACCTAAGGGTTTACATTTTTCTTGCAACTTCTTCCCTATTTCTCTATACACCTCCCACGCACTTTCTTGGTGTTGGGAGGGGGACCTACAGTTTAAGCTTAGTTCCGAACCACCAAGAACAACAGCCTTAAGTACATAGAGAACCCTTTTCTCTAGAGTTACCGGTCCCACGACTCTCCGGAGATGAACAACAAGCTCCCCTCTTGCTAGGCTAGTGTTTACCTCATGGGCCACCGAGGCTCTTCCAGAGTGCGAGGCGGAAATCGAACCAGCAAGCCGACAGAGTGGGTCCAAAGCCTATGCTTTAGTCCCCACGACCATCGTCCCACTTACGGATTCTAATTTTGAAGAGAATTTCAAAAAGTTTTAATTCACATTTGAATTTTTCCAGCGTGATTTCACATTCTCTGTTAACCCCTCTCTACCAGTGTGGCAGTGCAACGTATTTATTGAATGGCCTCTTATGAATTTTGTAATTACAGTTGCGTTCGACAGATTTTGAAGTATGATCTTTTAGTATCTTATTTTATTTATTTGATATTTTGCTGCCTCTTTTTTTATATTGGAAAAGATTTTTGGTCGAAGGAGGGACTTGAATGTAACAATTGATGGAATTTTTTAATTATCAATCAGTAAATTAATGATTGATCCAGTATGTGACGTGGTGAATAAATTCCATCAGTGGTTGTTCTTATGCTGGCCTAAGGCAGAACAAAATATCAGCTCTAGCAATCCTGCGAACAATTACGACACGCATCTGGGTGGATTTTGCCGAATCCAGTCAATAACTAACATGGGATTAAAACTTTCTCGTCGCCAAACACGCCTAGTTTAGGTAGACTGCTGCCTCGAAACGGGAAAGCAGATTCAGTTTATTGGATTCTCCTAATACCTTCCAGTAACTAGAAGTAAGAGTTACAAAATATAAGAGTATGTTGTTAAGAAAGTTTGTCAGATCTAGGAGATTAATAAATAGGAAAAATAACAAACCTTTATGTCCGCTAAATTTATTCATAACTATAAATGATAGTTTTAATTACGGTTTCCCGTTACAGTTAAGTCTAAACACCCTAACTTCATCAGTCAGAAGACTTAGAATTTCAAATCCCGCATCCCCGTCAAAATTTTAGTCTTTGTTGCAGCCTACAGCGCAAGCGCGGCAGTCATGATCGTTCCACGCTTGTAAAATTGTAAGTGGCGAGCGCGCACCAATCGTGTGAAGCTTCCTCCTAGCGACAAATATCACCTAACTTGGGCCCAATCAACATTTCCCTGAGCTTATATCTGAATCCTTACTCGTACGAAGAAAATACAGGCCCAAATTTTATACTTTTATCTTTACAGATTTTCTTTCAGCATCTATCAAACCTTTTCCCAGCAGAACTTGTATGAAATATTATCTTTTAAAGTTTCGGAAACATCCTTCAAATTATATTCAGCCAGAAATTTCTTACCATTTTATTAAACAACTTTTTTAAAAACTTTATTAAATCTTATCCAATCCATCATTATTTGCATATTTAAATTCTATAACATCTTACTTGCAGCAGGCTTGTAGTATACCTCATCTTGGTCAATATTTTGGTAGAAATTTTGCAGGAGTAGAATTCAAAATAAATTTTCTAGGTTCCGGAAAATGGGATGTAATATAATTCTCGTCTGAATAAGATTATGCAGAGTTTAAATAAAAAAAAGTTGATAAAAATGTATAAAATTTTACAACGGATCGAATTTGATGAAAAAAATTAATTTTTGGCTATCAAGTCCTATGAAACATTTTCAGCAGAAAGAATACAAAAATTTATAATGTGAGTCCAATTTTCGCAATGTTAGTAGATATCAATCATACCAAACAGTTTTATTTTTATGTGTCTTATGCAGTCTTGTAGCACAATTGTGAATTCAGCACGACTCAAGTTGTACAAATTGAACTGAAGTCTAACTACATAAGCTGTGGTCAACGTTCTTCTCTGATCTGAGACCAGTGATAAATTATTACACTTTGAATCGAGAGGAACTTCTGAAGAGAGATATTCCCTGATATTAAAAATTTAATGGAAATCGAAGATTTCAATTAATTCATCCTCATTTTTCTTACAATATATTTATAATATTTGTAATAGAAGCATTTACTTGGTGGAAATATCTACATTGCCGCTTTTTAACCATCACTATCTGTGGTAGCAAATCTCCGCTAAGTATAACAAATAACATATGGCAATTTTAGTTTCTCGATAGAATTAAAAATCGATAATTATATGAACTTTTTAATGACTACTGCTTTCTTAATAAAAGTTCTGCTAATAAATTATATTTTAAATGTAAATTTGGAAATTTATTGCTAATTGACAAGTACTATAAATTGATATTTTTCTTTGGCAGTAGTTCTTAGTAGCTTCTGCTAGGGATTATTATTAATATTTGCTATGAATTTTTTAGGTAGTTTCTAGAATACAGATTTTTATTTGCAGATTCTAAAAGTTGTCAAGGAAACTTTCCAGTGATTGTTATTGACTGTTTCTAAGGTTGCTAATCAGCATTCCTAGGAATTATTATTAAAAGTTCCCAGGAGTATTAACTGACAGTTTCAAATGCTATTCCTAAGGAATATAATATTGCTGCTGGGAGTAGTTATGAAATTATTCCAGGCAATGCTATTCAGCCTTGTTATGAATTGTGTTTGTTACTTGCTGAGGTTTCGTTGCTGATAATTGCTTAGATTGCTATTTATAATTCTATAAGTGTATATTGTCTACTGCTATGGATTTGTATTAAAAGTTGCCAATAGTTGTTATAACAAATTCCTAAAATATGTGGTGGACTGATGTTCGGAATCGTAATTGGTAGCTTTTGGGTTTTTCATTGTCATTCGAAAAGGCGGATACTGTGTTGACCTTTACTAGGGGTTGATACTAAACGTTAATAGGGGTTGTTACAAATTTTTTTAATAATTTGCTATTGACTACCGCTGTGGATCTGCATCGCCTATGGTTAATCATTGTTATATTTATTATTTATAAGTATTGATATTAACACATTCTAAGATTTGGCATTGGCTGTTGCTAGAGAATATTGTTGAAGGTTGCTAGGAATTTTTACTAACAGTTGTCAAGGTTGTGTAGACTATTACTAAGGTTTTATATAAACCGCGGCTAGAAGTTTTTATGGAAGTTTCCATGTAATGTTATTGACCGTCATTATGAGTTGTCATTGCTACTTGTGATGGTTTTTATTGATAATTGCTAACATTGTTATTATAAATTTTCGAAGTGTATATTGTCTGTTAGCAGGGATACTTATTAAAAGTTTCTAATAGTTGTTATTGAAAATTAATAGATGAATGGGGCAGACTCCCGTTAAGAATTATAATCGATGACTGCTGGGAATTTGCAATGCCAGTTGATGAGGCTCAGGTTGTTTTAACCATTTTGAGCAATTCTTATTGATAGTTTCTATGAGTCGTGATTGACCGTAATAATTGCACAAATACTATTGCACTAGGCAGGGTTTCTACATCAAAGATGTTTTTGTTGGGTTATAAAGATTGTGATGAAAAAGAAATTGTATAATGAGATATTTGACACCCTGAGGGATTTGGATGTCAAGCAAAGATAAGACTGCCGGCGTTGAATGTTATCTGATTTTGAGTAGCCGACCTCGGGATGAAAAAAGGAGCATTCTTTCATCTGCTCTAGTGCACCCTCGCTTGGCAGCATTATCCGACTGAGCCACTTCTCTCCTTTAATCTCGGCGACTCATGGCTCGAAATGAGAAAATAATGTCGCCCCTAAGCGGTTCTAAAGGGCGGTCGTAATTACTGTAAAAACGATATGATTACAGAGGTCATGCTGCGAGGCAAGCTCTCTGATTCCCGTCGTCAGCGTCGGCACGCTGCAAAAGCACTCGTGCGCGGCTGCTAACCTGCGTGTGACCCCATGCATGAACACCCGCATATAGTATTAAAGCCCACGGCGATTTGTAGCTTACCAACTAAAGTTATGGTCAAATAAGCAATGCACGCGAATACAGTCGGCACGAGCCGCAATAAATGAATATTTAATCAATCTTCTCGCGTGGATGCCTCCAATTTGAAGGTATCGCACGGTCAAGTATTAGGTGGGCTGGTGGGGTATAGCCATCTTAACAAAGGCACGTCGTTATGCTCTACCGTTTTTTCTATTTACTTACCTTCGCCCTTTTTACTTTGATGCTAAAAGAACTTCGCTGAACTTTTTAAGGAGTAAAAAGCACAAGGAAATAAAGATAAACGCTTGGCTGACGACGCCAAATGCCGTCAACCACCGTCTTCATTTCGCCCGCTTAGATCCGCTCAAAGCGTCATGCAATGCTTTTGTATTCTGTAGAAATGCATTTTTTACTTGTCAGGAAATTTAATACCCTCCAGTGGATAAATCAGCACTGGGAGAAAAATCCTACGGTTGAGGGTTATAAAGCGCATAAGGGAATATAACCCAAATGGTGTTATAGTGGGTTGATTGTTATTTATTGTTTAGTAAAATGTTATTTTATTTCTAAATATTAGATGATGTAAGAAATCTTTAAATAGGCTTTCCAGTATTATCCTGTTTTCTTAAAAATACCGTTAAGAAAAAAAATCGAAAAATAATTTTTGTGTAACGATCAAATCGTGAAAGAAAGAGACACCAAATGAAGCGAATCAGTTTTTGAGAATTGCTAATATTATTAAAATAATTATTTCATAATTATTGCTAAACACCGTTAACTCAGTTATTGTCGATAATTATTGGTTAGGAGTACCGTTAACTCGAGAAAGTGTACCATAACTTTGCAAACTAGAAAATAGATATAAATGGTTATAATGCAAACACGAAATAGCATGACAAAATTTAAATGTTTTTATGATACTGTAGAAAGCTTTTCATTAATAAAGTGAATTAAAATTTTTGCGTTACTCGAACCCAGTCTTACTTTAGGGACAAAGTTTGCCGGTTTAAAATTTCCTGAGATAGCATAGAGAACCCTGAGTATTCAAATCTTACGATTAGTTCCTTCAAACTTGCATCAATCAAATTCAACAGAAGTTATTAACATTAATATACTAACTTTGAGAGAGAAACCAACATTGCGATCTTCAAGGATTTCTCCTTCAAAACGTGTAATTTTGAATAACTAAACAAAAATACCTTTGAGGCAGCTTCTAGTAATCAAAATCCTCAGTTCCATCAACTTCCTAACCTAAATTCAAAGACAAGGTCATCCCGTTTCATTAACGGACCTTGATTAATTCCCAAGGCACGTTTCTCCCATATCTACACGAAATAACGAAGTCCACTAACTTTTCCAACTATAATGAATCATTTTCCTCAGAATCTGGAATTAAGTAATAAATTCTCACTAGGCTGTGAATATTATTTAATATATTTTATATATTTGTGATTTAAAAATAAGATCACTCTCAGTCCCAGATATTTTCCACTTTTCCTTGGAATAATAACTTTTTTCGAAAATTATTTCAATGGACTACTCGGATCAAAGCTCAGTTTAGTAAATTTCCAACGTTTTCGACAACATCGTTTAGAAATTATAAATAAAGTGTACGTGAAATAACTCTTAATATTTTAGAATCAGGATCACTATTTTTCCATAATTTTTTTTTATAAAATCTCCGGTGACACTCCATTTCAATTTATCATTCTAGAAAATAAGATAATTTTTGGAAATGCTAAAGTCAAAATCACATAAATCGTAAAAAACATCATTTTTCCTGTATTTTAAAAAATCTATTCTGCATAGATTTGTAAAAGATTTATCAATTTTTTGTTTTATCATGGTGCCATGATCTGACAGGCGACCTTTAGAACAATTCATATTCATGACAGATACATTCCTTGATTTATCAGTTTTATATTGCAATACTTTCTTAAATGACCCTTAATGTAAAAAATATTTTAGAAGGTTTAAACATTGTAGCGTTTAAAAAAAAAATATCATTGTTTCGAATAGTCAACTTTTTTACAATCATACCTATAGACGCTAAAAAACTAAGTTTACGTTGTAGGGAGAAATAGTTAATCCAACTGCTTTCTTATTTGTGGCTAACTAACTTCTTACTTAAATCGTTACAATTAATTAAGAAAAATAAATTGGAGGCATAGGAGAATAAGATGAGCATTTGGAATAACTTTTGTCAATTCCGTGAACAATTTTTATAAACAAATCCATAATTTAGATAATTTTTTTTTATAAAAGCACCCTTTTTTACTAAAAAAAGTATTAATAAACTTCATGCCTAGAATTTTTAGTTAAATTAAACAAACATTTAAAAAAATTTATTCATTTATTATAAATAAAGAAACAGTTAACCTTTATTTACCTGACAAGGAACATTTCTTTACAGAAAAGTATTTTTTCACACATTCTGCGGTACATTTACTTACATCAGACCAAAATAAAACAATTTTAAAAGAATTTTTTAAATATTCATTACAATCAAATTAATATCTTAGTCCATTTCAAGCTATAAGCGCCGTTTCTTCACGAAAAAGGATAACTAGATACATTG
>JAWWLR010000092.1:53576186-53592712 GCA_035041075.1 Acraspis erinacei | reverse complement strand
CAATTCATTGCAATAAAACAAGAACCAGACCAAATTTCGAAAAAGGGCGCTTTTAAGTTTAGCGCTTTAACATTTATATTCTGTGGTTAAAATATTAAATCACACAATTCATAATTGTTAGAGAAAAGCTTGGCAGAGCAATACATGGGCTAATTTTCAAGCCTGATAAAGCCCCTTAAGAGAAGTATCTCTCCATCAAAATTATTGCAGATGCTCATAAGGTACTCAAAAGCAAGAAAAAATTTTATATTGATTGAGAACACTTCAATATCTCGTAGAAGTGGTATTGAGAGTATAAAATAACCATTAGTTTGCAATTAACATTATTATAAATATTCTAGTGAACCAATTTTTTCACAATAATTTTTTCCTCATAAAAAAACTACCGAATTCATTCTAAATTAAAATAAATAGGTGCAGAAAACTATAAATGTTGAATATTTGTATTGTTAATAAAAGTATTGTAAACAAATAAATTATATTATAAGTTATATTTCATAAAGAAAGTGTTGAACCAACTCGCAATTGTTATTGTTATCAACAATATTTTAAATAAACAGTCATTTATAGTAATTGTACGTCTGAATAATCGGTTTTTTATTAGTAGAGATTAGTTTAATGCTTATTGATAGCGGTCGTTCTTGATTAACATTATTGTTGACTTATGGTAGTAAATCTTAACTATTATTATGAACAAAATACTTAGGAAAAATTATTTTGCTATTTATGTTCCTTTACTATAATATTCTATGATAAAAGTTATTCCTACAATAAATCTCATTATATTACGCACTTTTTCCTCGAGATCAAAATGTAGTACCCTCTACTATATACCGATGTCGCCACATATTCAAATTCAAATTTTTTTGACTATTCTCCGTTTGTTCAAGCTCAAGTTCCTCATTCTTCTTCTTTGTGCCTATATTTGGTTATTACCCTTCTTGCATTAGAATTATGCTACTATTTTTCATAATTTATTTTAATTTATTATTAATTTAAAAATGTTCAAAACTCTTATTTCCATGGAAAAATAATTTCACTTAAATAATTTGTTATAAAAGTTAAAATTCTCTATTAATATTTATTATAATCTTAATTATAAAAAACCGATTATTCAGATTAAAGCAGCCATAGAAAATATTATTAAAATATAATTCAATCATTATAATATGTATCTGATAATTATTTTAAATATTGTTAATGACAATAATAATTGCGATCTCCTTCTACATTTTTTTTTATGAAATATAACCACTGAGATAGTTGCAACATAATTCAGCAGAAAAATAATGCTGTCCCAGTGGAAAACGCTACATTTTTTATTTGCTTATAATGTTGTTATTTAGCAATACAAATATATAACACTTAGATTTACCTACAGCTACTGGTTTTAGTCTAGAATTAAATGGAAAGTCCTTTGATGAGAAAAACATTAGTAGACTAAAAATAAATACAATTTGCTTATTAGAATATTTATCAGAATGGTTATTGTTAACTAATTGTTATCTTATACTATAAATACTATTGCCATAACATGAAATATATTAGATATTTATCGTATATCTCATACTTTTTTATCAGTATGTAGTTTTGATCAGATGTTACTATTATGAGGCGAAGAAAATATTCATATTTTAAGCTTTTCCCATCAGTTCTTGAGAGGCATTGTGCATAAATGCATGAAACAAAAAATACAAAAATGTTATTCAAAAATATTACCTAATTTATGCTGTAATTATTTTTTAATATTTTATAAAAATTCAATATGTTAAAAAAAATCTTAGAACAACTTGCTTATTTATTTAATAGTTTTTTTGTTTGGTAGAACTTACTATGCTGTTCTCGCAACCCGGAGACAAAAATATTACTTTCAGATCCAAACCTCAACTTTTTCCAGGATTCTCTATTATAATCAGAAAGATGGTAACCACCGATCCGTGTACATATCTTTTCACCTACCGTAAAAATAAAAATCAACACTATCGATCTAAGTCAACTCTTATGATAATTGAAAATTTTTAACGACTTTTCAGACGCAATAGAGCAATGAATTACAATTTGTTCAAATTAAATATTTTCTGAAAAAAGATATTCTCCTTCGCTCGGCTGGGAACCGAACTACAGACCTTCCGATTTGCGGTCGGGTGATATTCCGTTAAGCTACTAGGGAGATCGAAAGAAGAATCCTTTTTCAGAAATACATGAAATATTTTGCCAGACATTACGTATTAATGCAAATCATATTTTTCAAGGAATCTGTATTATAATCAGATATCTCTCTAGTAGCTGAAAGGAAAAGCACGCGACTGGCAATTGGATGTTCCGTTGTTCGATTCCCAGCGGAACAATGGAGAAGATATTTCAGAAAAAAAGTAAGTAAACAAATATTTAATTCATGGCTCCATCTGGTCCGAACAGACTTTAAGAACTTTCTGTTATTTGAAGATTTAACTTAGATCAATAATGTAGATTTCTATTTTCACAGTGGGTGAAAAGATATCTGAA
Organism: Acraspis erinacei; assembly: GCA_035041075.1. NCBI lineage: Eukaryota > Metazoa > Arthropoda > Insecta > Hymenoptera > Cynipidae > Acraspis > Acraspis erinacei. Next base: position 53,590,207 of record JAWWLR010000092.1, on the reverse strand, counting down.
CGGGTTCGGTAGTTACCAACTCTCTGACGATGATACAGATTCCTTGAAAAATTTGAATTTTATTAATATGTAACATCTGACAAAATTATGCGGGTATTTCTGAAAAAGAATCCATCTTGCGATCACTCTAGTAGCTTAAGGGAAAATCACCCGACCAGCAATCGGATGTTCTTTGCTTCGATTCCCAGTGGAGAGAAGAAAATCAATTTTTCAGATAGAATTTAGGAAAGCCTAAGCTTTCAAAAATATACTGACCTTTGTCAAATGATATTTCTTATAAAAACACGGAAAGCATACTTTCAATGAAAATTAAAAGAATTAATCATCAGCCAGTTTTGAAACCAAGAGTTTGCTCCATCGAAGTAATCGGTGAAAATATAGTAAGAGCAATAAAGTGGTAAAAGGGCTGATTATAAAACTAGTGTTTATACTGGAACTCATAAAAAATAATACAGATCTTCCTTCAAAACCTTATTAACCTTAAAAAAACTTATTAACCTTAATCCTTTCTCATTATTCATTTCGTCCTGGTATTCGCCTCCCTAATGAAAACATAGGATCCACAATCTGAAGCAACGAATGAATTAATAGCTGAATGAATGATGTCGTAGATTATTATAGTTAATTTTCTCTCAAAGGGTAAAAAAAATGACAAAATAATGAAAAATGATCGACCCCAAGCAAACCAAATTGCCAAGAAATATCTAGCAATTCAATCTTTTTTCTCTGTGCAAAAGAAAGAGTAGAGTGTAGTCCAACTATCTCCGTTTCATTCAATTTCGTCGCCCCTTCTCGGAAATTCCACGTCTGACCTGTTGGTATATTCTTCACTCAGACAAATTCTTCCTTTCCTCTACTCTAAGTTTCCTCAATGGTAGTTTCAATTTATAAACAGATTCTTCCTTCCCCATTCCTCCTCTTTGTTTTCGCCATGCTTTTTACTTTCCGATACCTGCATGATGCCCATGTTCGATGGAGATATATCACGTACACTAGGTAACGTACGTGCTATACTACGCAAGGAGTTTCTATGAATGTTTGAGTGTCCCGAGATAGACGAGGAAAGCAGCTGGAGGATAGAAGAAGCTAGGAGCTTGATATCGGTTTCATCGCACCTCACCTTGCATGAATCCCATAGAAAACGGGAATGCGTTAAAGCGGCAACTCCGGTCTCTCACAGAAATTCAACACGATTTTCGTGTAAAATCCTTTGAAAACTTATTCCTAAGTGTGATGCGGACCGTAGGACGCTATTTATGAAATAAAGCCACCCGTGTCCATATGGACATATATTTAATGAGTAAATTAAATTCAAATTTAGAGAGAAGACTATGCTTTTCATTTAATTTTAAAATTATGTTGAAATTTATGTTTAGATCTTGGAATCTACAGTTTGAAAATCTGATTCTTAAAATTCATTTTTTGAAAGATCTTCTGCATCGCTCCGCTTAGCATCGAACCACAGAAAGTCCGATTGCCAGATGGGTGGTTTTCCATTAAGCTACTAGAGAGATCGAATAAATCACCTGCCATGAAAATAAAAATCAACACTATCGATCACTGTTAATTCTTCAAATAACAGAAATTCTTGACGCCCTTTCAGACTAGATGGAGCTATGAATTACAAAAACTTTTAATTACATTTTGTCTGAAAAACATCTCCATCGCTACACTGGGAATCGCACCATAAAAAATCCAATTTGAAAATTTATATTTACATTTTTAGAAAAGGAGGATTGCATGAGAGGATTCATGTTCGAATCCTGAAGATTTTTATCCCAATAACATTTCGAAATCCGCCTAAATGAACAAAGTATACAGTAACAGTTCTAATGAGGTTATAATATTATTACGAAATGCATACAAATTTTAAATATAAATATTGCTTATTTAAATACTCCTAAATTTCAAGAAAAAATGCCTACATTGGAATCCTGCATTTGACATTGAATGCCAGTTGTTTAAAACTTTATTTTCGGAATGATAACATGGTAAATGCAAAATGGCGGATCCAATATGGCAAAAAGAAAAAGTGAAAATAAGTTCCGTGGCTTCCAAATAGCCCCTCGGGAATTTTTTGGCTCTCTCATTCCAATTCTAAAATAAAAGTACCAAAATTCAAAATTTCGGATTTCATTATGGTGGCCAAAAAATTAAGAAATTGGTTTTTTGACTCCATATTCTCAATAAATGACCCAAAAAAAACCTGAGGACCCATTTTGAAGCAACGGTATCAATTTTAACCGCCATATTGGATCCACCATTTTGAATTTTGCAAGTTTCACTTCATGTTTCGACTTCATACTCGTAATCAGCGAGACGAAAAAATCCAGAGAACTGATTTTCAAGTCACAGGACTTATTTTTGAATTTTTTGTCTGTCATATTAAATTTGTCATTTTCAATTTTTTAAATTTTTCAAAAAAAAGGCTGTATTTTTTAATGTGTTTGTTCATAAAATCCAATACAATACAATATTTATAGATTGTATTAGTTTTTATTATATCAGAAACTGAGAAAAACGGGTTTTCCAGTAATATTATGAAGAAAAATCCAACTGAATGTAAAATATATTTTATAAAAAAGCAATAATTTTTAATTACATATAGACGTCAAAAACTGAAATGAAAAATTCGAAGAAAAATGTTCTCATAACACTAATAACTATAATTTTTGGGGTAATGCTTAGAATCATCCGATCGACTTCTTCTAGATACCAAACTTTATTATTTGACTTATATTTTGAAAAAGATGAAAAGCGTTTTCACTTTTCTAAAGATTTTTTTTGTTTCACTCCAATAGTCGCGAAAACTTTGAACTATTAAACTCTACAGTAAACTCAAGAGAATTTGAGCGAATTCAAATAAATTTAATCAAACATAAATTAAGCCTAGAGAATTAAAAAACATTCAAGAAAATTCATCAGAATTCAAGGGAATTTAAGTTAAATTTTGTATTCCTAGAAATTTTTTAGTATTATTTTTCTTATTATACATTCAGTACCACGAAATTTTATACTATTTATGTGTATTTATTTGTTTTAATTCATCAGAGATAACGCTGGATCAGAGAAAAAACAGTCTGCTGTAATCATTATTCAAACTATGAGCCAATATGTTGTTAATATACTATCTATTTTCGTTCAACTTGCTATTTATCTACCTATTTATCTATCTATTTATATATCTATTTATGCTTGCTCTCGTATTAAACAGACACAGTAGTTTTTCTCCCAAACATTTTAAATGAATTATTTATTTTTCTCACAAGAATAATATATTTATTCAAAAAATATACACACATCAACACTTGTGATTATTATCAACAATTAATATCAAAAATTTAGATTTTGAAACATATACATTTTTTTCTGCAATGTCACTTCTTTCCTACTTAAGACATTAATATTGATAGAAAACCCCGTCATTTGACAACAGATAATAGTAATTATCTTTTCGCTTATATATTATAATAAATAAAATCACTGTTTTTGTTCTTATTAACTTATACATAAGGTTCCTTATATCGGAGAAATATATATCTTAATATAAGAATAAGTGATTTCACCGAAAAGAAAAATGTTGTAATTTAAAGAAGTTTAGACGGTGAATTTGTTCATAAGATTTTTTTAAACAATGACATTATGCTGTTAGAGGGTAACCTCTCGTATCAAAATATTATTCTTCAGTTGAAAAGAAATTCCTGCAGAAATGAATTTTATTAAATTTAAATCTATGATATAAGTGTATTTGTGCATAGCAATTCCCATATTTTTTTATAAAATAAAGACCATTTGAAAGATTACATAACGGTTAGTCCGCCGATGATAAAGTTACTTTATTTAACGGTTTAAAAAATTAGTAAATTAAAAGTCCAAAGTTTCTCCAGAAAAATCAATATTCCAAGATCTTGCGTTCAACTCATTGCCACCAAAGGCACGTGTGCATATTACGTAATTAGTAAGTAATCATATAAAATTTTTACCCGTGGAATAAAAATTTTTACGAAGCTATAACTAAGAAATTAGTCCCACGCGTTATTTGTTATCAGAGTCATATTGAAAGAATAAAAAATCGCTAACGTCCATAAACGTAAAAATATATAGTTAAATCCAGACAAATATAATACAAATATATAAACATAAAAATACAATTAAACAAATATAATTAAAAATCAACCAATGATATTAACCAAATCTTTAAAATAGGGATTTGAAACATAATCTATTTTTACTATTTCTTTTTTCAATATTGTTCTCAGGTGAACCCGACTTTTGTTTGTTCTAAGTTAATTTAGCATGATAAATGAAATTTTTGTGATGATGCTGTTGGGATAAAATTAGAAGCATGGTGTACTTTGGAGTTCGTCTTTTACCGCTGTTACACTTAAAAAGCAGTCTCAAGCGTTCGAGGTGACAACAGTCGCCTCTGGATGCTTTCTTATATCTAATATATGCCACTCCAGAGGTTTATAGTAGGTTGCTTCCTGATGCTCAACAAAGTTTCTTACAATGCGACAGAGGTTTGATAAAACCGCCTTCTGAGCTACTTCCAGTAGCCTACTCACTGCTAAATATTCAAGATGTTCAGTGCATCTAGCGTGCAGATTTCATGAAGCCGAAATCACAATAAGATGAATAGATGTATGTTTCTTATTCACCCACATTGCCTTTACTTCGTGCCTAAGCTCGCTCAACTTATTGATCTTGGTTGTATAGGTTGCCTGCAAATTTTGGTTAAGTGGATAAGCAATGTCGATGATGTAGACTTTTCCAACTTTTTTATCGCATCATGTTTTCGGGTCGATTATCTCGTAGTAATGATTCGTCTGAATAGTAGCATCCCAATATAAGATGTAATCTTAGTTTTCTAAAACGGACATTAGAATGTATCTATAGAAAGGCATCCATTTTGTTAAGAGTTCTAGGCTTAGGGAAAGCTTTTGATGTGTCATTCCGGATACATCATTATGTCTGTGGGTATATTCTCTTTGAGCCATTACGCGACAACCATCAATTATGCGCTCAATGTATTCTTTGTTATCTTCATAAAATCAGCACCACTCAACCACGTATGAATGTTACACATTCTGGCAATAATGTATAGTGCTACAAACCCTTTCTCAGTCAAATATTACTATTTATATTGATAAATCCATTAATTTACTAATATTTTCAAGAAGCGTTAGACTTCAGGAGCTACAATCATGGTTCCTGAATGCAACGCTGTTCCTAGGAGTCCGTTATATAGCCTCAGATGACCTTACGCGGCAAACGGTACAGTTGAAGGTGAAGTTTTCACCTCTGGATACTTTTTTAGATCAAAAAATCTTTGTAGAATATTATGAGGAGCAGTGTTGATGGACAAGATGAATTAGGAAATTAAAAAATGTTAAACCGAAACATTTCTGAATGAGTAAATAATCTTCGTCTTCAGATCTTGGAGAATAATATCAGTCTTTGTAGCACTGATAAGTTGAGCAATGCAGAACGCGAAATTCCAGTTGACTTCACGCTGATCATTCTCCACAACAGACATACTTTCGGAAAGAACCATTGATAGCTCTCCTTTACGTATAATGCCGTAGAATTTACCATTAAGGGATTTGTTGGTGTGTTTTCTTAGTGGAAGCGAATCTTCTAGTTCATGTACACGACTTTTGAGCACCAAAGGTGTTAGTGATGCTAGGCCATGTATGGCGCTGAACCGCGGGTCCATTTTTTCCCACGTAGTTGATCGACCCTGTTTCAATGGTTTGAAGCATCGCTATCCAAGTAAGGAAGCCCAGAAGAATAATTATTTGAGAGGAGAACTGCAGCAAGATTTTATGTAGGGCGTGAAGTTTCGAATCTGAGGTTTCTAAATTGACGGACTGCCGTGACATTCCTTTGGAAGTGGTTGGCTGGGAGCTCGCAACCGAAACATCCTCCGCAGGCAAAGCTGCTCTGGCCGGACAGTAGCCGGCACGCAGCTGTAGCCCCCAGCGGTGAAACCGGAGGCTATTACTACTACAGCATTTTAATCCGGCTCAAAATAAAAATTTTCACCTAGCTTACCAAATATTTTGATTAAACTATGAAAAATGATATAATGTGAAGGTTTTTCGGGTCACTGATTTCAACTCAAACGTCAATAGTCACAAAATCAAACAAGGTGTGCTTGAAAGGGGTTTTAATCTAAAGTCTGCCAACCTGGGGTTTTCTTGATGGATTCTATTTCCAGGCATCCCACGAGTCTTTTAAACTCAAAACGATTTTAGTATTGAAATTTGCAAAACTGGGTGTTTGAGTTTTGATCTATTGAACTTCGCATTTTTCTAGTAGCTAAACTGCTATGAGAGTAGGTTATATAGGTCAAAATTATTATATAAAGGTTTTGTGGTCGCTGATTATATAACCGTCATCAAATTTTCAAAATTCAAGATGGCGGATCCACAATGATGATCTGAATGAAATAAGTAAATGCTAGTACATGTGAATAGTTGTATTCTGTGGTGCTTAAGACCCCTGATTATGAATATTTTGTCAGCCTTCCACATGAATAATTTGCAAACCTGGAATTTGCAAAACACAGATAGTGCCATCATCCATCGCATGAACTCATTGTTCGTACTTATTTAAGACTTTTTCATTTCAGTTTTAGTTATTATAGTGGAAAAAATTATAATAACGTTTACCACAGCAGATAACATACGTAAATAAATGTACCAACAGCTCAAGAGATTAATTTAATGTCAATAAAAAAGTCCTTTGCTAAGACGTGGAAGTAGTGAAAAAGATCATGCACAAATTTACTAAATGTAAAATTCAATTTATTAGTATTACACTGAAAGAGCAAAGTTTTCTACACACTCGCAGTCACATTAAACAAAAAATAATTTATTTAAAAAACCGCTATTATCCAGTTTTTAAATTAAATATGAAGACCGTTAAATTCACAGGAAGCTCGTAACAGGTGCTTTTTATACTCTGAACGCTTGACATGCGCTTTGTTCCTTTTCCACACTTCTTTGAAATCAAAGTGCACTGATTCCATTGATTGTTCAATGACTATACCTAAGCCTGACTTACTCTATTCACAAAATTCTTTAACCTGATAAAATACGGCATGAACTTTTTGTGTAACAGAAATCTCTAAATTCACGTAGGTAACTTTGAATTTATCAATACTTTTTTCATAGTCCGGTTTTCAATCTATACCAAAACATGCATGTACAACATCTCTAAAATCGCTTAAAGCTGGAACATATTTCAAGCGTTCAATTGGATATTTTGCGCATAAAACATCTCGTTTCTCCAACAGTTTTTTGAACTAATGACCGTTGAAATTCGATCCTCTGTGCATCACAACGCGTTCCACGTTACACAATTTTGCCCAATTCAAGGCTGTTGAATTAATGAATTATAGGTTATATAACTAAGCAGTTACAGGAAGTATAACAAAAATCTCAAAACTGGTTCAATGGCTTAATAGATATTTATATGCATTTCATGGCAAATAAGAAAACTAAGACAAATAGAAAACGGTCATGTAAATTTGTCATCTATAGTTGGCATATTTTATAGAACGTAAAATCTTAGTTCACTGAAAAAAATGATATTCTAATTTTAAGAATTTCCCACTAAGTTAAAGAATACTTGCAACTTAAATAGGCGCCAAGATTATGGTCTTAATGTAAGATGGAGGCCCTCTTACCTTAAGAATATATATTCTTGTCTATATGATGATAGATATTCAATTATCTGTATGTTGTACTGACCAATTTTCTTTAAAGAGAAACACTTAATGCCCAAAATTGCCAAGAAAAGGAACTGATCTGAAAGCGAGTGGCATGAAACATTAAAGGAAATTACTGAACAGAGCAAGGCACTTTTTCTTTCGCACTTTTCTTCTTCCCCAATAATATTCTCATTTTAAGAATATTTTCTCACTTTGGTTAGAATATGCCTATAAGAATATGACGTTTTTAATATTAAAATATCGTTTTTTCGGTGTTCTGAGAGTTCAAATATTGATTCCATAGAATTAATTCTTTCAAGAAAATTCTAGGCTCGCAAATTATTTACTTTATTTAGACCATCATTGTGGAACAGCCATATGAAATTTTTGAAATCTGAACCAACCAAATTGGTCTGTCATATAGAATCAGCAATCTTGAATTTTAAAAATCTAACAATGTTTTGCAACTTTAAATACTAAAATCCATTTTTTTCAAAAAGCCCCCGTCGCCGATTTTGTTTTTCAGCTTATAATACTCCTGGGATGCCCAGGTTGGCAGACTTTCGGTTAAAAACCGTTTCAAGCACACCGTGCAAAATGGTGTTTCAATATGGTGGCCAAATTTTTTAAAATTTTACATATGTTTCTACAGCTTGGTATAAGGGGTATTTGCGGTCTCTGATTTTGAATTTCACAAAAGAACTTAGAAGTTCAAACCGGGGGTTCCAATACCGTGGCCATAATTGTTAAATATTTCCATGTTTATCCGAAACTGGATAAAAGGCGTCTTTTTGGTGTCACAGTTTTCAATTTAACGTCAAAAGCCACAAATTCATTAAAAATTGTAGATCCAATATGGGGGCCAAATTCTACTTATATTGACGTTAGTTTATAAAACTTGGTATAAGGGCATTTTTAGGATCGCCAATTTAAAATTTGATGTCAAAAGTTACAGATCCAAAACAACGGATATAATAAGGCAGATATTTATTTTGAACAATACTAAAACTCATTATGACGACACTCAGGCGAAAACATCTGATTTTTAACATAGCTTTAAAAACTGGCACGTTTTATGAGCACTGTCCTTCTTTTAATAATGACTTTTAATGTATTTTAATAATGACTAATTTCTTGTTGTAGCTCCTTTGGAATAAAAATTTAGTTCTAATAGAAAAAATGTTCTTATGTGCTATATTTTCTACCATTATTAGACAATATATACACTTTTAATCAGATTCTTAGCTTTAACGAATCTGCTTCTTTTCCTATAGGCAATCTGATTAGATGCAATTTTTTGTTCTTTATAATGCGCAACTGCTTACTTTAAAGAAAATATTTGAAAAAGAATACTTTATTATTTTTCAGTGATCAGTTTATTTATTCATCTGATTGAACATACATTGTTTTCCAAAGGTATACATGTCTGTACTGCTAAGATTAATCCACTTTTTCTAAAACTGCACTATAAATCGGACCTGTTGGAACTGTTATGTAAATACGGTTGCTGGGTGGAAAGTTAGTTTGGGCACGATAGTGCCGACGAATGGCAATGTATTCTTTGAAATCTTTAGCTATAAAACATGGGTTACTCTCTAAACATATTTCAGCGTACATTGGCCCATGAGGATAATGATCATAATTGCGTGGCTGATTTGTGGGTCGAAGAACTGACAAAGTTTCATAATGATGGCCATCGGCTGTTCGTATAAATACGAAATGGCCCCCAATATGATATGATATCTGAGGTTGCATCCAGTTCGGTATGTTCAGGTTGGAAAATAAAGCGAGTTTTCCCTCAAATTTAGATCTATCCCCCATTTCTACCAGTATGCTGTCTGGTTTAACATTTAGACTTCCACCTGCAACTAATATTGTAACATAAATGGGCATTTATGATGTTTTTTACAATAGTATAACTAAAGTTTTTAAAAATATGAAATAACAACTGGCCAAAAATGTTAACTATGCATTCATAAAATACTATTTTTATAAAAATGATGTTTGGGTGAGTATTTGTAATTTCACCTGTAACTAATTTTTCAAGAAATAAAATCGACAATTATGAACATTTTGTGCACAGGTATAACGTATGGTTGAACTTCTGACAATTCTTAAAAATCACTGGGGAATGATGTAAAATATTTATTTATGTTTCTTTATGTATTTTTTAATAATTTCTATTTTTTAAGTGAAATATGTTTAATCAATTTAATTTGAAACTTAATTTTTGTCTTATTTAATAATTCACTCAATTATAAGAAAAACTCAGATATACAAACATGAAAGCGTTTCCATAGCTCAATTTAATTTTTTAGGCTACTGCTTTGAAGCTATTATATTTTTCGTGTGTTATTCTCGAATATTGCCTGATTTTGAGGCCCTCAAGAATAAAAAGCATTAAAATTAGGAAGCTTTCAATTTGTAATAAATTATAAAAATGAATAAACACACAAATTTTTTAATCTTATATTTAATATATATTTGCTATTATTTACCGAATCCATTTCAAATAATGCAGGCCAGTTGGTGACATGTAAAAGAATACATTGCCTATGAAATATGTTTTTTACGTAGAGAATATTTATGTTATGCATAGAAAGTATTTTTTTTTAATTATCATAGCAACATTTTTACGTTTTCTATACATGTTTTTTATTATGAAAGTGCAAGGAGTTGTTTGGCACTTTTACTTTTGAAACATTACTGTTTTTGAAATTGATGCGATATGAAGGATTTTCTTGTTTCAGTTTAGCCAGTTCGTTCACTCTTTCAACCCACTAGAAAATGGTCATATAATACAAAATGGTAAACTTATTTTACATTTACAAAATTCTCAAAGACTCCACTTTTTCTTCCAATATTTTTTATGAATAATAGGAACTTTCTCGTACTTTTCAATAAAAAGACAGTTCTCAAAAACACCTGCTTCTTTCCTAAAATTGTTTGGAATAATAGGTACTAATGTAGTCTATATCTCATATAAATTTTCCGTTCGCTATTTTTTTTCGCTAGAAAACCATTCTTTTTTATATCATTTTTTTCTCCGAAAATATAAAACAGTATGAAACGGAAAATTTGTTGTTTGTCACTAGGTCATTTCCTAATATTCCTAAAAATTCAAAAAAGGGTGGGGTTCTTACAGTAAAATTAGCAAAGAACTTATATTTAAGTTTCATTGCTTCGAATTAAAAAGTTACATACACTCAGAAAACTATTTGGTTAAATAAATACATTTTTGTCCGTTTTAATCATGCAATATGGTTATTGACGTACCCAATTGGTTCAAGTATAAAACTTTTTTAGGTCAGGAAATTTTCCGATGAAATCAACCAAAATTTCTCTGATTTAACCAAATTCTCATGTATATCTAAGAAAACAGTGTCTTTCGTTTAAGACATTTTTTTAGTGCACTCTCTATTTTTAAATTCTCTCCAACCTGCAATATAGTGATTCTAAATTATGCATACTTAGGTATAACAATTTAAACTCGAAGATTTTGAAAAATTAAAAAATGTTGAAACATATATAACATTTTTTATAAAGAATTCTTATAATATTATATTACACTCACGTTGAAGATTAAAAGAACCAACATATGTAACGAGAAAAATTCCAGAAAGGACGTTCATTTTTACTAAGCAGACACTGATAGAGGACTGAAAACCGATTTTTCTTAAGTTTTTTTATGAGCGGTGTTACTAAAGGTGCCTGCTATACTATATATATATGCACTGCCACGTGTATTCAAACTGCGCAAAAGGTGACTTTATTTAATTAATATGTACCAGCTTTCATAAATTTTATTGATAAAACCTTATTTATTATTCGAGTTAATATCACAGTCAATTTATATTAATTAAGTTATAAATACTAAAACACAAACAAGTCAGACTGTTAGAAATGACGTAACTTTTCTAGTAAATTTATTGAATTTTTATCAACATCCAGAAAAGGTTACCAAATGAATTGCGAGGTGCAATCCTCACTTCTCGATTGCTTTTGAAGCGAAGAAAGCATTTTAGTTTATACTGTTACCGCTGCCGAAATTTCTGTTCATCTTTAGGAAAATTCTTAAACGCTTGTTTGCATAAAGCTTTAGTAACTCGCCTCTGAAAAATCCTACAGAAATTTTTTACATGTGCAATTGAAGATTCTATAACTTCAATTCGATTTATTTTCTTTCTTCATACTAACAAGGAATATTTCAAGGTTATTAAAGGTTCTTTTGTTCTCTATTCAAAAAGACTCGTAAAAACTTGAGATTTATTACCAAAAAAAGTCTAGAAACAGTCGACCCAAAATTTTAAAGGTAATGAAAAAAATAGTATCAGATGCCGAATGAATAAAATAATGGTTTTAGTTGTTAAGTAATGTTTATTAATAATTTTGACTGTATTTCAAATATTCTTCCCACAAAAAAAATAAACTTTTAAGTTAAAATGTTTTTAAACAATTGTCATTCAGCTTCAAAGATTCTGAATCTGGGTTTAAAATATTTCTTCCTGAACTGTTCAACTTAACAACTTGAATTATTTTCACAAGAGTGAGACTTATAATTTACATTATTTTGAACTTCAATACCAGTCATTTTTAACCATTGAAACTTAAAAATTCTTGACAATCGACGCTTCAGATTTAATACTGTGTAATGTAAATATGAAATTATTCATTTTTAAATAATTTAGAGTTAATAGGATTTTTTCAAGAAAATAGGAAAATAAATTATTGTAAATAAAATGAATGTATAGATCCTTTAACCAAAGGAGACGAATTTTCATCCCCAAGAAGTAAGGTGTCCCAGGTGTCCGTTGCCGATTTTGAGAAACATGATATATGTTGTAGAGGACCAAAAACTAAGCGACACGTACTCTTCACATAGAAGAAAAAAAAACTGTTGGGAGGAAACCAATTGGAAAAATATTTTCACCCAGAATGATGAAAAATACTATTTTTTCCATTTAATTGAAAAATCCCATGGACTAAACAACCTCCAAAAACCATTAAATTAATTCAAAAATTTGTAAAAGATGGCCAAATTTCAGTGTATATATTTTTTACAATTAGTTTTCCAATGTTTAGCAGTAATGATTACCATCGAAAAAGTCTATAAAGACATATTTAAAAATCCGACTTGTACCGGATTTTCAGATACAGATAGTTTTCAGAAATAAACCAAATTTTATACCAAGAGTATTTGAAAAGGTCCGCTATCTCGGGGGGAAATAATTACTTATTATTTTATTCTAATAATAAATATGAAAATCATTAAACGACACAGCCTCTATCGTAAATACTTGTTTTCCAGAAATTGTTTTTCGAATAAGAATAAATAAATAAATGAAATGAATCAGAAATAGAAAGATAGGAGTAAAATATGTAGTATCAGAATAATAAGCTTTCTGTGCCACCAATGCCAATGTATGAAAAAAGTAGCAAAATTCGAATTGAGTATAGCTGATCAAAATTATACAATTTTTTGTTTTCGAAATATTGAATTTGATTATATGCATTACAATATGCATAATCCCGATGTTCTTTTAGCATATCAGAATTTTGAAATCTCAAAAATAGAAAGCTAGACATTTTTTTAAATTCACTTACTTTCAAAAATTTTGACCCGCTATATTGGATCCGCCATTTGGAATTTCTCAAAATTTGAGGCTGATATTTTATGTATACAAAAATTTCTAAGGTTCAAAAAATGTCAAGGTTCAGAAAAAATATATGAAGAAGGCTCCCAGTTTTAATATGTTCGCAAAGAATTTTTAGCGAATTTCCCACCGAAGTACTTTAACATTCTTTATTGCACTCTAATACATTTTCCAAAGTTTCAACTCGATATTTTTCTTAAGGTTCTCAGGTTTAAAAAAATGAAATTAACTGATAAAGTGAGGTCGGTAATATAGGTCTTTTGCTGTGTCACATGCCCTTAAGGGTCAGATTGATATTCTAAAGACTAAAATACTTTCGAAATATCGAAAATTGATATTTTATAGGAACCGCTTTTCTGCCTGAGCAAACGTAATACATGGTACCTTTCAAAATTCTCATCATAAGAAGGTATCAGATTTTTGTAAAATTTGACCCCCCCTTTTTGTCAAATGTCCACGTTTCCGGACTCTCTGAACCCAAAAATAGGCTTTTACGAAAGAGTGTGTATGTATGTCTGTCTGTCACTGAGCAGGGTGTATTTTGTAATAAAAAATTATTAGATCGGCCTTTGGTCCATACTTTAATAAATTCTCCTAAACTGAAGGTCAAGTTCGTTAGCCAGCCATTCTGGACAAAAATGCACAAAGTT
>JAWWLR010000092.1:53528130-53549327 GCA_035041075.1 Acraspis erinacei | reverse complement strand
CCAGATCCTGTTCCTTAGAAATCTGTAGACCCGACTAATGACTATCTAAATAGGGTATCCCCTTACTTGAAGTCTATACATCTCTGCTGTAGAAATCTTCCTAAAGTAAAAGGTGTAATGATGAGATATCCAGAATGGTCTAAAGACATAATTTTGGTGTAGTTTTTATAGTGGCCAGTGCTCGCCAAGCGGAAAAACCTTAGAGACATTCCTGTTGTTTCATAGGTCTCATTAGTTCAGACTTTAGCAACCACATCGCTGATGCATAATTTGCTAGTTTTAAAACTTCTGCTTTTTTACCTGAAAATTGAATATTCCTAAGACCAGGAAGCTTCCTTCGCCTGATAAAATGCATAAGCTCTGTATTTTTCGGGTTTTCAGGACAGCAACAGTCCCACCAACAGTCTACTTGAGTTTAACTGAGGTACCCTCATTTTTCCTCCCTTTTACCAGGACTGCCAGGTCATCTATATACCCCTGAGAGTAAAAACCAGATCCGTGATACCGCAGGTGTGCTGAACAAATCGCCATAATTTGGCGCCTGCCACCTAAATGGTGCTCGATCTTTATTGCTACCCAGTCTCTAGAGAAAACTTCTGTAATCCAAAAAATGGAATATTGCCTCTGACATAAATTTCTGTCCGATGAGATTTTACGGAACTATCCTAAATGTCTGATCCGCTCCTATTACTTAAACCTCGAATTTTGGCCTTGTAAGTCGAAGGTATTTATATTAGTGCAAAAGCCTTTTTCCGCTGTCAAACATCTAGTGTCAATATTACAAGCTTCCAGTTATCTCCTCCTTAAAATCGATAACATTACATCATCCCGTTTTTATGGTCGGATTTTAGATTGCTATCCCCTTAAGTACTTTTGAAGGTTCCACGGATGCAGCAGGAATCCAAACCAGCAGCTTCACTCACTTTGGGAGACCTATGCTATCAATCCTTTGAGTTTATCTCCAGCCCAAGGTTGTGACGCGCAAACAGCTTCAATCAGCCAATTTCGGGATACTTCCGAGCAGATGAAGATAAAAGCATCTTCTTGAAGCAGCAATCTTTAGATCTTTTAATGACATTTCCAGGTGGCATCCTATTTGTAAGTGAAAGTAAGTTGTGACGTACTGTCATTACAAATTCGAGGTTCATGTGTTTAAACACAAAAACAACACAGATGCTTTAAAAATATTTATTAAAAACAATTTATGATTAAGAATATACATAAAGTGATAGTCCAAAAAGGATGTTTCAATTCAAATCGCACTGAGTCTGAGATTACGTAAATTTGTTCCTTTCAAGATTGCGTCTAAGACCACACTGTCCGTTTTGGGCCCTTTCTCGCCCCTACGAGGGTGAAAGGCAAAATGGCTTGATTTTCTGGCGTTTCTAAATATATGCGAACATTTGGAACTTAAGGCTAGGAAGTGCCAAAACTTGGCAAAGCCGCGTAAGGAAATGATCGGCGGGAGCCATTGCCAACTTTGGCAACACTTGGGCTGTTTTCTGGTAGCGACTACGTTTTTAATTTATGGCAGCCTTTATCTCCTGAGAGCTAAACGTGCTGCAAAACTTAAACGAATTTACAAATTCTAACTTGAGAAACAAAATTAATTAGGCACAGAAAGTTGGAAACGTAGATTTATGTTTTTATTTACTAAGTCTGAGCACATCCCATAGATGATCTTCTATAATTCTTCCTTAAATTTCCTCGAACTGGTCTACATGGTGCTTCAGTTCTGGAAACTCCTCGCCGACTATGATCACTCTCAAGTGATTTTAAAGCGACTTGCTATAAGAGAAAATTGGACCTCTCAGCCTCATTTTCATTCGGTTTGCTGCTATCACAATGGGGTCTCTTTGGAGTCCGAATTTGGTTGATTGGTGTATCCGATTAATTTATCAATTGGAATCTGAAAATCTTTTTAGCAACTCCTGCTAATTTAGATTTTCGCAGTCTTACTGTTTGGTTTAATCCCTCGCCATCAACATCGCACGTAGGTCCACCTAAGTCCCTGCCTCTTGCTATGCCAAGATTACTTGGGATTCATTCGAGTAGCTGGGGAAACATTTGTTCGTTTTAGACAGATCCCCGTTTGTAGACATGCGTCAATTTTACTCTGAAGGGCCGTCCAGTATGTTTAGGTTTGTAACGATATTCAGCAGAAACCTATGGATCAGAGATCCTTCATCTGCAACATGACGATGCATTTGTTTTCCTGGTCAAAGGCGCCGGTCGAGATTCATATTCATCCTACTGTGGTTTCCCCTACAGGCAATTTAAGCAAGATATACTGAACATCTTGAACATCTAGGTATCAGTAGAATACCGGAAGTATCTCAGACAGCAGTTTTAATCAGCATTTATTGCATTGTAAATAACCTCCTTGACTATTAGGATATAGGCGACCAAACATCTGTGGAATGGGAGATGGTAGCTCTAAGAAAGCATCAGTCACTTGACTTAGTATGCAGTTTATGATGAAAAACTGGGTTCACCTAAGAATGAACCCGTTGTTCACAGTAGGTTCGAAATTGTATAGTTTGATCAGCCATCAAAGTATACTAAATTTTCGACGTAATAGTTCTTTCGAGAGAAATATCCAAGCGAGCAATCATTATAAGAAATTGACACTTTTTAAAATATAAATTTTTGCTTTTCTTCAAAGACACTTCTTCCTATTTCAAGAATAATATTATTTACGAACAATTATTATGAAAATATAAATTTTTTGTTTGAACTGCGATATAAGTTTATGTGTTTATCGCCACTTTTCATTACAATTACATTTTTTGTTAAAATTAAATCTTTCGTGACGCTTTAACATTTTGGTTAACGTTTAATCCGCCGATGTTAAAGTTATATTATTGTACAATTTGAAAATGTTTATGTTCAAATTCCAAGGTTTTTCCAAAAATATTATCGTCTTGAAATCTTTTGTTCAACTCATCGCCAAATCTAGTAAAATTATAGTAAAATTTTTTTCAAAATGATAAAATCAAGAGCTAATCCTACCCTATAAATCCGCACCAAGGACGCGAATATATATTACGTAGTTGTTGAGTAATCATACAAAATATGTAACCGTGGAATGGAAATGTTTGCGAAGATAAAAATACGAGATTTGTCGCATGACTTAATTTTTTATCATAATCAGTCTATGAAACAAAAATATATTTTTTGTCATTATAAAATTAATATTTCGAATTTTTTCATAAAATTAATAGGCTCGAAAATACAAATACAAACTTCAGAGTTGGAGTTTTCAGTCTCTTTTTTGAAAACCCGGGTTTTCTTTGAAGAGTCATAACTAGGCAGCTATCAGAGCTAGAAGTATATTTTTTCTAAACTTTCACAGGATTTTGTCTAGTTCAATTTTGTACCTACGCATTTGATTTTAAGAAGCAATGGGACACGATTTTTAGAAATTTCTTCGAAAATATTTCCAGAACACGTAGTAATTTCTAGAAAATTTGAATGTTTAGCAGGATCCCTTAACAAAACCTGTTTAGCCAAAACTTCGCTTTACATACTTAATACAATAAAAAAGTATCAGAAGCCTAGACTATTATGTCAAATTGACATTCTGAATAGAGGCAACAATATGCGAAATTGATATTTTATAGAAACGATTTTATGGCCTGAGCAATGTAAATAGCTGCAGATTTTTATTCTTTTTAATTCGGAATTACATACGCTCTGAAAATCTCTGGGAGAAACATGCTTTAATTATTTTGAAATTATCAGTTTATTTATTTATAAGCTTGAATTGTAAACTAGTGAAAGATATATATATACACTTCAACGAATACACAAAATATAGAATTAAGATATCTTGAAGACATCCCTGGCATTCATACCTATATTAATTCTAACATTATGCCACTCTTTCTAAAACTGCACTATAGATAGGACCTGTTGGAACTGCTACGTAAATACGGTTGCTGGGTGGAAAATTAGGTCGGGAATGATGATGTCGATGAGTGGCAACGTATTCTTTGAAATCGTTGGCTTTGAAATATTCTTCATTTCCTAGGCATATTTCAGCGGAAATCGGGCCATGATAATAATCAGGATAGGGATTATAATTACGAGGCCGATTTTTCGGTCGAAGAATTGTCCAAGTCTCATAATTTTCGCCGCCTGTCGTTCTTATAAATACGAAATGGCCCCCAATATGATATGATATCTGAGGTTGCATCCAGTTGGGTATGGTGTGGTTGAAGAATGGAATGAGTTTCCCTTCAAGCTTAGAATTATCCTCCATTTCCACCCTAATGCTGTTTAGCTTCATAGTTAGAATTCCGTGTGCATCTAATTTGGTAAAAAATGACTTTTGTGAAGTTTCTGTTCAAGAGTATAACTTAAACTTTTTAAAATAAAATAAAAAACTGGCCAACAATGTCTACCATATATTCATGAAATCATCAAGGATTTGGTCGGAAAGCCCCAGTTTTAACTAACCACTGTAGAGGGAAATTGCTAAAATTGCTAGAAATTGTCCACTTGGTTTTACTTTAAACACTCATTGCCACGAATACGGTGAATCGATAACAGTTGAGGGTATAGGGGTCTAAACCTGTTATCTGACATTTTTTTCGAAATTGTATTTTTTGTATTTTCCTGAATATTTTTTATATTAATTTAATATCCCGCAAGAGAAAAGGCAAAATTCCTGTTAATTATTTTTAAATGTAATTTTGAAAATCGCGTTTTGATATCTAGAATGTGCATGTATGTCTCTCTGTGTGTGTAGAAAGTTTTTTGTGGCTACTTTCACGTTATCTTCAATTTTGTCGTCTACAGATCACTGTATAGAGGAAGATGCTCGATGCGGCTCGATTACTAACACTCAGAAAATGTTTGCAACAAACTATTTTACATTTTTGCAAGCATCTCTATGTTCGGCTTGCGATTCCAAAAATGTTGACATATAGCATTTTGACACTGAAGATAACAGGCTTAGACTCCTGGATCCCTTGTAGATAACATATGAATAGCCTTGAATTGTCATATAACGTTTAATTTGGATTCAATTGCTATAAAACTTACGTGTATTATTTTTCTCTAGTAAATGAATAAAAAACAGTTTACAGTTTTAAAGAATATTGAGATTTGCAGAAATAAAAACGATTTTCTTTCGCCGTGTAAAATTTCTGAAATGTCGGTTACATATTTAGACCGCGGACACTTCTGTTTTATTTACTGAGTTAAAACACGTACATGCTTGTTTCGGGAATGTAAAAAATCTCATTTCTGTTTTTGGTGCCCTAATACAATTCTTACTTATACTTTTCAAATAAGAATTAATCTAGCCGCCGTTATTAGGTCTTTTATTATATCATGTCTCTTTAAAAAATTTGTAATTTTAACAAAAAAAGTATCCCGGTTGTTGCGCAGTTGTCTTTCGACGATTAAATGTAACCAGGTTTTTCCCGGTCCGTAAATGACCAGAAACCTTCTTGTAGAGAAGGCCAATCGATGCAATTTCTGCACAGGAATCCCCAAAAAATAAATTTCTGAACTCTATTTCAAACATTTGTTAATACATTTCTTACATAAATTTTCTTTTTAAATTTAACAGATTTTGATATTATGTTTTGGTAAATTTGGTACATTTTTCCGTATCAGATGCTTTTGGTGGGATATTATGTTTTAGTATTTTTATTTTTAATGAAATACCTTCAAATAATTTAATTATGAACTAAATTTTTCTGCCTCATTTACTAATTTATTAAGCTATAAGAAGAATAGTTGAGACACCAAAAAATAAACGCTTCGTCAGTGATAACGCTCGCTCAACAAAAAGTCGTTTTTATGGAATACTTATTTGAACTGTGAGCATATATGTTGATATACTTTTTATATGATAGACGTAGGTCATTTAATGGCATACGACACACACAAAACTTCTTAGGCAATAATATATTTTTGTCGATCTAACGTTATCTCTGGCAAAGCTTCAAGCCCATTAGAACTTGAATGGAAAATTCTTAATATTTCCTTGAGAACATTCTAAAAATTCTAAAAATGTTATTTGTCAATTATTCGGAGATTTTTTAATTTTTATTTCCTTTATAATAAAACTTACTGGCTTTACAAATCTTAAATTTTGTAAAAAATTATAAAATATTATTTCACATTATATTTTTTGAATATTATATCAACTATATTTATTATTTTTTTGAATTTATAGTTAAAAATTTGTTAGCTATTAGATTCTAAACCAATCTATACTTATCAATACATGTTTCATATAGAAAAAGAAACAATCTAACAAACCATACGTTTCTAAAATTTCTAATATTTAAAACATCGTTGGTAAAAATTTTCAAATAAAAAAGTATTTTTTCGATTAAATGAGTTAAAAAAATTATTTAGCTTAATTAAAAAAACGATTAAAATATTCCTAAGAAAATCCTTTAGATTGGAACCAATAATAAGGTTAGTGTCATATTAAAAAAAATTTAATATAAGATCGAAGTTAACTCTACTTTCTTAATAATAAATTTATTCGTCGAAATCAGAGCATGAACAAATTTGTAATTCCAAAATAGATATCCGAAACTACCTCCTTTTCGACTCATAACAGACAAATATATAACAGAGGAAAGGGGGGAGAGGAAGTAAAGACTTAACCAAAACCAAAACCAACCTTATCTTATCAGGTATTATTTATAGGAATACTACAGGTTGGAATAATAGAATCTTATGCGAGTTAAAATTCACATATTGCCTGAAAGTGAGCCTCATAAATATTTATGTAAAGTTACTTTGTCTAGTTTTCCATTTATTTGTGACAATTAAAAACCGTATAAAAGTTATTTTTTAGAACAAGAATAAAGAAATATTTTAACCAAATTATATAACCTCTTTATTCTTGCTTTTTGATCAAATATATCTGATTAATATTTTTAACCGATTCTCCAATTATATCAATTACATTTTTCCAATTTCAATTAATTTTCTTAAAATTCAATATTAAAAAAGATCTATATAAATAAACAACCGAAAAATTTTTGGCTAAGCACTATGATCTATTTTAATATTAAAAATTGCATCATGATACTTATCAAAAAATAAAGTTGCCAGAAGAATGTACATACTTTTTAAATTTATAAGTAATGTCATTAAAATGTCAACCGGATATTTATCAAAAATGATTTTGTCAGAAGGTGGTACCAACCGAATCCATTTCAAATCGGGTAGGGCCCTACACTTGAAATCGCAGAATCTCTCGAGGGCGAAATATTTTCTTTTTAAAGGTAATTAGGCAATACGTATTTTTCTGGTTGGAAACAGAATTTTTTCTAAAAAGTTATGCGTATTTGAATTTTGTGCTTTGTTTAAAATTCGTTTAAAATTAAACAAATTGGCAGCAGTTTTTCTGAAAAAATTAAAAATAGATTTTCTCAAAAAACCCACCTTTCAATTTTTGGTCATTTTTTTTTTACTTGTACTTTGAGAATGAAGATATCTTGTAATTTTTATGCTGGCTAATTAGCTTTTGTAGCCAGAAGAATTCTTTCTTGTTACAAACGAATTTTGAACTTCTTCTTCGAAACAATAATAGAGACGAAAAAATGTTGAGATAAAAGTTTGCACGTCTAAAAAAGTTGTAAGAAAAATGTCTGGTGTTCTTTTTTGATATTTTTCATAGTTCACGAAAAAAATTCAAAACACTACATTTTTAGGGGAAAAAATTCTGCCGGACTTTAAAATGGTTGAACTCGCATGATTCGTTTGTAAGATATCTTCATTTTTTGAGAAAATAGATTTTTAACTTTTTCAGAAAATCCACTAAAAATAATAAATATCTCAATTAGCCCAAAAGTTATAGAGGTTTAAAGAAAGAGATTAGTTTTTCTTTAACAAAGCACAAAATCCAAATACGCATCACTATTTATAGAAATTTTGTTTGCAAATCAGAAAAATACGTACCGCATAATTTCCTCTAAAAAACAAAATATTTCGATCTCGACAGATTCTGCGATTTCAAGTTTAGGGACCTGCGTGATTTGAAATGGATTCGATCTACATAAACTGGGTTTATAAAAAAAGTTACACCTTTGTCAACTATACAAAGAATGTATTCTGACGAAAGTATCGTATATAAAATATGTAAATTATTTTGTCATGTACCATTGAGACCCTCTGCAATAGTTTATCCATTTTTAATTTTCATTTTAAATTTCTCTAATTTTTCATTTTTTATCCTTATTTTATTTTCAACGCTTAATACTTATCAAAAATATGTTTAAGAAAACGTTTTTCTTATATCATTCTGGTGCTTATTAAAAACTAAGGTTGCCAGAAGGATGTAGATACTTTTCTAATTTATAAGTAATTCAGTTAAAACGTCATACTTATACTTATGAAAAATAATTTTGTCAAAAACTTAAACACAAGGTGGGTTTAAAAATAATAAATAATGTGCATAATTTTTCTATGTACCATTAAATACTTTATTAATAATAATTTATCCATTAAAAATATTATGCTGAAGTTGTCTAATTTTTCATTTTTGTATTTTCTACCTACTTTTTCAGATGAGTTTATATTGGTTTTTTAAAATTAATTTCTGAATTATTGACAACATTCTTTGGAGAGAATTCTTATGGTTTCAAGTTTTTCATTAAGTCCATGAAATTGTAAGCAGCGTGTGCGCTTTATGATGTTTATGATAGTCGAAGAGGTTGTTGAAAATCGATTCTCTTTTCCAGTAGACAGAAACCTATATTTAAAAAAGTTGTATTTTTCTTTTTGTTTTTTTTATATGAAAAAATATTTTTTAAAGTTTTCACTGTAAGTTATATTTTCTTGTCCTTCGGACAAGTTTTTAAAATCTATTAAAAAAGTTAAGTATTTTCCTGATATTTTAATTTTCAATTTTCACAATATACATTAAAATAAAAATGTCTTAAATTGTGACTGTGATTGTGACTGTTATTTATTATATTATTCATTTTAATTATTTTTAAATTTATTTATATATTAATTGTAGAAAATTATAAGTTTTAAACAACGAAATTGATTGAAATTAGTGGAATTTAATTAATATAACTGGAGGAACATTTATAAATAATAATTAGGGTTACATAATTAACAAAATAAGTTAGATCAGCTGATTTGGTTAAATTGTTTCTTTATTCTAGTTAAAAAAATAAATTGCATACAGTTATAAATTTTCACTAATAAACGGAAAATCAGACAAAGTATCATTTTATATAAATATCTACAGTTTTTATTTTCAGTTATTATGAGAATTTTAATTTACCTTATTACGTAAGGTATTAGTTGACTCCTTCCTTTTTTCTCTGATGAGAGGAAGAGTAGGTAGTTTTGAAAATATAATTTCGAATAATAAATTTTTTCAAGCTCTAATTTAGTGAACTAAATTTCGCTCTTAAGTAAAAATCGTAAATCTTTCAATTTTTAATTTAGATGCTTCGAATTCAAAAGTGATCTCACACTTTTTTCTTATCTTTATTGTACAATGCAGTGATTTTGAGTGTTTGCACACTTTTGCAATTAATAATTAAGACTAAAGCTTATTATGTTAAAGTGAACGTGTTTGATAACGTACGTAAGTTTTTTTTATAAATAATAATTAAAATATTATATTATACTCACTTTTAAAATTAAAGTAAGCGATGAATAATAGTAGAAAATAGCCAGTAAGATTCTGCATTTTTACTGAATAGACAGATTTTTCTTGACATGCATTTGGTGCTGGTAATGTCTTAATTTATAAAAGATTAGTTTTAACGTCATTGTCTTACATTTGATAACAGCGCTTTATTGCTTCACCAACATAAATACAGTGTAAAGGGAACCATTTTTGATCTCTAATTTCAAAGTTTTTATTATTTGCTAGATTTATTACTAAAAGAACCTTACAAGTGATCATTTAAGCCTTGGTCTTATGCATGAAATACCAGGGCTGGCGAGATAAATTGTGTAGCCATTTTAAAAGCTGGCAAATTCAATTTTTTTAAATTCAACAATAAAAGTGGACAGATAAAATATTTTAAATCTAAAATGTCTTTTAATGAAAAATTAACATTACCTTTATGAACCTAAAAAATATGGCGTACAGGGCCAAAATAAGGAATAGAAACGTAGCATCTAACAATAATACTAACTTCTGAGTTACTATTTTATAACAATTTTAAAGGGTCAGAAAATACTCACGAACTTCAGAGATGAAAGAAATAGACTTTTCTATAAATAAATTAATCTACTTTTTTCCTTAATTTTTATTCTTCAAATCGTAAAAATCCGAAAAACTACGATTTAAAAATTTTGAATGGCAGAGGGTTCACATTAGAAATTAATTCACTTATAGTTTTCTAAATTGAGATTGCTCAATTTTAAAGTCAAGATTTAGGAAGATAATATTTACCAGTTTGAGTTAAATATTGTTGAAAATTTTGTTCCCCTAAGAGAAAAATAATGGCTTCAATTTTGTGCTCAAAAGTGTGATTTTAACCTAACCTACTTACAATATTAGTTTTCCATAAGGCCAATATCAAATATCTTTACCATTCGCTAATGGTGAGCTGCAACTTTTTTATTGTAATTTATACATAAAAATAATTAATCTTGTGAAAATAAATCGATTTTCTTTTTCTGTCTTGTCATTCCGCATCTCAAACGTGAATTGACGTTGACTGATTCTTTTTTTAAATAAAAAACTGTTTTTCTCAGAAGATTAAAAAAATTTTAGGACTGAAGCACCAAAATACATAATTCTGGTAAATAATGACAAGATCAAATGTTTCTTCTACAATATTTATGCTTATATAATTTCAAATATTTACTTTCCGTTAAACTAATTTAACAACTGTACTTATGATTCATCGTTTTCAAGATAGCTCTAAGGAATATTGATACCGATGATTTTTTAATAATTAATATAAATTTTTTTTTCGCTATTAATATGCATCTTTTGATGCATGACAAGACTGCGCAAGTTTCAGAATTATATGTAGCATTAAACATTTCTATTATATTTTAGAAATATAGTAACTCAATTTTTTTTAATCTCGCAGAGGAACGTTTCAAATTGTTGCAAATTCTGACTTGTAACTTCTAAATTAGAATTATTATCTTTTTTAATATGAATTTAATATATCAAAACTTCAGTGTTCTAAGACAAAATATAATTCTTTACTGAAATTCCTTGTTCAAAAATGAAAATTATAATTTGGGCCATAAAAGTGGCATTTTCTGAATCATTTCTGATATTCAAATATAAAATTTAATTTAAAAAAATTCTAATTTGGGACAATGAATTTAAACAATCTGTCGAATAATGAATTGGAACAGGGGTTGTTTCTGTACATTTCTTTTTTAGAAATCGGAATACAATTTTTTTTCTACATTATAATTCTTCATAATTCTTCCACGTCCTTAACTCCAGAGAATATCTCTTTAATAAAGTTCTAATTCACAACTTATAATTATAATTATTTGCAAAAATTCCTGGTTCAAATGCAGGGTAATTCTATTTTTTCACGTAACTTTTGGTATATTTATTTTATTTATTTCCTATATTAATTTATAATTATAATCCATAATCGAATTCTCTTAAATTGCAGAGAAAATTTTGTTTTGATTAATATTTTTATCTTTAAATTTTCATTTTTTTTTGTTATGATCATTAAATGAATGGAGTAAAGTTTATTTTTTGAGGATATTACCAAATGTAATTAAACTATAAGCATCAATTTCCACCTTGTTTAAACTTATTTTAAAAATAATTTTTGATAAGAATCAAATCCTTTTTTAGATACTAGAGAACATGAAAGTAAAGAGAATTAGCTAAATAATAATGGTTAATAAATCTACTTATTTTTTAAGCTTTTTAAAATATTTGTACTTTCCACTAATTATTTATATTTCACACCAATCTTTGCTCTGATTTTTTTATCATTTTTGAAATCTGGTTAAGAATAATACTAATCGATAATTATTTATATTATAACATTTAATTCTTAAAGAACTTCTCTCAAGATAATTTCAACTAATTATAACAGAAAGCCTCTTATCTTAACCTGTCAGGGTTTTTAAGCAAATGTTCCATGTTTATAATTTTTTGTGAATTTAAAACCTTGAAAATCGATCAGGCAGATGTATATATACGACTAGGTAAAAAATTATAAAATTTCACATGTATACTTTGATTCATAAAATTTCTAATATATAAGGAGATTCTTGTTTTAAATCTTGCAACATTATTATTGGACTTTAGATTTGTCATCGCCCCCTTTCCTAATCAACAAACTGTTACGTGAAGAAATATTTTTACGGGTAAGTGTGATGTTTTAAAAGAAAATTATCCTTGGAATTACCAGAATTATTTTTTCTAGGCTCACCAAATGTCAATAATCATTGTTAAGCCCGTAATAAACACTGAAATCTAGATTTCATCAGATTTTAGTTTCGTACCTGTTAATAAAATACCCAATAATAATCTTACATGTAAATTTTCGACAGTTATATTTAGAAAATTCCTAGTTTAATTTTAAAATGACTATCCTAAATTTACAAAAATTTTATTTAACAATTATTATTATTTACAACATATTTCACAATTAAAGAGAAAAATCAAGAACAGATGATTCTGAATTTTATTTCTACTATTACAATTTATCATTACAAATTATAAAAGGCGATTTTTTCAGAATAACATCGGATATTCGAGGTAAATACAATACCTTCTTTTGTTTCTTCGAAAAATGCAATTAAAGGTGCTTTAGCTAGAAATAAATAACATTTAGAGACCAAATAACGAATTTCTAAATAGATGCTGAGTAACAAAAATGTACATTGGGATTCCTGATAATGTCTCTTTAAAGTGTATTAGGTATAAAACAAACGCCAAAAATACTTGAAAGGTTCCTCTTTTTTTTCAAGATTTTTGCAACTGATGATGGAATTCTTGTAAAACAAAAGTAACCAAAAAACACACCAAAATTTATTATTTTTGTTTTGAATGCAACTTTTTTAGGATATATCTCCCGGGAAAAGTCCCAGTTGTATTTTATTTATTTTTGTTAGTTCTGATGTGAGTTATTTCTTTTAGATAAGTCCTAGAGAAACGGGCAATAGTTTGAAATTTTTTGAATATCGCTTCAATTATATTTCAGCAGTACGTTTAGGACATAAATCGTCTCACAACTTGTGAAATTTTGGAAAAATATAGAGCGTATATATTTTTCTCATGCCCAAAAGTTTATTCGGAATCATATTGGGATCTCAAAAATCTCAAAGATCTACTTTCATTTTAAAATAATTTAATAAAGCAATAAACAAGGAAATGTATATTTTAATCCGTAAATAATTGGAGATATAATATTAATATTATAACCAAACAAAATAAAAACATTGCAAGCCCCGATTTTTTTCAATGTAACTTCAGATAGTTGGGTTGCAGCGTTTTAATTCGAATAAAAATTAAAATTTATCCCATTAAAATATGGAAGCCGATTTCATGTGAAGGAACCATAGAGCCAACGAAATCTCCACAAGTATCGCAAATATTCAAGAAAAAGAATACATGATATTTTTGAATAAAATTTTTATTTATCCATACAATTAAACATAAATAATTTACCAAAAATATACAGCCTTATGCCTCCAGGATAATAGAACATTATGTGGACCTCTACTTGAGTAAGTATTTATACAGAAATAGACAATTTTAATCATGTCTATGCTTATAATAAATATTTTGAAGGGTCTTAAATATAATATCCAATGATACAGAGTACTTAAAATTATATAAATAAATTATTATAAATACATTTTTCTACACGCCTTATTGTGTCAACAATGGGTCGGGACCAGCGACACGAACAACATTTTTCAAATTTAGATTGACAGCCTTATTCAAACCAAGATATCAGTTATTTAACATAAAAAAAACTAAGTTTTTTCTTCGCATCACTGTCGATGATTTCGGAATTTTCCGCAACTCTAATCCCTTTTCCAGCTCGTTTAATTCTAACTTTACGGAAAATTCTGTAACCATAGAGAGTGCTGTTTTTATAAATAACAACTCTCATAATTGAAAAACGTAAACATGTGTTATAAATACGGACGAAATGATTTCGGAACTAAACAATTTAATTTCATTTCATTTTACGTCTTATGTATTATACGATAAACTAGTATTTAATTTATGTCGAAATATGAAAGAAATATACTTCGTAAAAATTACGAATTCCGAAATTGAGATTGCGTTTATGGCATCATTTTTTATAAATCTCGTACGTGTTTAAAAATTATATCAGAACACTTACTTTCAATAACTTTGTTAAAAATATTCAAAAGACGTTCGAAATTTTTTCAATTTAATGTATCAGAAAAAAAGTACATTTATATAATAGACTATGTACACAAAATCTAGCTAATCAAGTTTACATCAAATTTTCGAAAGTATAATTTTTGAATTGAGGTATGGACACATCTAAATAGAAATTTTCGATACGATTAGCGCGATTTACTATTAAAAATCACTGCAGACTTTGAAACTTCATTACTTGTTCAAAATAGGAGCAATGATTTTTTTATTCAAAGCGCTGGAAAGCTTCTTATATTCCGCTTCGGTTGTTCTTTGACATCGATTTTTTTGTCGTTTATAAGGGGATAAACAACGTGAGATTTCTTTTAGAAACTGTAACAATTTCTTAAAATTTTGTACCTTGACTTTAACTTGTAGTATGACATTTCTTGGGAACCCCTGAATATTTTTCAAGTCTTAATGAATGAAATTTAAAGTAAGTTTATAAATGTTGCATCCTTTTTATTTTAGTGTTTCTCACAGGTTTCCTAACTCACATCACGAGTTAAAGTTAAGGTAAAAAATCTGAGATCACTAAGGCACGCTTGGACATTTTTAGTCATATCTCGTGAGCCCATCAAGATTCAATGTTTTGTTTTGTGTACTTGAGTTAACGATACAATTTAAAAAACCGTGTAGTGTTACTTTTAGATTAAATTTTTTTATACATCTCATGTGCTATATTCTTGTTAAAAATCAAAAAAATCTCTATTAAGGATCATTCGAGGCAGAATCCTACAAGCTTTCCATAGAATTTTAAAAAAGCTATTTTACTCCTTTATCGAATAAGTAAGTCGTAAGTAAGCCGTGGATTTTCCCAAATTTGCGAATAATTACGAATGTAAAATTTATCCAAGTCATCCTTGAGCCATCTTTGAAATAAAAATTAAATTCTGACATTATTTCACTCTTATTAAAACTGCACTGTAGATCGGACCTGTTGGAACTGTTACGTAAATACGGTTACTGGGTGGTAAATTTGGTCGTAAACGATAATGTAGATGAGTGGCAACATATGGTTTGAAATCTTTAGCTATAAAATACTCCTTATTTCCTAAATGTATTTCAGCATAAAAGGGTCCATGATAGGGATAAGGATGAGGATTATAATTACGTGACCGATTTGTCGGTCGAAGAATTGTCCAAGACTCATAATGTTCGCCGTTTGCCGTCCGTATAAATGCGAAATGGCCCCCAATATGATATGATATCTGAGGTTGCATCCAGTTAGGTATATTGTGGTTGGGGAATGGAATGATTTTTCCTGCAAACTTAGAGTTATCCTCCATTTCTACCGTAATGCTACTTGGCTGAATAGTTAAAACTCCACATGCACCTAATTTTGTAAAAAAAATGGTCATTAATTTAGTTTTCTTACATAAGTACAACTTACTGTTTTAAAATATTTTCAAACTGGCTAGCTATGCCAACTATGTATTCATGAAATTAAAAGAGTCATTAAGGATTTTTTATTAATTAGACCGACTTTTATATTACAAATTACTTGGTATTCTTTTCATGCCTGATGTTTTTTCGTATTTCATGCTTTTATCTATTTGTAAATAAAATACGTTTAAAGAATTTAAGTTGCCTCTCTGATTTAACAATTTACTAAATTATAAAAAGAATTCAGAAATTAAAAAAATTAAAGCAATTGATACACAGTGAGCCTCATTCGATTTTGACCGGAAGATCTTTGAATTTATATTGATGCATTAGAGAAGATTTAAAAAAATCCGTAATTTTATTGAAACATTTTCAGACCAACTCAAAGCTTCACAGAGATAGAGAATCTCCAATAAAATTTTTCGATATTCTCGATTCGTGCTCCTCAATTTTTTTCAAGCTTCTCGATCTTCATTAGCTGTTTAGTTCACCTGAACAAGTTTCAAGAAAATTTGAATTTTTATACAAATTTTCTCGAATGCACCACTAAAGTAATATTATATTTATTGGCTTTGAATTACAAGAAAATATTTAAGAATTATATATCTCTCTCTATTTGACAATAAAATTAGTTTTATGTCTGATATATGTTAAGCAGAGTATATTACCAATATATGAACAAACAACATATGAAGAATGTCGATATTAAAATCATTTTTATTGATTTGGGTTACAAGAAAATATCTGAAATTGATATATTGCTCATTATTTCACAACGAAATTTTAATTTCCGGATTCTAAAGAAGGTAGAAATTGTTTCGATTGTACCTAGATTTATAACTGTATAGTGAGGAAGTAATTAAAATAATTCTTATCCGGCCATAACGACTTTGATCATTAGAAAAATTATCACAAATCCAATTCTTTGCTAATTTCTTCGAATTATATCACTTTCATCGACCATGTGACTATCATACGAGTATCGTATATTTCATGAAATGTATTATAAATAAAATAAAATGAAAGAATAATCGAAAGATACATTAATCTAAATCATTAGTAGTTTCGATAATGGGCAAAATATGAAATTTCTAATTTTTTAATATTAGATGATATTTTAATGCGTTCACGGTCCGCTCGCTAATCCCCAGAATTGAAACAAACATATATGTTCCGACTATTCGGTTATTTAATTTTATTAGCACGTATTTAAAAAAATATATAATACTCGTATGATGATCAGGTGGTTGATAAGTGATATAAATTAAAACATATAACGAAAAAATTGAGTCCTGTTTTTTTTAATCCTCTACGTTATTCTGGTCAACTAAAAATTATTAAAATTACCTTCTCACTGTACAAGTGTAAATTAAGTTTTACACATATCAGTTTTGGATACTTTCTTGTAATCCAAAATCAATAAAACTGATTTTAACATCGACATTCTTCAAATATTATTGGTGTAATATATTCAAAATGCATTATTCTTAACATGAATCAGACATTTCGTGGTGACGTTAAAAATAGGTAAACAATATTGTAATGGAATTATCGCTATACAGCTATAAATCAAATTCTTTTCAAATATTTTTATTGGTAATTTAAATTTCACGAAAAAATTTTTTGCTATTCAAATTTGAAGAAGAGCTTTGTTGTTTGTGATTTTGAGCTATATTTACGATGCAAAGAGAGAAGGAATTTTTTAAATGAAATTTTTGGGGGAGTGTTTTTAACTTCAAATTAAAGTTTTCATTGATATGAGAACTTCGCGCGAATAATTCTTATTTGATACGTCCAAAGCCACACGTTTGTTTTAAATTTTACTTTTTGAAAAATTCTTGTTAAAATATTGAAAATTATGGGAGCATTACTTAGTTACAGCCTGTGATAAACAGATGATTAATATACTGCTTAAAAATTGAATTCGAATTGAAAAAAAAGAATAAAGTACTCTTGAGACGAATCAGTGCTAGCAGACTGAAATGCTTGTTTGGAAAATGTTATTATGTTCCGAGAAAATTTAGGCAGCATTTTTTTTGCTCGAGAATCAATTTGTTTAACTTTGGACGTCAATAAAAATCTTATTTTTAGTTCAAAAGCATTTTTAATATTTCTGTTACTAGAAGAAGAGCACTAATTCTTGAGAACTGGTCAATTTTTGGCTCCCTTCTCTAAATTCTAAGATAATAAATTTGTTTAGCATATTTCACGTCATTTAAACAATTGAAAACTTTATTTTTAGTTATTGACTTGTTGAATCTACCCAAGACACGAAAAATTTGCCACAAACGAAAATTCACAGTTATGCTTTTATAAAACGCCAAAGAAAACCAGTAATTAAAGTGAGATTTTATTTTTTAAGGCAATAATCTCATCTTCAAAAACTTTTGGATCAGGCCCTTTATAGCATGTTAACTCAGTGATACAAATTCTCTTATTAACAGTTTTCTATAACTAGAAGTTCAAAATTTGAAAAAAGCACTTCTATGCTTATTTTATTTTTTTGCGCAAAATATGCGCGTACTATTTGATAATAATATTCTTGCAAAAAGGTTCTAGTAATGTCTTTTTTAATTTTAGGTTAATAAGGCTCACGGTGCATATTTTGTTCAATGACATGCAACATAAAACAGTTAATGCTTGGGTAGTAATTGATTGTTTTATCTAAAATTTCCGTACAAAACTTAAATCCTAAGAACTTGAAATTTCTAATCATTGCATTTTTTGGTCGGAACATTGTAATACAAGATTTTAGGTTTATAAGCTTAGGAGTGACATTTTTTAAGATTTAAAACGTAAAAAAATCAATTTTTAATGGTTTTTAATTTAAAATAAACGACAATTTTAATTGTCTCTCGTTTCGAAATTTTGTTGAGGCTTTAAGTTCTTCTAATCTATTATTTTTAAATATTGTGTGATTTAAAAACCCTTAGAATAAAACGACTTCGAATTAGAAAACTTTAAATTTGGAATGAATTATACCTTATTATTACACACTATAATATTTATTACTTTAATATTAAATAAATTAATTATTATTTTGTCTAAATAACTGTCAAATTAAAAAACTTTTAATTTTTATTTTAGATTACATAAAGTGTTGTCTTACAGAGTGAATTTGAATGTTTGCATGCTTCAATAATGAACCATTCAAACTAGAAGCTTTAGAAAAATTAAAAATATTCTAGAACATAGAATTCATTTTTATAAATAATAATTGTAATATTTTGTTATACTTACGTTGGAAATTAAGTAAACCGACGCATTTAAAAAGAAAGATGACAGTGAGGATATTCATTTTTACTAAGTAGACACTGACAGAGAAGTGAAAATTGCTCTTTCTTAACTTTGTGTGAGCAGTATCTCAAAAAGTGCATGCATTATATACCCTGCCGCTTTTATGACTTCTGCTCGATAAAAACGCTGTATTCATTTTTTGAGGTATTATCAGGTTAAATTCATCCAGACAGTTGTTA
Organism: Acraspis erinacei; assembly: GCA_035041075.1. Classification (NCBI taxonomy): domain Eukaryota; kingdom Metazoa; phylum Arthropoda; class Insecta; order Hymenoptera; family Cynipidae; genus Acraspis; species Acraspis erinacei. The sequence goes on along the minus strand of JAWWLR010000092.1, from coordinate 53,530,118 downwards.
TGCATATGGAAAGAACACACAAGCAAATTGAAGATGCTCGAACTGCATGTCAATCAACTGAAAGCACGTGAATGTGTATAACATCGGACCTCCTTGTTTTTTCGTACTTTCAGGGATCTCCTTCATGAACTAATTACCAAAAAAATTACAGAATTTTCGCAGAATGCCTGTATTGTGTCCCTAGTTTTCACTATTAAACAAATTATGAGAAATGTTTAACAGTTAAGTTAAACTATGTGACATTTTCTAGGAAAAAGGATTTTCTGACAAAATTAGAATTTTTCTTTGATCAGGATTGGAAAGAAAGAAAATTAACATAATATGGAACTGTCAAAAAAAGAACTTCTTTGTTTTATATAGTAGGCAAATATTGATTAAAAACGTTATATTTTTTATCTTTCTTTTGGTACTGGTACATATCATTTACTTTGTCGCCGAATCTAGAAAATTAGATCAATAAATCTAAGGGTGTACTGAACAAATAATTAAAAGCCCAATAAACTTAAGAAATGGATTATCCTATTGGGGGTTGCAAAAATTGCAAAAATGGTGAAAGAACTTCGTTTTCACGTCTTTTTCATCGAAAATCTTTTGAATTTTTCGGATTCTTTAGGAATATCTACCTTAGGATATCTCAAAACCTATTTAAATCTATTTGAAATTCTTTGGAAACAAGAAATTATTTTCAATGTATTTCTTAAAATTTCATTAAAATCCTTTAAAGTGCCCTAAATTGAAATCACTTCAAAACATTTAGAACCTCGAAATATTTCTGAAGGTCTTAAAAATACTTGGAATCTTTTGATCACTCTAAAAAAAGTGGCTAAATCAACCAGAATTCTAATTAAATATGCCTGATCCATATTACTGATCCATATAACTACATAGCAAAATAATAATTTACGCAATGGCTTCAAGGATAATATTTAAAAACTTCAATTTAATATTGTTGGATTTTAACCATTTATAATTGTTCAATTGTCAATGTTTTCGTTCTAGAATTATTAATTACTTTTCTAGAAATATAATTAATTATAAATTAACTAATTTAATTGTTCATATAATTCACATGAGTCGATATTACATCTCTAGTTATGGGAAGAGTTTTCGTTTCCAGTTTTTATGGCATCAATTTGTTTGTGTTTTGTTTTTTTAATGGAGGATACCAGTATGCAAAATCACTAATTTTTTAATTAAAAATGGCTCTCTTATATTTTTGTAAATATAGTTTTAAAAGCTTGCAATCTGAGTTTTTTCATAGTGTCAATATCAAACCTTGATCAGCATTTGCAGATTGTCCGCTTCCTTTTTTATTTAAATTAATAATATTAAAATCATCATTTCTCTATATTATCTCTTTCCTAGAGGTTGGACACATTATTCAGACGAGAGTATACGAAAGCGAGGAAATAAGTGTTGCACTCGAGCAGTGCGTGATAGATAATTCATTCTGGTAGACAGCGACAGGTGCCGGTATTTCTTCTTCAATATCCCCATTTATTTCATCATTCTAAATATTTATACGCACAAAGTTAATTCGTTATCTGCCATTATGATTCAGTCTTCAAGAAACCTTTAAGAAATCCCGAATATTTTTCTAAATCAGAATTGAAATTATTTCCCAAAATTACCGAAAAATTTTCCAAGGAAGCTAAAGAAGCTGGAACAGTAGGGTGGTTCAAAAATTCATTGACACAATCCCCATGAAGTTAACACGTTATTTCTCATATGAAAAAAGACGTTTTTATACATTTTTATTCAGAATTATTAATATTAGTTAAATCGATTTGAGACTCAGCGTTGCCCTTCATAACTAGCCATAAATACGATTCAAATATTAATTTTTAAATATTACCCACATAAGTTTGTTTTATATCATCCTAAAATTAACCCATAAGTAAAAAAATGGATTTTGCGAGTTTTTTGGGCTAATTATGATTTTTTTCCGGTCTTTAAAATGAAAATTGTTTTTGATTCATAAAATACAA
>JAWWLR010000092.1:53394538-53411355 GCA_035041075.1 Acraspis erinacei | reverse complement strand
ACACTGCTTTCATCAGATCACTTGATTGCATTATAAATATGCGTCCGTGACTGATGATATAAACCAGGACAGCCCCATGCAAAACTTCTCTAAAAAATATAAAAATCCAAAACTAACCAAAAATGCCTTCGACATGTTGGGCAGTAACCATCTTAAGCCTGTGACAACATTTTAGTCAATAATATATTTAAATCTTTTTAAAAATTGCAAAAAATTTCAAGGAATTTCAAAGACTTAAATAAAATTTAAGAAGATGTTAACAAATGTAAAAAATGTGTATGATTTCTACATATTTCAAGTTCATTTTAAGAGATTTCTAGATAACTTTGATAAATAAGTCAAATAAAATCAGATGTAGAGTATTCCTAACGATTCAAAATATTGTAAGGAATTTTAAATTATTTCAATGAAATTTACAAGGTTTAAGGGATTGCATTAAATTTTAAAGGAGTGTTACGATTTCCTAGGGTTTAAATAAATTTTAAGGAATTTAAAAAATACTTTAGGAAATTAAATGAATTTTACTTCAAAGGCTTATAAAAAAATTCAAATTTATTAAAAGTATATTAAAATTTATACAAATTTTAATTTATCAGTTTAAAAAATGTAAAATTTTCAAGGAATTCCTAAACATTCCAAACATTTCCAGAGATTTGAAAGTATTTTAAGAAATATAACAAGATTTAAATAATGTTATTGAATCTCCAAACATTTTAGAGAAAGAAATTTTAAGGAATTTTAATTTTCTTGTTTAAAAATTTATATTTTTGGTTTAAAATTGAACTATTTTGGTGATAAATTGAACTATTTTGCTAAAAATCCAATTTTTATGGTTAAAAATTAATTTTTTGAATTTCCAATGGAATTTTTCCCTTTTTCTATTCAAAATTTATCTTTTTCGTAAAAAATTTAAATATTTGATGAAAACCGATCATTTTAGTTAAAAATTCATGTACTTTGTTGAACATTCTGTTCTTTAAACTTAATTTCTTTCACTGAATATTTAGAGTATTCCATTTTTTATTGTAAATTTATCTTTTTAGTTGAAAATTTAATTATTTTCTTGAAACTTCATACATGTTATTAGAAATTGGTCTTTTTTACAAAATGAATATTGTTCGTTGAATTTTTTGGTTAAAGATGAATCATTGTAGTTGAAAATTTAAATATTTTGTCGAAAAATGATTGCATTTTGACTTGAAATCTGAAGAATTTTATATTAAATTCAATATGGTACAAATATGAATTTGAAATTTTTTCTCTTTGGTTGAAAATTGATCTCTTTTAGTTAAAATTGTATGCATATTGTCAAAAATGTGTATTTTTTGGCAGAATAATCTTCTTGGTTGTGATTTTTTTTAATTTAACTATTTGGTTCAAAGTTTAGTTATTCTATTAAAAATTTATTTTTTGGTTGAAGATGCAACAATTCAGTTGAAAATTTAACATTTTCATTAATAACTAAATTTTTTTGGTATAATAATCTTCTTGGTTCAGAATTTTTTTAAATTTAACAATTAGGTTGAAAGTTTAGTTATTTTATTCTACCACAATTTTATATAATCCTGAGTATTCCTGTGCAATCCGGAGTAATTTTAGGTAATCCAGGGCAATCCAATATAATTTGATGTAATCTGCCTCCACTGCAGCGCATTTTTAGAAGTTGTTTCTACTTTGTCCTCGTGTGTCTTGAGAACACGAAGCGACCCAAGATTGTCAGCTCTCTGCATCCACCTCGCAAGTGCCTTTTTGACAATCTCGCACGCCTGTGTATGTCCAGTTCTAATTCCTGCCTACCTCAAATAGTGTGAAATTCTGACCCGAATAGTTCTACCATAGTAATGATAATGTGTCGTGAATTTATTCTGGCAGATGTCATGGACATAGCCAGTGCCAAGAAAAACGTTATTTGACGGGAATTTCGGAATTTCCGAGTTCTCGTATTCGTTGAGGACGTCAACAGTTTTAGAGTCGTGTTTACTGTCTTTCGGACGACGTGATCTTCCCATTTGAGATGCAGCTCTGTCAGCACTTTAACCCCTTAACGGTTGTACTACTCTAACTCTGTCTATTGATGCAGAAACAAAGATAAAATCAATAGAATAGTTTGGTCGAATGTGGCCCACAAGGAAGGCAGTTAAAGGGAGTTAATTTGATTTCTGTCTTTGTTCTCTGTTTCAGACTGGAAATGACTTCAAGGCGACAGGGGAATCACCCCACGCAGAACAAAAGCTGAGGTGAGTTTGCAAATCAATCTCTAACTCCATAAAATTTAATTTACAAATTTAGTTTTACCGCCTAGAGCGTATTCTTGCTGCTCTACATATAAAAAATTATTTATTGGATTAAGAAAAATGACGCACTACGCGCGCTTTTTAGATGATACTTACTTTGGTGGCCTAATTATCAAATTAAAATATATGCCTATATTTACAGTAGTATAAAATATAATGGATATTAATCAATTAAAATAAATATTAAAGTAGCTACATCGGTTTTTATATAGTTTTAATTTCATTTTAATTCTGATTGAAATTCACGTCTTAATCGGCTTTCTGTAATCTGTCACTTTTATTTAAATTTGAGATATAAAATATAAATCATCATAAAATATAAATAAAGAAAGAAATAATAAGATTAATTTGGGATTTTATGTCGTAGTAAGATAGTCTTAAAAACATTCTTGAATTCTGAGTTTTACTGATCACATCCGTTCTCGACACTAATTCATTTTCCAGATGCTACAATTGAAAGATCGCCAACTTGTTTAATTTTGAATGTTTATTGTTTTAACTCATAAAATTGTAATCATGTTTGAGAAATAGGTCTATCTTGAAGATCTTCCGATAAAGATCCATACATTTTTAATGTGTATAATTCAAAATGACGTAATTTCGAATATTTTTTAATATTTGAATTTTCAATATTTGCAAGTCAAAACTCATAATTTCCAAAGATGTAAAAATAAAAATTATTTATTTTTTTACGAGATTCTAAACCAATCTATAATAGATTTTCACTTTTTCAAAAAAGTAAATTAACAGTAATATGCAATTCATTGAAATTAATTGCAATGCTTGCTTGCTTTGTGGTTAATCGTAAATTAAAATATTAAAACACTGTCATTTTAAATATGTACGATAAGATTGAAACTATTTGAGAATATTTAATTTATTTTAATTTATAATTCTGCAATTGTTAGAATTAAAATTGAAAATTCTCCAACTTTCAAGAGTCATAAGTAAAACACCTAAATTATGTAAAACAAAAAACAGGTTCTCCATTCTAAATATTGCAAACGGAAGGAATTTCGAATGTAAGTCATAAAAATTACATAATTGTTTAATTATAAAACTTCAAACTTCCATATTTTTTTAATTAAAAATTCTTTAATTTGAATGCTTTTCAATTTAAATTTCTGCAATTTTAAAAACTTACAACTAAAATGTCTTGAATTTTGATAATATGGACTTGACAATTATACAAATTTCAATATTTATATTTTAATCATCTTTACTTGTTCAATTTTGAAGATTTACAATTGAAAACTCTTTAATTTTTTAAATGTATAACTAAAAAGTCTAAATTTTTTTATGATTTTGAAAGTCAAAGGACCGGTATTCAATTTTAGATCGTCTAAATTAAAGTAATTTCGAACGTAAACCACCGAAATTACGGAATTTTAAATTTAATATAAAAAAAATGATAATCTAACTTTTTTGTTTTAACGATTCGCAATTCAATATTCTTTAATTTTGAACATTTAAAATTTTTTAAAGAAAATCATAACAGTTTGAAAGCCTTTCTTGGAATAGTTAAATTTTGAAAATAAAAAATAATTTAATTTTAAATATTTAAACTTGAAATTTATTCGATTTAATAAATTTGCAATTAAAAATTCTTAAATTTTGCACAGTAAAAATGAGAGGATTGATTTATTTAGTGTAAACTCTTGTACGTACTCTTTAGTGTACTCTTGTACTCACGTACCTAAAAAAGGCTTGAGTTCCGCAAATTTCATAAGACTAACATGGGCGAATTTTGTTTTTGGAAAAATTATGTTGGCGTTTCTGGGCTTAAACTTAACTTCGATTGGATAATTAGTAATTATTTTAGGGACTACTGATCTTCTCTTCAAGCATTTACCAATTGTTTAAACAATTAATTATTATTTCTTTGTAGTTTTTTTTTTAAAAGGAAAAGACTCCAATCTTTTTAAAATTGTGGGTAACTTCGTAGCTTTGTATTAAATATCGACGTAATTTAGATATTACTACCCCGGATTATAACAAATGCGTATTTATTTAAATAATCTTCCTTCTTTCAAACAAAAAATACTGCTCTTAAGAACGAAAAGCCATGCATAATAATAATTAGAGAAACAGTTAAATTTCAAACGTTTATTTCGTAACAAAAATATTTAAACAAATACGTATTTTATACATAATTAGATAGTAATATATGAATTACCTAGATATTTAATAATAAGCTACAAGGTTTTACACATTTTAATATAGACTAGAGTTTTTTTACCTCTTTTTAACGAAAAGTTATGACTAATTAGTTGATTAGACAATTCGTAAATTCTTATATATCGAATTATAATTATAATGATAATTATATATGTATGTATATGTATGTATATATATATAATTAAAATTATATATATATATATACATTATAATTATATCAAATAAAAATAATCTATGGCAAAAAAAGAGAAAAACAGATTTCATACGTGTCAGTTTTGTGCTAAATTGTCATTCACAGTTTTTTGGGTGTTCTTTTGGCATTCCATTAGTGTCGGCGAGGGTTGTAAAAATTCAAAGTAATTTAGCGGAAATTATTCATTGGATACTCGCCAACAAGTTCTGATACTCTCCTGCAAGCTAAGTTTAAGCCCAGAAAATTGAATCTTAGTTTCCCGAAAACAAAAATTTGCTGATGCTAATCGCATGGTATATTCACGGTCTTTGCGGCACGTCCTAATATAATATTAACTGATTTTCATTTAAACATGGAAAGAAGACTTTTTTCTGGAACCGCACAAAATGGAGAGGTGAAGAAAAAAATTTCAACATATATGAGATTGGAACCCCCTACAATGTAGCTGTAATTAGTTCATTGTTTAAAGAACATTCCCAACACTGCATCAAATTTTTAATTAGGAGAAATTGATATTTCAATTTAATGTACGGAATTTCTATAAAATTCAAACAACTTCAAGTGAAAACAGACAAGAACTGGCGATAAGGGAGCGGAAATATAGGAGCTTCAATGTGGCTAAAGTTAATACTACATACGCAATCGTATGTAGTATTAAAGGAGGTAGATAGGTAGGCTATAGCGAAAGCGTGTTTGAAGGAAAGAGAAAATGGAAAAGGAAAAATGCAAGGATAAGGGAATAAAGAAAGAAAAAAGTACCTGAATATATGTGGATGGTCAAAGAAACAGGTTAGTGAAACGAATGTTAGGGGAATGAAGGTAGAGAAGAGAAGATGAATATAGCGAGAAATATAAATGGATAGGAGTAGTGGGAATAGTTAAATATTTAGAAAAAATGGTAAGTATGCCAATGGAAAACATCCTGCTTGAAAAGGGAATAGTGGAGGTTGTGTAATGATTGAAGAAGCTGGAAAGAAGGAAGAGAAGGAGAAAAGAAGAAACGAAGGAAATGGTTAGAATAATTATTTATAAGAAAATGTTAAATTTGTTAGCAGAGTATAAGAGAAGAGTTAGCAAGCGTAAAGATAGAAAGTAAAAGGGACATTGAATGGAATTACAGAGTTGGAAAGGAAGAAGAAAATGAGAGAATAAAAAGCGGAAGAACGAGAATAATTCTTTATAGGAAATACTAAAATTTAAAATTTTTTAGCAGAGGATAAGAGAAGAGTTACCAAACTTAAAGGCAGAAAGGACAAGAGGCAATGAATAGAATTACAGAGAGAGTGGAAATAGAGCAAAACGGTAGCAACGAGAAGTTAAGATTATGCGTGCGACGCGAGAAGTAAAATGCGTATTTGCAATACGATTAGACGTATTTGCGATAAGGGTTTCAAACTTTAAAGTGATTTAATAGAAATTATTCGCTGGATACTCGCCAACAAATTCTGATGCTCTCCCGCAAGCAAAGTTCAAACGCAGAAACAAGAATCTCATTTTTCCAAGAAAAAAAATGTGCTCATATTAATCTCATTGGATTTTCCGGGTCTTTTCGGCACGTCTTAATAATATCTGATTTTGCTCAAACATGGAGGGAACTTTTTTCGGAAAGCTCACAAAAGAGAGAAAGAGAGGGAAAAAATTAAATAGCTATAGTTTTGGACCACCCTGAGTGTAGGGTGAAAGTGTAGGGATAAAATATAATAAGAAAGCGGGAAGAATAATGAAATAAAAGAAAGAAAGAGTTACTGAAATATGTGTGGATTATTAAAAAAAATAGGATATGGAAATGCATGGTAGGGGAATAGAGATAAAACAAGAGTTGATAGAAAGAGACAAATAATTGTTGATGCAAGGAATACAAAATAAAATAGGAGAAGCTAAATATCCACGAGAACGCCAATATAAGATCAGTTTCAGGTATTGCCTCGCAATAGCCTTGCTATTAAATCAGTCATTGGAAACGTAAACAGTCCATTGTAAACTGGTGGCGACCCATTTTTGACGCTGCCACACACTGACACACGGGTGCTGCACACTGGTGCGCGACTGTGTAACTGCGTGGCCCAGCAGTTCTTCGAATCATTAAATCAATCGCTCGTATACAGGCGTTCTTGTGTAACAAAAAATAAAAATGTTTAAGGGAGCAGGAAAGGGAATGCATGTTATATGAGAGAGATGGAGGCACTTTAAAATATTTAATCGGAGATTGTAAGAAGGTAAAAAATGGAATTAGGATAATGGGAAAGATCCCGCATAAAAAGGGAATAGTGGAGATTCTATAATGATTCAGGAAATTGGAAAGGAAGACGGAAACGGGAGAAGGAAAACCCGGGGCAAAGGTTTGGAATAATTATTTAAAGGAAATAATAAAATATTAAATTTGTTAGCAGAAAATTAGAGAAGTGTTAGCAAATTTAAAGATAGAAAAGGCAAGAGGCAATTAATAGAATTACAGAAAGGGTGGAAATAGAGCAAAACGGTGGCAAGGACAAGTTAAGATGATGCTTGTAGTGCGAGAAGTAAAAGGCGTATCTATAAGATAAAGCGAAGCGATTAAATAATAAGTTAGGTTAATTGGGTAATTAAAATAAATACACGCAACCATTATAGTAGCCTTGTCTGTTAGTTTTTGGGCGCTGCTAACTAAAAGAAATCCTTTTATATTAAATACTTAATCCCAAAAGAAAATTAATCAAAACCATTTTTAGAAAGTTGGTAAGATTTTCTATTAAAAATATTTTGCCATCAATTTTTTGCATTAAAACAGTTGTTATAAATATAGAATGTTTAGAAGAGAAGGTATTTTCACAATTCTAACTGCCCCAGTGTTATCAAATCCACTGCAAACTTTGCATTAAAAAAAAAGTTAGTAGTTTTTGCTCGCTTTTTCAATTAAACTAAACACAAAATTGGAAACATAGTCCAGGAGAAATATATCCGGTTCCGCAGTGGCACCAATATACCACTATTTTTGAAGCCCGTTTCAGACCTGTCAGCTGTAGACTGTTTCCTTTACAAAACAAAACTTCGAGGAAATGTTCACGTTCGGGTTATAGACTCAAATAGATCTTGGAAGAACGCTTTCTTTTTTTTTTACTTTAACGCTGTAACCTGAACAAGAAAGAGAATCAGATATACTTTCATTCAAAAAAGAGTCACTGGAAAAATAAACATCACTTGTGGGCGTTTGGCTTTAAAGTAAGAAATGGGAAGGCAAATTGGTTGTGTCAGTTTAAGTAACTCGAACTTCTTCAGTCTAAATTAAAAAACAATCCAAAGTAGAATGAAAATTCGATTGTTTCATACCGGACATGTCAAAAAATCGTGGCTTTATGATTCCAAAACAGATTATCACACCATGTCTAAAAATGTGCATACCTCAGTCGTTGTTGTAGCTCCTTCCTTTTAGATATAAAGTTAAGTTTTTTAAATGCAATTTTTGCGAGGTCGTTTTGTTAGAGAATTTTACTGCAGTTGCAGAAGTGCCACCATATTTGAATTCATCGTAAAAAGTTACTTGTGTACTAGCTTCCAATAAAGCTTTTACGATGAACTCACGGTAGAATAATTCTGAAAATCTGTGTTCGTTAGATTCTTCAAAAAATTGCACATTTCTCCTACAATGAGTTTATATTATAGTATAAAAGTTTTTTAAACTTGAACATCAAAGGTAAATCGCGAAAGCATGATTATTTATCAATAAAATAATCAATGTTTAACGCTTCAAAATAGAATTCATTAATTTTATAAGTTTTTAATTAGAAAGCATATAATTTTAAAAGTTTTTGGAACAAGCGTCTTTTACAGGATCACAATGTTTGAAATTCTTCAATTTTTAACGGAGATTTTTTTACGCAAATTATTTTTATAGTAGAAAAATATATCCAATTACTTTCAATGCTGCTGGATACTACATGATATGACCATACTATTTATAAATTTTAAAATTTTTATAATTTTAATTAGAAATGAATTTTAATTACAGATGTGGATTAAAGAGAATTTAGAATCGCTATAGAATCTTAATTACAAATTAGATAAATTAGGAGCTCAAAAATGAACTGTCTTTTAAAATTATTTTAAAACAGTTTAATTCTTCTTCTTTATTCATAATGTGTCCCAAATTTTATATGAAATTCGTCAAAATCGTAAAATTTCAGATTTAAAACCTGGATAGTCGGTTTTATATTTATTAATTTTATATTTAAACATTATAAATGGTTTGGTTTTTATTTTATTCAATGTTGAATCTAAGTATTTCAAATTCAAATATAAAATATGAGAATGGCTTAGAACCACAAATTAAATTTTTTTAAAGTTTCAAAATATTGAAAATTTCAAACTCAACTTTAAAAAAAGCAATTCCAAATTGAAAGGCCTAAAATTGTGCAATATCAAAAAATGGAATCTGAGACATCTCACTTTATATTATTATTTTTTAATTTTTAATGTAATATCTTAAAATTCTCTGCCTTACTTTTAACAAACAACTTTAATTACTTATAATTAAAAAATATTTGAGTATAATATTTGGAGAATATATAATAATTCTAATAAAGTGTGAAAAATTAAACGATTTGACATTTAAAAGTAAAAAAGTGGTGTTTAAAATTCAAATAGATAATAATCGAACCATCTAAAATTGGTACTTCGGTAATTGAATAATTTTGCTAACCTGAAATTTGAAAATTTTTAGTTCCTAATTCATTTAGATTTATTCAAAATAAATGAAAATTTAAAAAGTTTGATTATAAGAAAATTAAAATGTCATCATTCTCGTTTATTAGACATTTTTCAGTTTAAAATAAAGTTAGAATCTAGGATTCTTTTAATTTTCAAAGTTTCGTAGCAGAAATTATTATATTCATTTGAAATATTTAAATTTAAATCAGTTCCAAATGAAATTTGTTCGAATTAATAAATTTTTAATTTTACATTTTTTAGCGTTTCTAATTAGAAATGATACAATTTCAACTCCTTCCGGTTAAAATTGCTTTATTTTCTAAATTTCTCTCTGCAAATTTGAAATTAGAGAGATTTTGATTTAAAATTTCTTTATTAAAACTGGTTTAATTAAAAAAAATTATTTAGCAATGAGAAAAATATAGTTCCCTTGCATTGGATTGAAAATATCGTTATTTCTACAAAATTTTATTTAATTAACAATTTTTTGATTTGGAACTTTTTAAATTCAAACTGGTTTATTACATGGATTGTAAATTTCAAGCGTTTTCGATTTAAAATTTTTTTGTTGTAAAACAATTAATGTTTAAAACTTCTTTTAAAAATGAATTTTTAAATTGTTCATTGTTTTAATGCAAGGAAATAAAGACTTAGCTTATCATAGATCATATCAAAATGTTAACCGATATGTTCTCTTTCAATGGAAATCTTTTTAATTACGGTATTGTTATACTCCAAATTATAATCAATGTTTTCTTTACGGAACTAATCCAACTTTTGTTTAATTTTCTAAGCCGCTATTGATTAATCAAGAATAGTAATCCACGCGTCTGCAAACGTAAAAATCATATCCACTGCAGCACTTCTATGTTTCTAAGACAAAAAATCCTCTTATAAATAAAGCAGATAATTTTATAACAAAAATTAAAAACCATATTGGTGGCTTATTGTAGGAAATTAAAGGTTATTCAATTGGACAATCGATGCGTCTCGAAGACGCGAACACAAATATCATATAAATTACTGTTGTATTCCCAATATTAAACAAGTTTTTCTCGTATCATAAAGATAAATAATAAATTTTTCAAATATATAAATTTTTATTGTTGGTTCATAAAATTCCATAGAAGGTTCGTCAATTGATCATTTAACAAGTCTCGAAGACGCGAAAAGACATGTCTTAATGTCACCTATACTACTGTTATATTCCTAATATGACCAAATTTCTTCTGATGTAAACATAATATACAAATTTGTTTGAAACTTTATATTTTGGCACCAGTGAGTTATACAGGGTTAAAAAATCGGTCGACCGATGAGTCTCGAAGATGCCAACAAATACACAAGATATAGTATTGCTGACTTTTGAATATCAAAAAAGTTGTTCTGATAAACGGTCATAAAAAAGTCATAAAAGGTTAAACACTAGATCGATCGATGCACCTCGAAGACGTGAAAAAACAAACTAGATATAGCATTGATGTGTTTTGAACAAAAAAAAAATTTCTTATACAAAAAGAATACAACAATTTTTTTTAATCTTCATAAATCGGTAATTGTAAGTCATAAAAGTTTGAACAATAAGTGTTTCGATATATCTCAAAGATGTGAACATATTTATTAAATATCGCATTGCTGTATTTTGAATATCAGAAAAGTTTTTCTCATAAAAGACGAACTTTTTTCTATAACGCCTAACTAAAAAAGCCACAGCACACCAGGCCTGCATATCAAATGTAGCTACAATTCGTTAAAATCCCATTAGCATATCTCTTCGACATTTCAAGATATGGTGAACAGAAAAAAGGTACTTAACACACACACGCGCGCACTTTAAAAAAATTGTATTTTCGAGTTGTCACGGTCGAATTATACCGAAATGTGTCCAAAAAGTAGATTGAAAAATATAGTTTATTACAAACCTTCCTCTGTGAAGAAGCAATACAATCACATAAAATGAAAAAATAAACTACAAAATTTTCCTAATTCCTGTATAAAATAGAATGCGGGTTATCAAGCTTTAAAAAAACAGGGCTAGTAAACGTTTATTTGCACGATATTGCGAAAAATATATAATTTATTCTAGTCGTTTATTCCAATCCTCTCAGTTCGATTTTGTGGAATATCAGCAAAGCTCCAGAGCGACCTTTTTTATTTCGGTTATTGTCTCATATATCGCGTGTAATGCGCATCGAAATATACTAAATTTACAGGGAAAATTCTACGGAATTTGAATGGATGCCAGGCAGGTCGAAGTCGACAGCCGCCGCACAGTGGGGCAAAAAAGTTTTTCTTGACCAATTAGCCTAGGCCTTACAATTTTAATTGGATTTGAGCATTTTCTTTTTTAAATGAAAAAGGTAAATAAATTTCAAAAATTTTCGTTAGAACCAATTGAAAATTATTTGTTATGATATCAGAGAAAACACTCCCTACAAATAATATTCAGCATTATATTAGTTCGTGTTTCTTTACTTGGGCTTTACGATCCTATAATCAAAAAACTGTGTTTTTTAATCAGACGTTTCGACTCATATGGGAGTCCTCTTCAGTGATTTATTTCTATAGAAAACCAAAATTTACATTTTTAAGTAATATGCTTTCGATGCAATATCAATGATGAAAAATATAATGTCATAAAGTAAATTCTAATTGTGTTGTATAATTGTTTGTTTTCTTTTTTCGTTGGTTCTAAATACAATAAATTTTCTTATATTATAAAAATTAAAATATACAGTAAATTCTAATTACTTGTGAAATTATAAAACTAAAAAAAACTGGTATTATTGAATTAATTTTTTTATATTGCATGAGTATCCTTTTTATTTAAAATAGTTGTGTTGCATAATTTTGTACCTCAAAATAATTTTAAAATTTTCGCCCCAAAATGGGACGAAATTAATTTTTATCAAGTTCAAAGCAATTTTTCAGTTATAACCAAATTTATTATAAACATTTTCATAAACAAAATTACATTTTGTCTACTTATCAGCAAATGGATTTTTTTACGATTTTGTAAATTTTCAACAAGAATATTTCGCTTTTTTCAACGGAATAAGCTCTAAATAAGTTGTAAAAATCCTTCCCTTATGATACTTCATCATAGAACAATAATGTTTCATTTTATAAACAAATTCACAACTTGACTACTTTTCAACAAATCAATGTAATTTTGTTTACGAAATGCACTGCCAAAGATTCAGAAAATACTTTATTTATTACAGGATGTTGTTAGTTTCATTTGATCAATAAGCTACAATTATTTTTATCATAACCAATTTTTATTTTTAAAAAATGCGACATCGCCATTTTTGAATAGTGCGCAACCGTTTCTTTAAAAAATATAAATTTTACTTTATATGATGGCTTTAGCTACAGTATGTGTGCTTCTGGATATAGTGGTCTTTCTAGCTTTATTTGTATTTTTTATAAATTTACTTAAAATAAATCAGAAATTTTTTCACTTAACAAAGTTTAATTATAAATTAGGTCCTTTCTGAACCATTAGCAGTCGATTTTGTAACAAAAAGGACATCCCTTTTTAGCAAGTAGGCCAGTTGTGAAGTTATTTATAAATTTAAAAAAAAAAGACTATCCTTGTTCGGTAATGAAGTATTTTTATAAATTTCTTTTACATAAATAACAACTTTTGTCACCTGACAAACACTTTTAGAAGTGAAGCTCCTTTCTGAGTGACTGGCAGTCGATTTCATATTTTTTTAAACATACATTTGTTGGAAAGAAGTCAAGTTGAAAATTTATTTATAAGATTGCTTATAAAATAAAAAATTATTAATCTGGTTCATAAAGTATCATAAATGAAGGATTTTACCAAGTTATTTGGAATTTATTTCGTTGAAAAAAGATAATCTGCCAGTTGAAAATTAAAGAAAGTCTGAATTTGTTTATAAAATTTATTTAAACAGTGAACAATTGTTATCAGGTATTATTAAATTATCTTTGCACAACTTTCAGCAGGCGAGAATAATTTAAAAACATCGTTTATTACGTTATAAATAAATTATTGGAGAAAATTTTTTTCCTGGTATTGGCACTGTTTAGCTAATCTAAGTTCATAATTTTGGTACAGAATATGAGAGAAATTAATGCTTCAATACTATTCATTGAAAGTAGATGCTACTTAGCGATTTCAAAAATATACAGTTTGGGTCTTTTTGAAAAAATACACTAGATTTCTTTCACGGCATCAACTAAAAATGTATTTTCGAAAACGTTCTGCTATGATGGTTGTCAAATTCACAATAATTATGAATTAGTTAAACAATTTTCAAAAACAATTCAGAGTTTGAAAATTGATAAAAATAACTAATTATTTATTTAATGTTCAGAAAAAGTTCAGATTTTTGCTATTTTTCTACGAATAGGCTTAGTTTTTTGCGGTATCAAGTTAGAACGTGTCTTTTCGATAACTCTTTACTACGAAATTGATTAATGATTGGAACCTTTTTCATAAACGAATTCGAAGTTTGGCTATTTTTCAGCAGATACGTTTAATTTTTGTTTACCGAATCGAGCAAAGATGTTTTTCCGATAACTCTTTACTATAATACTTTCAAAATTGAAAAAAATTGTAAATTAGTTAAACAATTTTTATGAAAAGCAGAAGTAACATATCAAAGATTTATCTGAAATACATGCCTAGTCGATTCCGTAAACGATAATCAAGCGCATTCGTTAAAAAATAGTCTAACTCTGATTTTTTTTTATGAGTATTGTTTATGTAATGAATCGTTGTTATCAATTTTCAAAGTATAGTTTGTGGAATTAGCGGAAAGATATTTGCAGTTGAATTTGTGAAAAAATTAAACCTATTCTTTGAAAAATACCAAAACTCTGAATTTCTTTATGAAAATTGTTTAAATAAATGCCAAGTAGAATCTTATTTCCATAAATTGTAATGAAGCATTAATTTTTCTAACACTATATGCCAAAACTTTGGATTTAAATAATGAAGTCGCGCAATTTGAGATGAGTACTCAAATATTTTTCACAAGATTATCTGATTATCCCGAACTGTCGAGACAACCAGTTCGTTTTTCAGGTCCTCAAATTTTTTGAAAGGCCTAGACGCAGCCTTTAAATGAGCCTAACCTAAACTTGATTGTTACAAAAAACGTTCAAATCGAATGAATAGTGTGGGGCAAAGATTGATTTGTCAACAAAAACTATTTTTGTCCCACTTTGCGCCGGCAGGTTCCGAAATTGGTGTGGGTGAAATAATTATATTCGAAAAGACGACTACACGGCTATATATTCCCAGGTCGCAATTACGCGCTGCGTAGGCCAGCGGTTTAACGATGTACGAAAATAATTGCCAGTAATTGCGAACCCAATTGCGATACGGGTCGATGCCTCCGTTCGTGTTAGACGGCAAACGTTAATTCTGATGAACGAAGGAGTCAGCGCGAAGCGATTATCTCCCTCAACACCTGCGATTCTCAGGCTTATTCTTGATTAATCACTGCTTTCCGGACTTCTCTTTATTATCCATTTTCCAATTCCATTTTCATATCTCCATATATATGTGGAATTTTTCCTACCGTCATTTTAAATTCGAAGTATAAATACCTGCACTTGACGAAAGCTTTACGAGATTTTAGTGGATTTTTCCAGCAATGCATTCCATGAAATTTTTCTGCTCTGCAGGAGAAGAAAAGGACGAAATATCTAGTAGGCTTTAATTGTGCCAGTTCATTTTTTACAAAAATAGACTGAGTTTTGAAAAACAAAAGAAGATAAATTATCATGGACACAAAAAAAAGAAATGCAGAGGGTCCAAAATTTCCACAGAGAACATATTTCATATTCCTTTATGATATATACGTTCGATAACCCCTGAAATGAGATAACAAAATTGAAAGCGATGTACATTATTTCAGAAAAGATTATTCTGGTTTCAAGAAACATTGTTTATATTTTTATAGAACCTTGATACAAAGTTGAATTGTTAAAAAAACAAAAAATAATATGATTTACAGTCCAACTTGGCATTTTTTCTTCAAATATAATCTATAAACTTAAGAAAAATACAGTTTCAAAACTTAAATTCTAAAGAAGGCGGAAAGAAGTTTTTCCCAGCAATGATCCATCAGCGCATAGGGCAATATATATGGTTACTTCTACATATTTTCCCCATGAAAAATCTTCACAAATAGTCATTCAATTGTTTTGAAAATTCATAATTTTGTTCTTTTTGATAATATTGAATAAGAATAAAAAAAATTTAGAACTAAAGTTTTTCTGAAAAAAGATCTTCTCCTTCGCTTTGCTGTGAATTGAACCATAGAACTTCCGATTACCGGTCTGGTGCTTTTCCCTCAAGCTACTAGAGTGATCTAAAGAAGAATCTTTTTTCAGAAATACACACATTATTTTTCCAGGTTCTACGAGTCAAATTTTTCAAGGAATCTGTATTATTATCAGAGAATAACAGAAATTCTTAACATCTTTTCAGACTAGATGGAGCTATAAGTTACAACAAATTTTAATTAAGTCTTTTCTGTAAAACAATCTTCTCCTGCGCCCCGCTAGGAATCTATCCCTAGAACTTCCGATTGCCGTTCTGGTACTTTTCCCTCAAGCTACTAGAGAAATCGAAAGAAAAATCTTTTTTCGGAAATACACACATTGTTTTGCCAGGTGCTACAAGTCAAATTTTTCAAGAAATCTATATTATCATCTGCTTGGAATCGAACCACATATCTCTCTAGTAGCTTAAGGGAAAAGCAGTCAACCGACAATCAGACGTTGTGTGGCTCGATTACCAGCGGAGCGAAGAAGATCTTTTTTCAGAAAAAATTTAACTAATTTAATTTAGTTTAAATTCTTAATTTACGGCTTCATGTAGTCTGAAAATGCCGAGGAAAAGACATTAAGAATTTCTCTTATTCTCTGATGATAATGTAGATTCCTTGAAAAATCTGACTTGTAACATCTGGCTAAATTATGCGAGTATTTCTGAAAAAAAGATTCTTCTTTCGATCTCTCTAGTAGCTTAAGGGAAAAGCAGTCGACCGGCAATCGGAAGTTCTGTTGTTTGATTGTCAGTGAAGCGATGGAGAAGATCTTTTTCCGAAACAAATTAATTTTAAAACTTTTTTATTCATAGGTCCGTCTAGTATAAAAAGACTTTAAGAATTTATGTTATTCTCCGATGACAATACAGATTCCTTAAAAAGCATTAAATACATACAGGTTATTTTACCCAGAAAATATATTAAACAAGCTTCGTACACGTAAAAAAATTAATTATTCCTTGCCCTTCACTTGTGTTGTCGCCGGGCGAACCCATCTACCTGAGCCCAACGCGGACTCTTGCAAGGTCCTTATCATTGTAAATTATGTGGGTTGGGGATCTTGCAGTGGTAGACGGTATTGGTGTTCGTGCGGTGGTTGACCGTTCTGTGATATCCGTGCGGTGACACATGTCGTGCGGTGGTCGACGGTAG
>JAWWLR010000092.1:53318158-53328374 GCA_035041075.1 Acraspis erinacei | reverse complement strand
ATGCACGCCTGTTTTTTTTCAGTGTTTTTTCGGCGTAAGAAAATTTGCCAACTAAAAATCAATGTGATAGAAAAGAAACACGACTCAAATATTTCACGGAACAGTAAGTTTTGTGGCATGATGTCTTGAGCATGGAAGGAGAGACGGAAATGTCTGGAAGGTTAGCATAGTGCTTCACGTAGGAGTGCAGACACGTTTTTTTGATTAAATATTCTAAAGGTAAAGGTAACTTATGAATGTCTGAATAGTAATCTTTTCAACTTTAGAATGCCAGGGTAAGTGGAAATGTCAGCCGCCAGGAAGGTTACCACATAGGACTGCAACTGTATACGACTTTTTGGAAAAAATATTCGAAACCGAAAAGTAAGTCATAAATATACGAACAGTAATATTTCTCAAATGTATAAAATAAAATATCTCAACACGCTTGAGAAATATTATTATTCATATATTTATGATTTAGTTTTACGTTTAGAATAGTTTCTCGAAAAAGTTTTCTTTTCGTCTCTTCGGGTCTCTTTCTGAAATGGTCAGCCACTGACCGTACAGGGACCGTGGTGGAAGATGAGAAGTCAAAATAAGTGCGTGTAGGGGAGTTCACATAAAATATGGAAATTCAAATAAGTGCTATTTCATATAAATTGAAGTTTAAGATTAACTTTAAGTTTCGAAGATTTCAAAACATGTCGAAAAAGAATGTGTATAATTTTAAGCGAATTTTCGTTATTTCGCATTATTTAAACAAATTTGGGATAACCTTGATATTTTGTTCAAAATGTAAGCTTTGAAAATTTTCGAAAATAATTTAAATCATGAAAACTTTTTTTAAATGTCACATGATATGTACGTTTTTAAAGATTTTGGAAAAGGAGGCTTTTCAAGAATTTTAAAAGGCTCCAATAGAATAAAAAGATTCTAAGGTTTCTGCGAAAATTTCGAATTCATTTTTTAATTTTCGGAAAACAATGAAATGATTTATACCAACATTTTTTTATTTGGCAAGATTATTACAAAAATTTTGATCGATCAAGTTTAAGGGACATTTAGAAGTTAACATTTTAAATAATTCCCTAAAATTTCAAAAAGAAAAAAAACGTTGAAGATTTTAAAACAAAATTGCTCAATTTTGTAAGATTATAAAATTTAAAAAAATCAAGTAACTTTAAGGTTCTATGTTAAAGTTACAATAAGACTAAAAATACTTTTAAACTGGTTCATATTTCAATCGATTGTTGAGAAAATATAGCAGATGCTTCACCATTTAAACATGTTAACGTCTAAGTTTTTTTATTTTTAATTATTGCAAATTTCTATTTTAAAACGATTACTGGGCATGAAACATTCTTGAAGGACAAAAAAATCTGCCTCTGCCCGGATTTGAACCGTGAATGCCATTATCTATGAATGAAGCGTTAACCAATTAAGCCACCTAGACCTATTCAGATCTATTCTTGTTGTCCATAAGTAACGCTAAAGTTAACTTCATCATTAACATCTTTAAATTGTAATAGCTTTTGACAAATATTAATTATATTAAACCGAAGTTGATAAAAACTTACACGTTTGTCGCAGTGCAAAAATAAGTATAGTATTCCCATGTAAAAGGGTAGCTAACGAGAACAAGAAAAGATCTAGTGGGTCATCGGTGGTATAATTGTTTAATGCTCCACTCATGGATAGCGGCGCTTTCGGTTCAAATCCGGGATGAGGCGGATTTTTTATTGTTCTTCAAAAAGTATTTTTCCGGAGTGATCTTTTTAACATCAAAATTTGTAATAATTAAAAAATAATTAACAAATAAATGTTAATTCGACATTTTTATTTTGAATTAAAAATGATTTTTGACTCCAAGTCGAAGAACCACACGCGCGAAATTGATGATCCTACTCTAAATAAAAACTGAATTAACTTGGCATAAACACTGATCAAATTAGTTGGCAGATGAAGTAGGGAACGCTCGGTCGTTAAACGGTCCATTAGAAGGAAAAAGTTTAAAAGTGTAACTTACTTCATCCAGAAAGTTGGTCATAAGGTTTAGGTCAGTGAACATGGCCTCCATGGATTTGGGCTCCAATATTTAATATTTCCTTTACGAGCAGACTCAATGCTATTAACAAAGTTTCGAAACTACTATCGCGAACGACTAGCTCGTTAACATATTCTCTATTATTCATCGAAACATCTATCTCACTGATATTGAGTTTATACCGGAAACATCGTAAAAGATAAACAAGATCCAAATATACTACGCTCTATTCAAATTTACAGGGCAATTAAAATTTAGACCAGATCAGTGCTCCTTTGAACTATAGATAGTTCAAATACTGCAATTAATTTCGCATGAAGTGACAAGAAGTCGTAAGGAATTTCATGTGTCGAAGTGGACAATAATTACAACGATTTGCAAATAATTTAAAATTAAATTATTTAAAAGCGAATGATGGCACTTTCGTTTACAATAAACAATAGTTTTGAGGTCTTAAATAAAAGTTCCATCTTCCGTTTAAGATCTCAAAACTATTGTTTTCAGTAAACCCCTGGCTTATGATTGTTTTGAGGTGGCATTCTATTTTTTATTTTTTAAATATTTATTTATTCATTTTTTTAAAAGAAAGATTGCAAACTTCAGGTCTCTTGGTTTCTGTCTTGATGGTTATGGTAAATTTCTCATGCTTTGCAAAAAAACGAAAATTATCGAGAAATTCGTCACGTAAATAGATTTAACTGTTCTATTTGAGTTTGAAAATTGATCTTTTTTAGTGAAGAATTAATCTATTTGGCTGAAAATTGGCCTGTTTTGGTAGAAATTTTTTTTGGGTTGAAAACTCCACTATGTGGTAAAAATTTATTTTCTTGGTTTAAATATAATCGTTTTAGCTGAAAACTTAATTCCTTCATCTTTTCTTCAAAATTTATTTGTTCAGTTAAAAACTTAACTTTGTTGATTTTTAAATGTAAAATGTATTTTATAAATGTCTTACGTAATTTATGCATGACCCCTTATAAGATTCTATATGACTGTTGTTACTAACTGTACAAAATAAATATAGAATTAAACATTTTTTGCATAATAATTACTGATTTTCTAGGTGTAAAATAGTTCTTATTTCTACAAGAAAAATTTATAACGGTTGATGAAAATTAAAAAATGTTTAGATAAAATTGATAAAAAAATCAGGAGCTTTCAAAATTGGGATTTCAGCAACTCTCATTAATTTTCAGAATAGTTTTCCTGCAAATAAAATTATGAAAAGTACATGACACCATAAAATATAATAGAATATAAATAGAAATTTTCAAATTAACAGTCTGAAAATTTCAGGCTTTTGTGAAACATAAGGTTATCTGTCAAATAATTCAATAATAATAGTCAACGTGAAAAATCTCTCCAGTACTTCAAAATAAAAATTGAATTCTTTTGTACAAAAAACATTAAACAGAATCCGATTAGTCGAGGTTATTTAAAACCTTTGTTTCTTTTACAAAAATAAATCAGCATGTCATATAAATTTTTCATTAACTCGATTAAAAATTACAACTGCAGATCCAATATTTAAATTAACCTGCGAACTTTCTAAAGTATATCAATATTTTATTTACGTGAATAGTCTAAAGGACAAGAATGAAATATTGTAGCTTAATAGCGATGAAGTGTTCTCAATTTCTGTAGATTTTTAAGAACTGGAAAGTTTCAGCTCAAAAACTTTTAATAATAGTTTTCAGAGAAAAGAGATTTTTTATTTTTAAGTATATATCTCAACAAAAAAAACTTTTCCATCTTCTAATTCAACTGAAAGGTATAAAAATAAGTTTGTTCGAAAGTTTTAAAATGACAAGGTTTTTAACTTTGGTATTATTAAAGGAGGAAAAATATTTTCGTTTTGATTTCAACTAGAATGTTTGGTGGTTGGTTTTTCTTAATGTCTAAATCAGAAATTATTTTCTTTGTTTTTTTTTGTCGAGAAATTCATTGAGATATTTATTGTACCTCAATATTACTAATTAATTGTGATAAGTTATTTATAGTTTAATAATTATCTTAATAAATGTATTAAAACATACATAAAGAAAAGAATTTTTAATATCTTTTATGGAGATAAACGAAAAAATAAGAGATTTAAAATATATTTTTAAACCAGTTCTTGATCTAATCAACCTGTAAATTTCATGTTGGTCCGTGTTTTTTTTTTCATTGTCCTAACATAAATTAAATTTATTTTCAATAATTTTCCTTCAAGACCTAATACAATATCTATTGACACCTAACGAGATGAACGTAGAACCTTCAAATTTTTGCTTGGAATAATACTCCTCCCAGCCCTGGAATATTTTGCAGTAATAATATATGCTTTTCAGACATTCTTAAAAAGGGGTTTCAAAAATATCCACGTACGTTACAAAGAGCACCAGGCGAGTTTCTTCCAATTCTCCGTTAGATAAGACGGTAGAGTTTCGAGTTTTTAACAGCAAAATCCAAGCTCGATTTCTAGTACCAGCATTTTTTGCTAATTTTTTGTTTAACATTCAATCTTTAACGCTTCTACTCGGAGAAAAGTTTTATTTTTAATTCTAATTTTTTTCAATTTCCAGTATCAAAACGCATTACCGCCTAAAATAAAGTTTTTGTCGAGATGGCTGAGCCTATTACAAATTTGGTAGTGACCTATTACTAGGAGGATTATGAATCTAAACAAAATTCTTAAGGCCGTAACTTCCTCTTTTGAAATACAAATAACTTATGTGTCATTAAAACCATTGTGTGAAGAATAATTAGAGTTTGTCCTTGTGTAAAATTGTCTTATTGAAGCTGAAGCATCCTCAGCATAAGTTGGATCAAATAATATGATTGGCTCTTTGATCTTCGAATCAGAATTGACTTTTAGATATCCTGTCCTGGAACCCATTTCTCGTCTCTGATCCAAAAGCAGGCAAGTTCTGTCGAGAGTCCAAGTCAGCGCTACCAGGGTCGATGAGGGTTGAATTTATAACGAGACCTGAGCGAATTTATGAGACGCTGGCGGGGGTGCAAATGTAGACTCTAATCCAAGCGGCGGTGAGCTATCGACAGGAAGATTTATCTCGGTACCCTTAACCACCAGAAGTCTCCGTACGGCGGCTCGGAATCCAACAGAGGAATTAAATTCTCCCATGACGGGATGGCCAATATTTTATACCAGTTTTTCTAAGGGAAAATATGCACCCCCGTCTTCAGTTATTAGGATTTATTATTAACTTTACCAACTTTTCTATCATATTTATGCTTATCAAAATTATTTAATCTACCAACTGATAGTGTTGCACTTCTAACAGGGTGACCTATTAAAAATGTTTCCTGGACTTTGAAAGTTGATAGTGCCGCCCAGTACATAAATAAAAAAATCTTTTTGTATCCCATAAAAAACTTATTAAATTATGCATCAAATGAGACCTAGTTGAAGTAATTTTAACGTGTGGATATTGAATGAGAGAAAAAACATGTAAAAGATCACAAAATCCGATTTTTGAGGTATTTTGTACTTTAACTTCAACCGTTGATAGGAGCCAGGAAAATTAATTTCTATATTAATATTTTACAAAAGTGATCTTTATGAGCTTTCATATGAGCTATTCAATATTTAAAGCTCTTTATGGGTTAATGAAATAGTAGTTGCTTTGTGCGATCATCAATTTTATAATCACATTTTCCTAGCTTCTGCTAAAGGTTGAGGTTGAAGTACAAAATTCTTTAAAAATTGGCATTTTATTTTTGTGTCTCTCCTGTGATTAATCAATACCCGCAAGGTCACAATACTTCAATTGAAGCTTAATTAACGCAGAATGTAATAGGTATAGTGTGATAGAATGTGGTACAGTGTGGAATAGTGTGCTATTTGATTTTTCACATATCTTTAAAAGTTTAAAATAATTTAGAAATTATAGTGTTGTGGAGTGTGGTACATTGTGGTAGAGTGCGGTATGTAGTATTTCATTTTTCTCAACTCTTAAAAAATTTGAAATGATTTACAAATTATATTGTGGTACATAGTTGTGAAAACAGAATTATAGGACAAATTGAGCGATTTAAAAAAAGAAAAGAATTGCACAAGGGAGTGTATTTATTAATTTTTTAAATTATACTTTTCACTTTTAATTATTATTTACCTCTTTCATTATTTCAACTAGAAACCCTAAATATTTTATCAAATTTTACTCCAGTTTTGATGCACTACTATCAGACATGGTATTCTTTGCGATTTATAAAACCATTTTTTCCCCTTACTCTAGCACCCTGGTTACAGATTATGATCTGCAAAGTAATCATGGAAAGTGACAAAAAATAAAAATAGAACTTTCAACGAACTCAATCAATTTTATTGGTGAAAATGTTAACTTGTGCCAATGACTCAAAACCTTTTTAAGATTCTTCACTAAATAATTGAGAACTGACCTCTTGAAACGAATTTCGCTCAAAATCGATATCTTCTCTATTTCGGTCATCTTGACCGAGCTTAATTTCTGAAACGGGAGCAGTCTAAATGTAGGACAAGGTGGACTTATGGACAACAATAGTGGCTCTAAGCAATACCAACCAAAGTCTGAAGTGTATGCAAAACTTCCTGAGCTGACGAACGTCATCTTGGAGATTATTCTGCGAGAAATATTACACATCACATCCCTCTGTGAAGAATATAGCTATATCACATAGTGGTTTAGTACCCTTTGAGTCGTAATGCACAGCGAGCGATGCACGCTAATAAAAAGCTCCATGAGATATGTAAGAAGCGGCTCATGTACATGTCGTAGGTGTTCACGAACGGAAATATCCAGAACGAGAGCAAGGCGCATAAGTGCAATTTCTATGCATACGCATGTACAGTGTAGTGCAGTAATTGCAGTAAGTCGAAGTCTTCTGAAATTAACTACCAAGGCATTCGAGCTAAGTTAACCAACTGAAATTCACACATACTATATAGTTGGCAGCCTCTCTTGAAAATATGTAGGTCGGAAATGAATTTGCGACTTCAGAAATGCCTCTAGGCAGCGCCTAAAGACTTTCGCTATTTCTATTTACAGGGTGGCCGCAAAAAGTCATTTCCAACATTCCCTCACTAATTTTTCAGTTTCCTTCACATTAATATCTAAATTTAGGTTTTTCGATATTCTGATTTGTTATTCCTACCTCGGATGTGAACTCACATTATTATTTCTAAAAACTACAATTAATTAGGATAGCCAGATGGTTTTATCGGAAACTAAGGACAATATTCTACTTCTCACTCCATTGAACCTCAAACTGCCCTTATTCCTAATACAATTGAAATTAAGACGAAATATTAAAAAAACAGCTTTGCTACAAAATATCAGCATCAAAATTCCCTATCTTTTCTTAACTTCTCCTGACCAATAATATTAATTTTCTACAAAAAAGATTAATATTTCAGAAAAATACATTCGACGGAAAGAGTTTTTAAATTAAATGAGAAATCTTTAACCAAAAAACTTAATTTTTAATCCTAATTTAATTCTATTGAAAACGACGACTCTGTAATAAAATAAAAATTTACAGATAAAAACTTCATTTTTAACCATAACAATGAATGGTTAACGAAATAACCTAAAAGAAGCATTTTTCACGACGAAGATTAATATTCTGCCACAAAACACCAGTTTTCCACAGAATAGTTCAAATCGTAACCAAAGAAATTAATGAGATCGACAAACCTAAATTAACCTACGCTAGTCAACAGTCTAAACTAAACAAACTAAAAATTTATATTTAAAGACAAAAGTTTTAATCTTATAACGTTTTTACTAAAGATAAAAATTTTTATATCTGGAACAAAAACACTTTTAATTTAAATTCATAAATTTTTTGTTAATTTTTCACCAGGCAACCACAGCCTAATACACATGAAAAAAGTGACTGAATGTGATTATCATCCACTAATATACTCTTCTTTTGAATTCAAAAATTGCAAATGAACTGGAAAAAAGATTTAAAACCCTGAATAGTCGTCTGGTTGTTGTAAAATCAGTGTGAGTTTAGAGTAATTTAAAGAAAAATAGAAAAATTCGATAAAAGTCATAAAAACTCAAGGTGAATTTAATCGAAAATTCCAGGGAATTAAAAAGAATTATAAAATATTACAAGATTTATTAAATTCACTGAAATGAGTTTTAATTTTTTTAAAGAATTTCGCGAAATGCCTAAGACTTCAAGGTAAATTAAAAATAATTCAGAATTAATGAATCACACATTTAAAATAAAAATCGAGACAATTATATATAAATGAAAATAGTTTTTAAAAATTATGATAAATTAATAAGAATTCAGGGTAAATTCAAAATTAATTCAAATCTTTAAAATTGTTTTAAATCCATTGAAATTATATCAAATCTGATCATATTTCCTTGATCCTGAAAAATGTATTAAAATACCATAAGATTTTTGTAGATCACTTAAGTCATTGAATTCTTCCTGTAAAATTGTTCAATATCTTTAATTAATTTTATGTATATTCATTCTTTAATTTGATTTATAATATAAAAAAATTAAAATTAAACATTTCAGTAGGAACTATTTATATTATAAAATATACTGTAACTTTAAAATTAAAGTTTGAGGTATAGAATTTATATTATAGGGTACCATAGGTATCTAAAATCTGACCTACAAATACGAAAAGAATGTACAAATAATAAGAAATAAAATTCAACTTAATAAATATATTTCCTTTAGAAAATGTTTGATCTTGTTCATACGTTGCGTCAAAGTCACGTAATATTTCATGCGAAACCACTTTTCAACCTCGCAAGGTAAAATGTCAGACTGCACTTTTCATATAGTCCAGTGGGAAATGTCAACGACAACTAGCATTGCAATATTTACAAATTTAAGCAGACATTTTTCAGGAATTAGAACATAGGTTCCCATAATAATACATCTCTAATGTCTGCAATAATTAGTGCATCTAAAAAATCATTTTTAGAATATAAAATATTTTAACCAGTGGTGCAATCCTTAAAGAAAAAGTCGTCTGGCGGTACTTTCCATAAACTACGTTACCTGTTTAAGGGAGAGTGGGGGGGGGGGCTAAAAACTAAAGTCGGTAACAAGGGGGTGGAATTATACTGTAAGCTGAAATAACCTAACGGACTTAGATAAAATTGCAGTCTTAAACTCAATAACAATATCCAACTATCTTTTGGAGTAAAAGTTATTTTTTATTGAAAAGTTCACTATTATATTTTTGGTTCAGAATTCATCTTGTTTAAATAAACATCTTAGTGTTTGTTTGGAAATTGAATTATTATTTTGTTGAAAATGCTACTGTATTGTTAAATAGGCATCTTTTTATCAAAAATTCAAATATTTTGTTAAAAATTCAGTTTTTTAGTTCAAGGTTCATCTCTTTAGTTGAACATTTAATTATTTTGATGAAAATTTTATGTTTGGTTGTAAATAAATGTTTTAAGCTTACGAAGTACAAGAAATTGATCTTCTTGGCTTGAAAATTATACTTTTTAATTGAAAAATTCTATTTTTGGGTTGCAAATTCAACTTTTTTGTAGAGAACTTGTATTTATGTCTTTAAAATTAAGTAATTTTATTGAAAATTCATGTACATTGTTCGAAATTCGTTGACATTTTTTTAAATTATTCTTTTATCTGGAAATTTAACTATTCCATGTTTGGTTAAAACTTTATGCTGTATATTGGATCGGTTGTTAATTCGGATGTTTTGATAGAACAATTATCTTCTTGGTCGAAAATTCATCTTTTTGATTGAAGATTTAACAATTTTGCTGAAAATTCGTTTCGTTTGGTTAAAAATAAATTTTCTAAACTGACAATTAGACTACCTCATTTTCGGTTTGAAATTTAGCATTTAAAATAAACTTTGACGGTGAAAATTCCACTATTTTATAGAAAATTCATCTTTTTGGCTTTAAAATAAAAAAATTTTAAGGATACATAATTTTTTGGGTTAAAAAATTCTACTTTTTTGTCGAGAATTTGTCTTTTTGGATTTAAAATTCAACTAGTAGATTGAAAATCCCTGCATTTTATCTTCTTGGTCGAGAATTCATCTTTTTGTTTAAACAATTTTGTTGAAAAATCATTTTTGAATTATCTTTTTGTGTGAAAATATAACTATTCCATGCTTGTTAAAAACTTTATCCTGTATATTAGATAGGTTAGAAATTCGTATTTTTCATAGAACATTAATCTTTT
>JAWWLR010000092.1:53307869-53318058 GCA_035041075.1 Acraspis erinacei | reverse complement strand
ATCTTTTTGGTGAAAAATTGATATATTTTTTTGAAAATGTAACCATTTCGTTAAAAATTGGTTTTTTAAGTCACTTTTTATCAGAGTTTTAATCTAAAAATTGAAATATTTCATTTTTGGTTGAAACATTGTCCTGTATATTATCTATTTCAAAACTGAACTATTTAGTAAATAATGCATGTATTTAGGTTGAAAATTTGCCTTTTTTCTGTGTAGAAAAATTCTTCTTTGTTAAAAATTCAACCTTTTGATTGACAATTTAACTATTTGATGAAAAAATTCTATTTTTTGTTTATTAAGTCCTCTTTTTGGGTAGATTTTATTCTCGTACCTTAACATTTTTAATTTATGGTTGATAATTTAAGTTTTCTCTGTTACAAATTCATCTTTATTGATTGAAAATTATCTTTCTTGGTAAAAATTTATCATTTCACATTTAAAATACCACTGCTTTCTAAAACATTCGACTTTTTGGTTAAAAAATCCTATTTTTTAGGATATTTGTATGCTGAAAGTTCAACTATTTGGATAGAATTTAACTATTATGTTACAAATTCATTTATTTTCGGAACATTTAAATATTTTGTTAAAGTTATTATTTTTCGATGAAAATTTACCTATTTCGTTAAAAATTCATCCTCTTGGATTGAAAATTCATCTTTTTGGTGGAAAATATTTTGGTTCAAAATTCAACTGTCTTCGACAAAATGCATCCTTTTGGGTTGAAAATTGAACTTGGATAAATCTTTAACTATTTTTTTGAAATTTCATATCTTTTAACGGAGATTCTATCGATTTGGCTAATAATTAAAATAATTGTTTTCTTCAAATTGATTTTATGCGTTGAAAATTCATATCTTTGGGTAGACAATCTTTTTTGGTTGAAAATTCCAGTATTTTGCTGGAAAACTTGAGTAAACGCTACGTTACTTCCAGGGTAAAAATAAAAAAATTGGTAAAGTAGTTCATAGATAGCCCTTAACTGAAAAAATGTTTAATGGGGAAAAAACTTGTAAATGACCACTGATTTTAGCATGAGTGAATGAAATAATTTCTTTTGTACAAGTAAAGGAGATAAAATAAATATTTGCGAATTACTCATAACTGATTTCTCTCTGAGGGTTGCATATGCCCTTTTTCACAGGATGCTCAGATAAACTCTGAGAACAATTTTCTGCTCTTATCTAGGGCCAGACAGAGGGAAACCAAGAAGCGAAAGTATCGAATTTCTTGAGGGCGACGAAAGCTGATTACCGCTAAATCCGCACGCTTGATACGATAACACGATCAAAGACTCTTCCTTCCAACCGTTTTAAATCTACTTTTCTTTACTTTAATACACATGCCACGTGTCTGGAGACTTTCCAAAAAGCTCATCGAAAGTTCGAAAATACTTTTGAATTATTTCTGAACACGTTTCGATTTTTTTAAACAGTTAAACACCATTTAAGCAAGTGCTGATAAAGATAAAAGCATACAAAAATTATTGATCTTTCTATGCCGATTTTTTAAGGCTCAAACAAGTCTTATTAACTAAACATTTACCTTTTCTTTTTCTGGAGAAGCTTCTGATCTTAACTTACTTAAATTCTATGGAGTTGAAATTGTATATGAAGAAGAAAGAGCTTTTAAAATTTTCGAAGTATATATCATACCTTCAAGTATTGAAAATTGTCGATTTATCGAAAAGTTCCCCCTCTGCCGTCGTGCATTTGGGGTAGTCCATTATAGGATATTAATTTAGAGAGAGAAAAAATTAATTTATATATCATATTGAATGCAATCCAAAGCTCTCTAGATTCCTTCGATTTCAAGTCACAATATTTATTGCATTTTTAACTGAACAGTAGAATTTTGGACCGAAAAAGATGATAACAAAATAGTTGAATCTGTAAAAAAATATTTCAATAGTTGAAAAAATTATAAAACTTTCAACAAAATAATTAAATTTTTATCAAAAATAGGTGCATTTTCCAGCAGAAAGATTCATTTTTCACAAGAAGACGAATTATCAAAAAATTACGTGAATTTCTTTCCAAATAGTTTAATTTTCAACGTATGAAGGATGGATTTCCAAAAAGGTAAATCCATCAAAAAATTCATTTTTCACAAAGTACTCGTAGTTTAACTTTCAAACAAGTAGTTAAATTATCAACAACAACAAAAACAAGAAATTTCATCGAAACAAGTATGCTTTCAATCGAAAAGATCTATTCTGAACCAAATAGTTATATTTTCAACCAAGAAAGACGAATTTTCCAACAAAATAAATGAATTTTCGACCTAACTGCTACATTTTGAAGACAGAAAGACAAAAAGAAAGTACAGTTTAATTGTTCACCCGAAAATATGAATTTTCAACCCGAAAATATAAGATTTCAAAAAAAGGTTGACATGCATGAATTGTAAACAAAATTGTTAAATTTTGAATCGGAAAAGATGAATTATCTATAAAACATTCGAATTCCCAACCTGAAAATATGAATTCTTAAGAAAAAAGTTGATTGACAAACAAATAGTTAAATTTTCAATTAAATTGCTGAATACCCAAAGAAAAAAATTAATTTAATTAATTGAATTTTCAACCAAGGCAGAATAATTTTTAATTTTTTAAACAAACAAGTTAAATTTTTAACTAAAAAATATCAATATTCCACCAAAAATTGAATAGTAACATATTTAATTTAAAAAAAACTCAAGACAGGTAAAACGAATTTACAAGAAAAGAGATCAATTCTGAACTAAATTGATTAATCTTCAACAGCAAACTATTATTTTCAACAAAAGTGTTCAATATTTATTTACTACCAAAAAGATGAATTTACGCAAGAAAGGAAAAGATTCCTTCATTCGAAATAAGTTGGTGGCTTTGGTCATTTATATAATTTTAAAAATCTATTTGAAATATAAAGTCTTTTTTCATTAACATAATGCAAATTTTATGTGATAATTGGAAAAGCTTTTTATTTTAACCACCTCTACGAGGAAGAAAATATATTTGCTAACTAGTCATAATGAGGAAGCAAAGTGCGCCTCAAATGAGAATCATAATTTTATAAATACAAACAAAGTGAAAATATCAGATCGAATTCAGAGCTAGTTGCCTACGTTCTAGATACGTATAGAATCGTATTTTTAAGCTTAAACAATATTTTTGAACACGCGAGCAATTTCCACAAAATACTGAAATTAGTAAAGATAGTCAGAAATGTGGTATGAGCAAATGTGTTGTGTGTAGTATGTAAATTACCTAAATTTTATTATTGAATTTTTCATTGTCATACTTTATCCTTTTTATCATAAATGGTATTTGCAATACGTTGATGAAGAAAGATTTTATGTTGAAAATAAATTTTTTAAATTATGTAAAATGACATTAGCGATCAATTTATTTCGAATCGAGAAATCTTTTCCGTTCTTGCATCAATTATGAATTATGTTAATCAAAAAAGTTTAACTACGAAAACCCAATTTTTCAAATGTTATAAATGACCATAACGTCCTTACTCTTCAATTAAATGTATTAATATTTAGGTCAATTTATTCGTCCAGTATGAACGAGTCATTTTTATTCTTGTATCAACTTTGAATTTTGTTAATGAAAAAAGTTTTACTATAAAAACAGATTTTTCAAATAATATAAAGTGCTAAGAGAAATTTCATAAACATTTTAAGAAATCATTTTATGAGTTTCGAGATATTAGTGGTAAAAATAAGTTCTCAAAAATTCATCAATTTATCTGCTGGTGTCTTCAAATCATCGTGTTAAAAAAAAATGTTGATATGAATAGAACACAAACACTTCCACGTAGCCATACATCCGGGCAACTGCTTATATAATTATATTAACCATGTTTTAATTGAAAAATGTGTATTTAAATCAATTTTGAAATATTCGAATAACAAAGCTTCCTCTACGAGGAAGCAATAAGTTTGAAACGTGTACTTTAAGATTTGTTTTAGAATACTTTTTTTTAGGAAAAATATCACTTTCCGTAGATATACCCTTATATGTGAATGATGTGTTTCGGCTTTCACTACAGTCAAATTGCACATGTGACTCAAATTGGCGCATCGGAAAGCAGTAAATCATTCTAAACGGCTGATCCTACTGCTATCATCACACGAAAAGAACACTCGAAAGTTTTATGATTTAATGGTATTTTGGTTTTCATTTGCTACTTCATCTTCACTAACTTGAAATACCTAACACATATAGACCTCTAATAATTCACCCTATTATACTTATCAATCAATGTCGTTATCGATGTTGTCAGGCGTCATAAGAAGTTCGATCTAATGTCGGCATTATTACCTTATTGACTTCCATATTCTAATTTTATAGTTTTATTTCTAACAGCTTCAAACTGAAACTTCAAAATTTTTATTTTCTAAGCTCATCAGCAATTTTATCAAAATATCGTTTCCCTTTCACTGATGTCATTATGAACGGTTCAAAAATTATATCAAACCGCCAGTTGACGTAGGAAATACATGACACTTGGAAAATATAAATTTGAATAACATTTTTTGTAATACTTGGAAAAATGAAAATTAATAAAGACCTTTTTTTTATCTTTTTTCGCTTTTATGCGACCTGAATTAATAGGAACCAATAAGAAAATCTAACTATTTTTCGCTAAAAAGATCATTCTTTTCAATTGAAAAATCTACTATTATATTTTCGATCAGAATTCATCAATTTTCGTTCAAAATTCTAATATCTGGTTGAGAATTGAGCAGTTTTCTTTTTTTGGCTGAA
This sequence comes from Acraspis erinacei, assembly GCA_035041075.1. Taxonomy (NCBI): domain Eukaryota; kingdom Metazoa; phylum Arthropoda; class Insecta; order Hymenoptera; family Cynipidae; genus Acraspis; species Acraspis erinacei. The sequence goes on along the minus strand of JAWWLR010000092.1, from coordinate 53,313,296 downwards.
AAACAATTTATTAAATTAATGAAGATTTAAATATTTTTATTCTTGTTTAAAAATTGCTAGTTTTTTTTTTAAATTCATCTATTAAACTTGAGCTTTTTTGTTAAACATTCACCTTTTTGGTTGAGGATTGAACTATGTTGCTGAAAATTCGACTTTTTGTATGTAAAATTCGTTTTCTTTTAGATTGAGAATTTAACTGCCTTCGAAAAAATTCTTCTTCTTGTATTGAAATTTAAATATTTGGTTTAAATGCAACTGTTTTTTTTTCAAAAATCTTTTTTATTTAATGATTCGACTAATTGGTTAAAAAATAATCTTTATAAGTTAGAAATTCAACTCTAAAACGCCACTGTCTGATTGATCATTAATTTTTATTTGAAGCTCAAGTATTTGGAATAAAATTCATGTTTATTGGTTGAAAATTGGACAATTTTATTAAAAAGTCATCTGTTTTCGAAGATTCATCTGTTTTGTTGAAAATTTGTCTTTTTTATTGAAAATTCGTCCCTCTCAATCGATAGTTCTTGGGTGAAAATTCAACTGCCTTATACAAATTTCGCCTTTTAGCTTTAATAGGCAACTATTTGATTAAAAATTCCACTGTTTTTGGTTAAATTTTCATCTTTTTTGTTTGAAAATTCACCTATTTGTTTAAGAATTGGATTATTTTGTTGGAAATTTCTCCCTTTATTTTAAAGCTCAACTGTTTCTCTGATAATTCATATCTTTTGTTAAAAAATTGATATTTTTCGATTCAAAGTTAAACTAATTTGTTCAAAATGCAATATATTTTGACTTTGAATTTAATATGGAACCTACACATTATTGTTATTTCAAAGAATTTATTCTCTTATTATTCTCCTATTTTCATTAAAAGAATAATTACCATGGACCGCACCATGGTTCTGATATTAGTAGTTTCAGTTTTAGTTTTACTTTCTTCAAAGTCACAATTTTTTATTTCTGTTTCAATTTGTTTCAAGATATTTCAGAGCGCAAGACGGACAGAACGCGAGACGGTTGCGACTTGCTTCGGAAGGGCCGCAGTGCGCAAGTACTCAGTCGAGTATATTACGCAATATTATGAATTTTAATTATTATGAATTAAAATGATTAAAAGTAGACCAATAGAATAGAAACAACAATGGTTTTAATTACAGAATATGCATTTGAACACGGGTGAAAACACCGTTTGATGCTTCAAAGCAATATTTCATTGATTTGAAAGTATTTTTTGTGTGTAAGTAATCATTAATACCTTGGATTTAAACGCGATGCATATTGAATGCTATTATCTATATAAATTATTACTTTTATTCGTGTTATTGCCGATTCCGAAGTGTAGTTAGCACGTAAACATAGATTTATCGCACAATCCTCCGTAGAGCGTGCATTACACAAAAGGTGGATCGTTTGTAAATCCAAATCATTCAAATAAACTATAGAGTAATACAAAACTGATGAATAGAGAGCATGCATCAGACTGCGATAGGATTATTACCTGATACAAAACGAAAGCTCATTGTCGCGATCATAACTCAATGATCCTGAGCAGATTGTGCGATGCTTACTGGCAGATACATTTATTTCGAGAATTATTTCGAATTAATTTGCCGGAAGCGTTACGATGCGATAATGACTAACGAATCGATAATATTCACACGTCCAACGGAAATAATGATTCGCGCTTAGTTCGCTTGTTTCGTCATTGCCCGAGGTCAAAATAACCGATATTTATCTGACCCTGCCTTTTAATTTACTTCATCGAGAAATTCGACATCATTTGTTAATTCTCGAATGCTTGGATCGTAAACGCTTATCTGCGTTTCATTTCATGCATCACCGGAGCTCTAATAAAAAAGCGAAATTAGAGGGCTTGGAGCGACATATGAAAATTGTTTGAAAATTCTCTCTGGTTTGTTTATCGTAAAATTCTTGAAAATTTAAACAATTTAAAATCTATTATCAAACAGGTTAAAATATTAAAAGTTTTTCAAATATTTGGAACATCAATTAATCATTTATACTTGAAAGCGATTGATATTAAAGTTCCAAATCAAAGAATTTTATATGATGTGAAATTTCAAAATTGAAAAATTTCAGAATAAAACGTTGAAAATTGGACAATTTTAATAGAAACAAGTTGAAATTTTATCACTTTTAATTCAAATTTGTTAAAATCGGGCAATTTTTTTTAAATTACAGAATCACATAATAGAATGATTTCAGATTCAAATGTCGAAAGTAGGACAATTTCAGAGGTTTCAAATTGTATAATTTCAGATTAGAATTTTAAATACTGGATCATTGAAAATTCAAAGGAATTGAACTTGGATTATTGATAATTCAATTCGTTCAAAATTAAATCATTAAAATTGAAAACTTATGAATTTAAATAATTTTTAATTTAAAACGATTCAAATTTGACAATTTTATATTGAAAACTGAATAGAATATTTCAAAGTTGAAGCTTCTGAAATTTGAAACTTGGTGTTGCATGAAAATATATTCTATAATATAATACTGAAATTAAATAGACCAATTGTCCTAAGAACAAAAAATAAATTCAACGTCATTTTCAACGATTAAAGTGGAAAAAAGTTCAATTATAAAACCTTCAAAATTGAATTATTTAAACAAAAATTGGTTTTAAATTTAATAATATTAATGAAGATTTAACAATTTTATTCACAAAGTATCACCATTTTGTTGACAGATAAATCTTTCTTTTTGAAATTTTAACTCTTTTGGTTGAAATTTCGTTGTTCTTAGTTGAAAATGTAAGTCTCTGCTGGAAAATTAATCCTTTTTGGTCGAAGATTGAACTATTTGGTTGAAACTTCGGTTGTTATGGTTGAATCTAACTGTTGTTTATTTATAATTAATGTTTTTTGATGCGAATATCAATCATTACATTTTTGTTAAAATTTTTTGTTTGAATTCCAACTAATCCATTTTGGGTACAAAATTTTTCTTTGTTTTTTTTTTTTGAAAATGTAACTACTTAATTAAGATTTTAACTACTTTATTAAACATTTATTGTTTTGGTTAAATATTCATTATTTCAGTTGGACTTCATCTCTTTTCTTGAAAATTTTACTATTGTATTTAAAATGCAGGATTTGAATTACAAAATTAACTTCTTTGTTGAAAATTCATTTTTTCGAAGTGAATTTTTATTTCTTTTTAGTTCTGGATTGAACTTAAATTTTGGTCTATTTGTAGTCGAAATTGAATTTTTTCAAATTTAATTTAATATAGTGGGTACTGTATTAAATTAAATTTGAAAAAATTCAATTCACGTAAACATAGACCCACCCTGGATGGGTCGCAGGGTGTTCCATTTTCATCAATCCACGTGGATAACTTCTGAATTTTACTTTCTCAGAAAATATGTTCGAAGCAAAAGTTATTGAGTTTGGAGGGGGACATCTGATGATGAGCTCAAAATTGACCTAGAGCTTGACCTAGAAGTCTTTTCAAATTCGACTCTGTTTTTTCGAATGGGAATTCCTATTTTAGATACCGGATTCGGAAAGAGCGGAAAATTTTACGCCTAACATGATATTTTTAAGTTTGTTTTTGTGACCTTTATAAGGTCATTTCAAGGTCAAATGCTCAAAAACTTCCTCGTAGTTGTTTATCTAAGTTTTCTGACAGAATGAATGTTGTAAAGGTAGCTCAAGTGTGACAACGACCTTAACGACCTTAACCTTAACGATGTCGTGGTGAGTATCGGGTAAATATAATGCTGGCAGTACAACATCATGTTTGTTATCTTAGGGATTACGGACTTGGTGTTTGTGAGCTTGGAACTGAAAACATACAACCTTCAAATGAGATAGGTGATTGATTTTAAGGTCAAGGAGGTTCTCACATTTTAACGTTAAATTATTCCATTTTTTCAATCCGGTATCCAAATACAAGTTTCCCATTCAAACCCATTCTCACCTTTAAAAGACCTTCAAAAATGACCTTAAGGTCAACATTGTTAAGGTTGTTGTCACACTTGAGGTACCTTCAAAACGCTCATTCTGTCAGAAAACTTAGATAAACAGCTACGAAGCAGTTTTTGAGCATTCGACCTTGAAATGACGTTATTAAGATCACAAAAATCAACTTAAAAATATCATGTTAGGCGGAAAATGTCCCTCTCTTTCCGAACCCGGTATCCAAAATAGGGATTACCATTTGAAAAAACAGAGTTGACCTTGAAAAAAATTCAAGGTCAATTTTGAGGTCATCACCAGATGCCCCCCTCCAAACCCAATAACTTTTGTTTCGAACATATTTTCTGAAAAAGTCAAATTCAGAAGTTATCTACGTGTATTGATTAAAATGGGACACCCTATATATATATATATTTAAAAGTTTGTCATAAGGACAACCGCAGGATTTCGCCGGGATCGGCTGCTAATCTGAAAAATTGCACCCGATCCCAGCGAAATCGCGGTAAAATTTCAGCCATATGTCTCGTGTACCCTGATGACACGGAGCAACCCAACGATGGCCGTCTTCTGCAATTTCCCACAAGTGTTTTAGCATATTCTTCACACGCAGGGATGCTTTTCAGGCTACTAAACAGTGAAAGCTTGAGACCTTCAAGAGCGCCAATGATAAGGACGATTAATTTAACAGAATATTCCGGGTACAATCGTCGCAACTCCCTTAAAAGGTGTAACTCCCTTACCGATCTTTATTTTCATTCTCCTTGGCTATGATGTTTTTGTCAGCTGCTGCCGAAAATTCGATAACGAACATGGTTTGCTTCTAGAAGTCAAGGAGAACTATGTCAGGCCTCGAGTGTGCAGCAGAAACAATTTTCGAGAATATAAAGTCCAGTATATGCGGCACTTCTTATTCTCGAAAATTGACTCTATTTTCCTAGGAGCGTTTAGCGGAGCGATATTAAATTTAATACCGTAAGAGTGACAGAGATGGTTATAAAGGACTCTTAGTGCCGCATTGTGCCTTTGGATGTAGGTCGTTCCCACAGGAGTTGGAAAACTAGATAGCATGTGTCTTAGATGCTCGCGGTGTGCATGGCACGCCTTGCAGTTATCATCGGGAATGTCATGGCTCAAAATGTGGCGACGGTATGTTAAAGTGGAAATGACACCGTCTTGACATGCCAAAATGAAACCCTCCGTGCCTGACTTCAATCCGGGTGATTTAAGGAAGGCAATAGTGTTTCAGCAGCCTCCGGTTCTGCTTTGTACAGAAACGTTCCTTTATCCACTTCTTCTTGCTTCCTGACCAGTTTAAGAAAAGGGTCTCTTTCATTTGCGACTCTATGTGCTGTACCCAAAATAATCTTGTTGTGAAGACATTCAAGATTCAATATTCGTGAGATGTAGAGCGGCGGAACAGAAGACTTAAGATGCATGCTTTTGTTTATGTGAATAACCTTTCGTGTCCCGATATCAA
>JAWWLR010000092.1:53198962-53209730 GCA_035041075.1 Acraspis erinacei | reverse complement strand
ATCTTCGCATAACTAAATAACTATTTTCAGTCCCAAAATGCAAAACAACATTTTTATCGGAAAAAAGTGAAGCTTTTGTTTAAAAATACTTTTAAAAAACTGTCCAAAGAGTAGAAAATGTTAATAAACACTTTAAATGGCAATTTGTTTATAAACATTAAAAAATTGAAACCAATAGATTTTACAGAATGAAAGGGCATGAAACCCCATTAAGGAATCACTCATAGAAAATTAATTTCTCATTTGTAGAAAGGAAGTTATCACCATTTGAAAATACCCACTTTGGCCGGGGAATGAAAATTTCACCCCCTGTACTTCGAGGAGGGATGGTAGTAAAAGTCTATGAACTGATGGGTATGTTACAATCATATAGGCAAATAAACTCTGAAAATTTGAAGGCAATCGGAAGACATGACTTTTAAAGTTGGGACAGTTCAGGAAAAATTCCCCTGTTATGTAATTTAAGTACGATCCCTTGAGACTATATTCGTTGTTCTTGGTTTCGTTAACTTTCTAAATGGAAAAGCTTACACATTCAACAATTTTCGGATTAACTATTTGTGCACGTTTATTCTTCATTCCCTTCTTCGATAACTGGGGAGATACTGGTAGTAATAATTTACACTAAGGTCGAGATTGTGAATGAAATTATAATTAAATTCATTAGTGAAACCGCACGAAAATCATGACGCCATTGAAGATAGCGAGAGAAGAATCGTCGAGGTCGAAAATACCCCTCGGAGCTTTAGGGCTTAGAGCACAGATAGGGTTAAATTAGCTCTAAATTGCCTTATCTCGTCGACAAAGCGGGTACCTTGTAAAGGCTCGTCATCTTCAATTCTAGCCTCCAACGAGAAGAGTCTACACCAAAGTCTTACACATGTTATAATATACCAGGATGGCCCCAAAACTTTATTTTAAAAATTTACTGACTTTTCCCTGATTTTACCCTAACTATTTTTTTTCATTTTCCCTGATCATTAATACCTAAAGGCCAAATCTATAATCTTGTAACATTTTTAGGACTGAATATTTTATAGATATAATAAACAAATTTTTAATCTTCATTTACTAATTTTTAATTTATTATTCTCTAGGCTGCCACACCCTAATTTACTTGGAAAAAGTGAACAAATTTAAACAGAAAAATCACTAAAAGTGCTCAATTTCTAACCCAAATAGTGACTTGTGCATTTATAATTCGAATAATTTTCTTTTGAATTTCAAATAATTTAAAATAATTAAAATGAATAAAAATGTAAATTCAAAAACTTTGATTGATTTCAGTAAAATTTACATCAATTTGGAGTCATTTAAATATGATGAGAAGAATTCGATCAAATTCATAAAAATTCTAGTGAATTTAAAAAATTAATTGAATCCAGAAAATTTAAGATGCGTTTGGAAACAATTAAGGGAGCTCAAAAGAATTTTAAAAAATTTAAGATAAATTAATAAGAATTAAAAGTGAATTCCAAATAAATTTGAATAAATTATAAAAAATCGTTGAAAATCACTCGCTTTAAATATTTAAAATCCTTCGAAATTCCTCCCTCCCTGCGAATAAATTCTTTGAAATCGATTAACATATTATAATTTTTCGTGAAATTAATTTCTTTAGATCTATTGCAATCCCTAAAGCAAATACCCTAAACTACTTCAAATCATTTGAAAATTTTTTTTAATTTCTTGAAACTTATCAAAGCTCTCTAAAATTTCTTGGAACTTTTAAAAATACGCTAAAATCTTTCAAATCGTTCGGAATCCCTTTAAATTATTGACAATTTCTTTAAATCTTTTTACATATCTTAAAATCTGTCAAATTCTTTCGAATCTTTAGAAATACATTCAATTTCAAATATTTAAAAATCTTGGAAATTCTACGAAATCCCTTACTTCTTGTAAATAAAATCATGGAAATCCATTAGAACATTATAAAATTTCGTAAAATTCTATGAAATCTGATATTTCTGATATATCTTGTATCTCCTAAAATCCTGAAAAAGTTATTAAAATTCTTTATAGATATAGGTCATATAAAATCGTTCCATATCTTCCGAAATTGCAAAAAATTCTCTTTTTGAAAATTTGGTCAAATCCCTTAAAATTACACAAATACTTGGGATTTTCTTGAAAATTCTATTAAAAATTCCTTAGAATTCGTTTAAATAACCTAGAATATTACAAATCATTTGAAATCCGTTAAAGAAATTTAAAGCCCTTGAAATGAAATTGAAAGTTTTAAAAAAACACCCTAATTTTGATCAAATCCTTTGAAACACATTCAAATTATATTGAAATCTATTCAAAATTCCGTGATTCCGTGAAATTCTGTTCGGTCTTTGGATATCTTCTAAGTTCACAAATATTGGGAAATTTTGTCATATGCACGGGGATTCCTAGTGGGCAACAACATAAAATTGTAAAATTCGAAAGCAATTTTTTTTTCCTAATTAATTGGGTTTAAATGTGCAAAAAACATATTTTTGATTGACTAAAATATACACCTTTTGAAAAATATTGAATGTGTCGAACATGAAATTTCTCCAGCTTGAAACCAAGAAACAAAATATCTTTCCGCTTTCTCAGATTTTTTATGATTCAGGGAATTTCAGGTTTTGTTCAGGATTTAGTAATGTTTTAAATATCAAGAAAAAAAATTTTTTACATCCATTTTCTATTAATTTTTACATGCAGATTTACATAGCAGTAAAATAATAACATGTTTATTTGGTTCAAGCAAAAGAAAATTTATTTTCGATATTTAACTTTTCCTCAAAAGTGTGCATTCTACTTAATCCAAACTTTTGATTTACTTTTTATGCTACTAGGGAACATTTTTTTCATTTTTAAAAATTAGAATTTTCAAATCCATAAAACGAACCAAACGAATCCGATCCAAAAAAAGTTTTTACAAGGAAAAAGTTGGTATAGATAGGCAACTTTTTCGGAGTATTAAGAATAATCAGAAAAAAATGGAAAACGAACCGGTCGCCCGGTTAACGCTTGGGCCAATTTATTTAATAAAATAACAAATTTACCTGAATCTCCAAAGTAATAGGACACCTTTTTTTGTTAATTTTTAAAAACTAAAATTTTCAAATTCATAGAAGGAGCCGAACGCATCCGATCTAAAAAAGTGTTTGCAAAAGAAAAGTCAGTATGGGTGGGCAGCTTTGTCGGGGTATTAAAAATTATAAAAGAAAATATTTTAAAAACGGATTACAGTCCGCTCTCTGAATAATTCCACTCTGAATAGTGCTACCTCTCTTCTTTCTTGTGGAAACGCATCCCGCACCATCGCGCTATCGTTTCGAGCACCGGCATTTCAATTTAGTCTTTCTGAATAGTGCCACTAAAATACGTGTACGAAAATAGACTATTTTTTCCCCTTTTCGTAATCGTACAAAACAACAAACAAATGAAATCATGTTTTTTATTCGCAGTGGGCACAAACGTTAAAGAACATTATTAGCGTCCAAATAACGTTCCATATACATAGAATGTTCCAGAGACGTTTTAAAGACGTATTTCGAACATGAAACGTTTTTAGAACATTATTTAGTCTGACTTAGGAGCATTTCTAAAACGTTCAAATAACGTTCCATAAACATAGAATGTTCTAGAGACGTTTTAAAGACGTATTTCGAACATGAAACGTTTTTAGAACATTATATGGTCTGACTTAGGGCCATTTTTAAAACGTTCAAATAACGTCTTTTGACTTGTAAGTCCAAGAAACGTTTTTAAGAAGGACGTTCCAATTACGTTCTTAAATTTCGTGCCCACTGGGTTAGTTTTAGATCATATTCATTCATAAAAATTTCGACATTTCCGATAAAAATAAAGGAAAATTCTTGCTTTCTTTCACTCATTCATTAAGTTTTGGTGAAAAATTATTTATTAAATGAAGTTATGATTATTATTTAAAGAAAAAGCCATCAGTGTCTTATTTATCACGATGAAAATTTTATACAAAACAGTGCGAAAATAGAGTAAAAACTTGGTTGTTTTTTTCAAATATATACAAGAAGTCTTCCTAGAATTGCTGGCCCACACAGTTTCTCAGCCGTGTTGTAGTATCAATGTGTCGCTGTTTACGTTTCGACCACCTGATTTCTGTCACGAGGCAATCCCCGAAACTGGACAGAAATGGGACTTCCGGGGTACTCAGAAAAGTTATCTAAACTTGAATTTAAAATTTAAAAATTTTATAAAGTATTGATTATTTAGCATCATCCTTTAAAAATTATTCAATAATAATCGACAAGATTGGAAGTTAAGTAAACATCATATTTCGAAATATGTACAATAAATCAATTACTACAAGATTAATACTTTATAGTAAGTATAATAATTAATCAAATACTTACCGAATCAATGTAAACACTTCGTACTTGCGGGGAGGAAAAAAGAAAACTGACGAGCGGCACTATTCAGGAAGAGCGGACGCGAATTCGATGACGCTTCCACATGCCAAGAGTCACAGAAGCTGATTTCCACGAAAAATACTCCCCTACCAGCCCATGTCCGGCATTATTTGGAAAGCGGACTGTAGTCTAATGGTTAACCGATGGGTTAGGAACAGTTTAGAAATAGAATAGGAAGTCCTTAATTTTTGCAATTTTAGAAAAAATTCCCTGATATTGTTCGGCCTATGTCTTTCACTTGGCGCTTATTTCTTATTTTTTTAGCATCTAAAGTTTTAATCAAAAATGGTAAAAAGTGGTTCAAATTTGCTTATTTTGCAATATAAAAATGTTTTAAAATTAGTCTCTATTCGAGGCACGTCCTCTGAGGGTTCTGTACTGTGTCTGCAAAAGTTTTATCGATGAGCATGGAAATTGCCTGCACCGTACGTTAGGTGTAAAACTTTATAGATAATTAACTAAATTAATTACAGCAAACGATCGGAACATCGATGCTGGGACAGGTAGCAGCAGAGGGGCGGATAAGCGACTGTGCCGAATGTTCGGTGATAAGTTTGCTGATAAAGTACAAAGTTTCCTGAACGGTATACGCTACGCTATCAATCACTTCTCCTTATTACTCTCTCCTCCTTCCAGAAAAATGCTGTACTCTCGGAAACTATAAAATAAGTTCGAAAATACACATAATTTCTGAAGGTCCTTCTGAACGATGAAGCTACAAGTGGACCATGTGAAATAAGTTAATCAATTTTTTTGTTTTCTTCCACTTAAAGTTTTCCAGGTTGTTTATTCGACGGATGATTTTTAATTCTCTGTCATTCTAGGCTTTTCTGCTTGTCAATTGCTCATTTTTCCGATGAATTGTTAATTTTGAGGATCAATTTAAAAGATTTCAAGTATTTCCGATTTGGAACCAGTACCATATATACAGAAGATAACTTTTTCTAAAAATGTCTAATAATAAAATTGTTTGCCATTTCGAACAAGTAGAAAGAAAATTATCAAAAAAAGTGACAATTTTCATGCGGAGATTTGCCACATTTTTAATTTTTACATGTATTTAAATAGAGAAATATTCATCTATTATTGAAATCTTATACTGCTCAAAAATTTTGTATTAGATTTGGCTATAGGCCTCAAATTTAGTAGATTTTGGTGGCCTAGGCGTTGTTTGAACACCCCTTAAATTTTCAAGCAAGAGAAACATCATTTTCAAAAAAGTAAAACAACGAGAGATTTTGGGATTAAATTATTTGAATGAAAAATCACTTTAAGGTAAGTTCGAAAAGCATTCCTTACCATAAAAAGTATTGTAATTTCTTTTAAGGGTTGCTTTAGCATCCCTCAAACTTTCAAGCAAGGAGATCCACATTTAAAAAAAACAAGAGGGGTTGTATTAAGCTATTAGTATACAAAACCCATTAAAAATAACTGCAGTGTGCGCCCCTACCAGGAATAGTATATTGCGCAACTAGGGTCGAAAGGCTATGATTGCAACGAGTGGGAAGTTTGCTGCCCGAGCAAAGCGAGCGCAGCACTCATACTTGTTGCTATCATAGGCTTTCAATCCGAGTTGTGCACGCTGTTTTTCATCATAACTTTATCGCAGATCGATTATCAATGCCTGTAGAGCGAAGTTAGAGTAGTCACTTCAAGTTGGCTGCAGCGCTCCTGCGATTATGACAGAAATGGAAAGAAGTTCGCGTGTGAAAGAGAGAGAGAGAGATGAAAATACTATATAAATCGATATTGTTTTCTCTTGAACGTAAAGGTCTTGAACTTATCTACAGCGGTTGTGCGATTATGACAAGATGGAACGAGTGAGGGAATGATCGCGTCACTATAGAGAAATTCTGCGTTCAACCAATCACGAGCCGTTTCTTTTCTTTACATCCCGCTACGTCATCATTTTTTCTCCCTAGAGATGAAAAGAAAACTCGGCTGCATTCGGCCACTCTCGCTTCGCTCTACAAGCATTGGAAATCGATCTTTCGATAAAGGTATGACGAAAAAGACTTTGAATTCATTTTAAGGGTTTATTTAGCATCCTATAAAGATTTTAGAAATAAATCGACATTTCTTCATAACCAAAATAACAGATATTTTTAAAACTATTTGGGCCGAAAATCAATTCGCCGTAAAAGTGGAAAATGTATCCTAGCAGAAAAAGTCGTTGAATTTATTTTAAGGGTTGTTTTAACATTCCTTAAATATTCAAGCAAGAAAATCGACGATTCCTAAAATGAAAAATCACGGGGGACCAAATCGATTTCAAAGCAGCCAGGGCCCTACACTTGAAATCGCATAATCTCTCAAGGGCAAAATATGTTGTTTTTTAGAGGATATTAGGCGATACGTATTTTTCCGATTTGCAAACAGAATTTTTTCTTATAAGTTATGAGTATTTGATTTTTGTGCTAATAGCGTTCATCGTCTTCTCTCAAAATCAGTCGGAATTTTTTTTTTTTTTTAACTTGTAATTTTATATTGAAGATATCTTGTTAGTTGGATGCTTACTAAATAACTTTTGTAGCAAAATATCGCAAAAGCAGAAGAGAAGTTTTTCGTAGAACTTTTTTAGACGTGAAAACTTTTATCTTAACATTTTTTGTGTCTATCATTGTTTCCAAGAAAAAGTAAAAAATTCCTAAAAAGAATTCTCCTGGCTACAAAAGTTATTTAGCAATTATCACACTTACAAGATATCTTCATTATCGAACAGTACCAGTTAATTTTTTTTTAATTTAAAGAAAAAAACGAGTTTTTTGAAAAACAAAGCACAAAATTCAAATACTCATAATTTCGTAGAAAAAATTCTGTTTGCAAATCGGAAAAATACGTATCGCCGAGTTGCCTCTAAAAAATATATTTCGCCCTCTAGAGATTCTGCGATTTCAAGTGTAGAGCCCCGTCTGATTTGAAATGGATTCGGTCGCGATATTTTTTATCGCACTATTAGGGACAAAAAGGATATATTTCACGATAAATGTGGGAAATATATCCTAGCAGGTAAAGTCGTGAAATTTAATTAAAAGCTTTTCTCACATCCCCAAATCTTTCAAATCTGTTTATTAAAATTTAAAAAAACGAAGATTATTTTTATTATACTATTGAGGTGGAAAAATGATTCGCAATAAATCAAGGAAAAATATCCTATCCTGCTGGAAAACATTTTTACAGAAAAGTACAACGTTTCTAAAACTATAATTTTGTGTTGAAACATGTACTTTTTTGTACAAAATTAAACAAAAATTAACAACAAAAAATGCGTTCAAATACAAATAGCTAATTTTATCTTGTATTTTCTTGTATATAATTTAAAAAATTAACAATAGGGTATAAGTTTTTACAATTCAAAAATTTATAAAAGTTCTTCCTAATATTTTTTTGCTTTATTGTGAGTCGACAAGGTATTACAGAAAACTACAGGATTTTACATTTTTTTAATTTGGATGTTTGACGTCATAAGAACTGAAAATATGTTGGGAATACTGGTAGTTTACTGTAAAAATGTAAAACCCTGGCGGACAAATTTACACAAAAAATTAGGAAAACTAAAACCATTTTCGCTGAAATCTACAAATAAGTACAATAAACTGTAACCAAAGTTACAGGAAAGTACAATTTTTTCTATTGTTCCGAAAAATGTTGTACCTTTTTAAAATTTTATTGTGCATTCTTATATGTTATTGGAGTTCTAATTTCTTAGAAGAATTTATGAAAGAAGTATGACTATGTACAAGAATCTACAGTAGTTGTTCTTTTTCGACCAAGGATGTTAAACATTTAGAATATTTCAATGAGATCATTTTAAATTAACATGTGTACAAGATCGCTATTACAAAAAAGCTTCTATGTTTAACCTCTAAAGAAATGGTAGAATATTAAAAAACAATAATGAATAATCGCTATTTGATAACAAAGAACCTTACGTTTGTGTTATTTGAACTTAAGTCATTGCAATGTTCTCAAAATATGTCATGCTTGGTTGGAAAAGAACAACTTTTTGACTGCAAATAAAAATTGACAACAAATTTATCAGGTTCTTTGAAATTAAAAGTTTCGAACTCTTGAAGATACAACTTTTTCCATTTGAAGTTATAAGAACCAAACTGCACATTAAAATTCTCACAGTGGAATACTTTTGAATATTAAGCTTATAAAATTTTAACATCAAAATTTTTTAATTCAAGCGCTCAGTAATAATTTACGCGTATAAAATGGAAGCTTTAAATGATTTTCAATTTAAAAATTATTAATCAAATTGCAACTCAGCTGCAAATTTAATTTTTATTTAGAGTCAAAAAGTTGGTTCTTTTTCGACCTATGATGATAAATATTAAGAACATTGCACAGACGAAATTTCAAATGAGTCATATGTTACGCAATCGATTGCTATTATATTTAAAAAAAATTAAACGTAAGTTTATTTGTTTTTTTATAACGATTATTCATTATTGTCTTTTAATATTCTACCATTTGTTTAAAAATGAAACATGGAAGCTTTTTTTAATAGCGTTCGTGTACACATCTTAATTTAAAAGTATCTCATTTCAATATTCTTAATATTTGTCATACTTCGTCGAAAAAGAGCAACTTTTCGGCTATTCTTGCAATAAATTAAAATTACAATATAATACAACAATATATAATAAAATAAAAAAAGGCACAAAATTCGTCCTAATAATATAAAAAAGTTGTACTTCCCTGAAATTTTGGTTGTAATTAATTGTATTTATTTGGAGATTTCTTTAAAAATTGATTTATTTTTGTCCTATTTTGTAAAAACATTTCTACCTGATTATCAGATAAAACAACCCTTAAAATTAATCCAAAGACCGCTCCTGCTAGGAGGTGTTTCCTACATGCATTGCAAAGTGATTTCCGACTTTAATTTTTCAATGCAAAATTCTCCCGTAATTTGGCGTCTAAGAAGTCGTCGATAGCTGTTTTCAAAAACTCATTGTTCCAATTCAAGATATTTGTAATACTTTAAATACATTTTTTACATTTGCATCTTAAATGAAAATAACAGTGAATATATTTTACATGATTCTCATTTTTTAATAATAAAATATATCCCGTCACCTTTAAAATTACTATAATATCAATTTCATATTATAACTATGAATACGCTATTCTGAAATGTTAAAATGTTTAGGCCCTGAAATGAAAGTTGTTTATTTTCAAAAGTGTAAATTCGAAAATATTTATGATGAAGTTTCTTAATTTTCTTAGTCAGGAACGTTACTAATTTTTTAGTTTTTAGTTTGCTATTTTAGTTTTGTTCACCACATAAAACTCATTTAAAATGTGCATTTCTTAATGCGATTGTAGAATTATTAAATTTTGACAAGACTTAGATTTAATTCAATTACAAAAATGTAATCCTTAAAATTGAAAAAATTAAGACCTTTTAAATCTTGGAAGCCCCATTCGAATTCCACGAATGTTACGAAATTCTTTTTTGTAAACCTTGTAATATTATAAATTCAATTTAGCTCTTTCTAATCCGTTTAATTGTACTAAAATCGCTTAAAACCTCGTGAAATTCTATGATATCTAATGACATTTCATGAAGTTCTAACAAATTTACAGAAAAATCTTTAGAGCTTTTAAAATCCCTAAAAATCATTGAAACTCTCGGAAATCATGTTAAATCCGTTAAAATCCTTTTAAAATCCCCTTAAATTTGTTAAAATATCTTAAGATCTTATAGTTCCTATAAATCCTTGCAAATCTTCCGAAATTCTTTAAAACCGTGTACAATTTCTTTTAATTCCTCAAAAGCATGAAAATAATGTTGAGAATTGCTTGAAATACTTGAAAATACCCGAAAATATATTAAATCCTTTGAAATATTTAAAAATACCTTAAAATGTTTTTAAGCACCTACAAATTCCTAGGAGTCTTTTCAAATACCCAAAAATATTTTTAATCTCTTAAAATCGTTTGAAAATTTGAAAATCTATAGAAAATATTTAAAAATATTTTTCCATCTTTAAAAACCCTCAATTGCTGTCAATACATTTTTTGAACCCCCAATTCAAATATTAGAAAATTCGATAAAATCTCGTGAAATTACATAATAGACCGTGGGCTCACAGCGTAAATGGCAACGTGATACTGATACGGAATTTTTCCCCTGAGATTGTTCGTTTTATGCTGAGGAACATGAAAATGGGTGCCTGTCAAGTCAGAGTGGGAGCGTTTACTTGTGGCGACCTGCCAAAGGTGTCGATTTTGTGTCGATTTTGACGTTAAAATAACATGACTCGGATAAGGTTGAAAATTGGTGTACATATAGGGGATAACATACAAAACGCACCTGCGAATTT
>JAWWLR010000092.1:53134703-53145142 GCA_035041075.1 Acraspis erinacei | reverse complement strand
TTGAGGCAGAAAATTGAGTTGAAACATTATTATTTAACTACTGGATAAAAATGAGTTACATCAACTTGCGTGTAAACACGAGGTGTCCAGACCTCTGTAGCCGTATCTCGACGATAAAACGAGAATTATCGAGACCTATACATACTGTATGATTCATGAAATAAACCTATGTTAAAGCACCTATATTAGTCATGCACCCGACCGAGTTTAGCAATATTAAAAAAAAAACGGAAAAAAATGAAAAAGTTAAACAATTCATATGTGTTTCTACGAATAATACGGTCAAACGGGTTAATTTCGGACATGTGGGATAAAATCGGACATTATTAAATTGGCAGTTTAAATTACATAAAGGGGGATTTTACCAGTATATAAAATACAGTAAAATCTTTAACTGGTTCTAGATTCTGGTTAAAACCCAAAAAGTAATTTAAAATACCAATTTAGAAATGTGTAAATTTACTCAACATGTCCGGATTTAACCGGTTGATGGTACAATTCAATATTTCTCCAGTCATGGCTTTTATAATTATATACCATAAATAACTAAATAAAATTGCATTATCGGAAATAATTAAACAAAGTTGCATTATCGGAAATAGTTAATCAAAGATAAAATATCCAGTTAAGGGAGGTAACTGTAACTTGTTACTTTTATTGGTAACAATAGTTGTAACGAAGTTACTTTTTCAAATAAGTAACTAATTGGTAACTATTTATATTTTTTCAGTAACAGGGACTTTAAAAATCGTACCTTTTTTAGGTACTTACGAATTATATCACAAGTATTTATTGTGATAATCAATTTCATTGCTTTTTGAACTACTTTTTCATGTTCACTATTCAAATTGTGGCGGCTAATTTTTGAAAGATTTTTAAGTACGGCAAGAATCATATTTGACTCGAGAAGTGGTAGATTGAACAAAGTTTTCCAAAAAGATTTAACTATTAAAAATAAACAAAGAATAATAAGGGCTGCCAAGCTAATTTGTTTGTTAAAAGTGACATTAAAACCGAAAAATAACCAGACGTGGCTAATTTTATTTATTCAAAAGGATTCAAAAGAACTCAATGAAATTTATTAGAATTCCAGGTCAATTTTATCGATCTCAGAATAAATTCGCAAAATAGGGAAAAAACAGGAATCAGCTAAAATTCTAGTCAATTTATAAGAATCTGTGCGAAATGATAAGAATTCAAAGAAGTTCATAAAAATTTAAGTGAATTAAAAGAATATATATAAATATTTCACTGAGTTCAGTAAAGTTGGAGTGGATTTAAAATAATGCAAGGGAACTAAAAAGAATTTGAGAAAATGCCTAAGAATTTCAGACGAGCTTGCAAGGCTTCAAGTTAAATTTAAACAAAAATGTAATCCATTTAATTGAGTAGAATTGGCTGAATTTCGAAGGAATCAATTTATTCAAGTGAATTTAAAATATTTTCGAGAGGTATAGATAATTCAGAGAATTTCAAAAAATTCAAAAAAAAATTTAAGAAATCATGATAAGTTAAGAAGAATTCCGCATAAATTCCAAATCAATTCAAATGAAAGAATAAAATGAAATAGAGCGAATTCATAGACATTTGAGGGAAATAAGAAGAATTCAAGGGACTTCATAAATATTTCAAACGAATTTTAAAAAAACTTAATTAAATTTTTTTTAATCAAGTGTAAAAGAAATTTCAAAAATATTTAGAAAATTAGTTGAATTCATTAAATTGAGAAAACTGATTAAAAAAATTCAAAAAAATGATTCAAAGATATATTTAGTTCATGGTTTTTCCATTACTTTTAAGAATAATTTTGTTATTAAACATTTTATTATATCTTTTGTCGATTCTCCAAAAATTTAGATCCTTTACTTTTATTTTTTATTTTCACGATTAAAAAATTCAACTTTTCGAATAATAGTATGAATTAAATTTATAGAACTTTTTGGAAAAAAATAATGTTTCTTTTTAACATTTTTTCGCACCTGCCTTAGTTTGGAAAAAACTGATTTTTTTCTTTTTGGTAATATTTTCACGATGAAAACAAAAACTATGGATCTTGTTCAAAATGTTTTTGAACCAAATTTTTAGACCTTTTTAAGATAAAAAAATTTTACTTCGTATATTTTATCATATGTTATATGCAGTTTCTCCGGAAAATGGAAGTTTTTATTAACATTTTTCAAGGTTCAACCAAAAACTATGCATCTTAATAAAAAATGGTCTAAAACAAATTCGTAGACCTTTCTGAAATAAAATTTTTTTATTTTTACATTTGATCGTATTTGTTATGGTTAATCCATAAAATGGATTTTTTAATAACATGTTTCACGAATAAAATAATTATGCGTTTTATCATTAAAAAAAAACAATATTGCAAGCAAATTTTGTAGATATTTTTAAACTGAACAATTATACATTTTAACATTTTTTTCGTATCTCGTATAGCTTTGATGGAAAATTAAATTTTCGATTTTTTAAGAAGGATTTTTAATGAATGAAACTAGAACCGCTGGTCAAAAATGTCTGGTTAATTAGATAGCTCAGACTTGATGAAATCCACGAAAACCAATTTTTATATAAAACCAATACCTTCTAGTTGAGATGAGAATATAAAAATAAAAAAGTACGAAACATATTATTATCGTGAAAGTCTTTGCTCTATTTGTATAAAATTTACATGTATTTCCTTTCATAATTAAAAACCACCATAAAAAGTGATTAGCATATTCCATTAGGTAAAGAACCCTAAACTTTACTTTCTTATTTAACGACTCATAATTCATACAAATGATATTTAAACACAGTCTTTATCTTTAGTCTCGCTATAACTAAAAGCGTATTCCTCAATTGAAACATTGAAGAAAAAATTATCATTTTTGATCCAAACGAGAAAATACGTGAGAACACATATATTTTAAGAGTGAATAGTTTGGATTAAATTAGCTGAAAGATCATGAATTAAAGCCGAGTAAAATGAAAGGGGGTATATGCTTTATGGCGCGAGAACGACGCGGCGCGGCGCGACGCGACGGCTTGAGTTAAAAGTGAATGGGGAACCTGTCCATTCACAAGATTTCTTCCAACGAGCAGCTTGCGTTGATAGCAGTGATGGAAAGTAACTTTTGATTTTTTTTAAACTATTTACTGAAACAAGTTACTTTTTTGGTAGCGACAGTGGTAAAAAGTTAATCTTGTAAATAATTAAAGAATTGGTAACTAATTGCATTTATTTCAGTAACAGTAACTATAAAAACCATTATCAATTTTATTGCCTTTTCAACTACTTTTTTTCAATTTTACTAATCAAATTGTGGCGACTGGTTTTAAAAACATTCTTTATTACGAAAGGAATCATAATAATATAAATAATTATAATAATAAAAGAATTTTTTTAATTGGAATTAGAATCAATCATATTTATTAATGCGTTAATTATTTTCCTTAATATATTTCTAAAATAATAAAGCTACACCCAGAAATTCAAAATTTCCTAAGATCTACAGAAAAACTTTTAGAAGAAGAATAAATTAATTTCCAGAGCTGAATGATCCTTTTTACTCTTCTTTTTTTTTTTTAACTGAAAATTTAATTATTGCAGTTGAGGATTCATTATTTTACTTGCAAATCCGCCTCTTTGTTTGAAAATTCAACTATCTTTGGTTGAGAATACATCTTTTTTGGTTGAGCAGTTAACTAATGTGTTGCAAAATATTATTTTTTTTATTGAAGTCAACTGTTATATTTTTTATTAAGAATTTATCCTTTTTTAGATCAAAGTTAAACTACTTTGTTAGAAATTAATTTCTTTGGTTGAAAATTAATTTTTTTACTATAGATTTAACTGTTTCATTTTTATGTATATTTCTCAGTTGAAGATTCATTTATTTGATTTAAAATTCAATCGTAGGGATAAAAGTTGAACCCTTTTGTTAAAAATGCATTTTTGTTTGTGAAGATTTATGATCACTTTGGCTGATAATGTAACTGTTTTGTTATTTTTTTAAGCATTAATTTTTTTACTTAAAATGTAAATATTCAATTTTGCTTCAAAGTGTATATTTGATAGGTGTCAGTAGAGAACTAGATAACAAACAAAATCAGCATTTTTCAGCAGATGGACAGCTGACAATCTAAAAGTGACTCCTAACCCGACGCTCTGACCACAAATTGAAACAGGCTCGGCTGCGGATTGCGATAAGAAGTGTAATCTTCCGTTTAAATAAAAAATAAAAACCTTCTTCCGAGATATTGAGTTCCTGGATGAGGTTAACAAAATTTGAATATAAAAATATGAACCAATTCCGAGTAAATCATCCAAGAATTCTGAAGTTAAAATTTAATAGGTTTTGAAAATCGATTTTTGGTAGCAAATAAAAATCTAGCTGAATAAGAATAGCACACTTTTGGTAGAAAAAAAATTCTTTTCAATAAACGATAATAATTTCAAAAAATATCTTAAAGAGAAGAAACAAATAATTACTGCGCTAAAATACTACACTTAAATTTGAACTAAAATTATACAGCTCAATCTTTTTTAACTACATATTTATTTTAAAAATATGTTTAGAACACAGCTTTAAATCAAAACGTGTATTTCATTTTTTAATATTTTTTTATGCAAAAAACATGTTTTTGAAAAAATTTTGTTTATCTAGTTCGATACTGCGACGCTTTACTTGTTAGTTGAAGATTTATCATTTAGTTGAACATTTCTCTTTTTTAGTTCAAAAATCATTCATTATATTAAAGTTTCGTTTTATTGTAGTAAATTAAATTGGTTAAAATTTAAACTCGTTTGTTGAAAATTCATTTTTTTGTCAAAGATTCGCCATTTTAGTTGAAAATTCATCTCTTTCGATGAATATGGAAGCTTTTTTTTCTTTTTTGCAACATTGATTTTTAACTGGAAATGTAACTATTCTATTTTTCGTTGAAATTTGATCTTTTTCAGGTGAAAGTACAACTATGTGGTTTGATATTCCTCGCTTTATGTTAAATATTCTTCTTTTTTGGCAGCATGAAACTTTTTTGTTTCAGAATTCAACTACTAGGCTAAAAGTAGAATTCCTGTCCTGAAGGCTTAATTTTTGGTTGGAAATTTATTGAAAATCTAATTATTTTTAGTTGAGAATTCATCTTTTTTGGTTGACTATTTGACTATTTTGTTTGAAAATTCTTCTTTTTTTTGGTTGAATTCAACTACTTTTTATTTTAAATTGAAATATTTTTAGTTGAAATATCAACTATTATATTTTTTATTGATAAAATATAACTATTTTTTGAAAATTCTTGATTTTTGTCCACTATTAACCTTGTAAGTAAAATGTTACTATTTCATTTTTTATTGAAAATTTATATTTGTTCGTTTAAGATTCAACCATTTGCTTAGAAATTTCTCTATTTTAGTTGAAAATTCATATTTTTACTTGGAAATTCAATCGCTTGCGTTAAAATGTTACTTTTTTGTTAAAAATGTAATTGTTTGTTCTAAGTTTTATAATTTTAGTTGAAAATTCGTCTCTTTCGTTGAAAATGGTATTATTTGATTGAAAATTAATTTATTTAATGGACAATTCATTTATTTGAAAAATAATTTATTTTGTTGAAGATACATCTTTTTTGGTAGTAAATTAATTTCCTTATCTGAAAATTCAACTTTTGGTTGGAAACTTAATCGCTTGGTTAACATTTGAGCTTTGATGCTAAAAATGAATTTTTTTTGTTCATTAAAAATTAATTTTTTATCTGGAAATGTCACTGTCCCATTTTTTGTTGTAAGTGTATATTTTTTAGATGAAGATTGAAATAAGTATTAATTGAAATATCAATCTTAATCTATACATTTTTCGTTGAGAATTCATCTTTTTGTTTGAGAATTCAACTGCTTTGTTAAAAGTTGCATTCACCTGTAAATATTTTTTCTTGGGTTGAAAAATTGATCACCTTAGTTAAAAATTCATCTCTTTTGTTGAAAATTGAACTATTTTCTTGAAAATTCCTTTTTTAAATAATTTTTCAACTAAAAATGTATTTATTCCATTTTTTGTTACAAACTGAACTGTCTGGTATTAAAATGTATCTTTTCGTTGAAAATTCATATTGTCTAGTTGCAAATTTAAAGGCTTGGTTGAAAGTCGAACTCCTTTGTTAAAAATTAATTTATTGGTTAATGATTCATCATTTTAGTTGCAAATTTATGTGTATGGTCAAAAATTTAACTATTTTCTTTACAACTCGTTTTTCTCGTTTATTGAAAAGTAATTTCTTAATGAAAATTTTCCTATTCTAGTTAAATGTACATGCTTGCAAATAAAACTTGTGCTTGCTGACTTCATTTTTTGTATGCCTTTCCTTACTTAAGATAAGTCCTATGTAGGTAAAATAGAAAGAGAGTGAAGTGAGGAAAACGGATGCAATATGTATAAGTCAATGTGGCTGGAATAGAAAGCATTTTAGCATGAAAGACAATGGGCTTTGCTAATGACGCTCCTTATCGATGTAAAAAAAGTGACGTCTCTGTAAAACATAAGTTCTCATCGTACAATGAGTATAATAGGGAAAAGTGTTTTTAAAATATTTAGAGAAATCGGCAACGTCCTTTAATATGGATATTAATTATATTTTCATAGGGCAATTCCTTAGTAGATTATATTAATAAAAACAATATTTGGCTAACTGTAAAAAAATGAATTATGAAAATTCGGAATTATAAATAAACTTTTGAAATTCAGCGATGGAAAAAATTTCAAGATTGCATTTTCTAAATATTTGTTCTATATCTTACTGAAAAATCGTTAAATTTAAGAAACCTTAGCTTTGAACGTTATATTTTTTAAACTGCTTACAAACTTAAAATTTTTATTAATTTTGAACTCTTTAATTTGAGTTTTGTTATACTTTAAGTCTTCCAGTTTAAAATCTCTACAGAAATATTTTTTTCTATTATATAAATTCATTTAAAATAAAAAACATCATTTTCGATGAAAAAATGGTAAAATTTTTCTATGGCTGAAATCTTTAAAACCATTTTTTAAAATTAAACAATCGTTTAAAAAATACCTTATTTGAAGATTGTTTATTATTTTTTTAAATAGAAACAGTAATGCTTTCCCCGATAATATAAGCTGTGATTTATTAAAATTTAAACCTCGTTTTTTAAATTGGTAGGAACAACAATAAGAAAATTTCAATAATCGTAGTATTGTTACAATTCTTAAAATCATAGAATACTTTTTTCCAGACACCTGATTTGTGGCACGTCTACTACCTTAAACCTTACAATATTTAATTGTTTAGTTTGGAATACTAAAAATTCAATACTTTCTAATTCTGAATGCTCAGAGGTAGAAATTGTTTACTTTTGAAGATTTCAACATAAAAAATATACATTAGGATAAAATTATCTTTATTGACTTCATAAAATAAAACTAAAAATTGAATTAGGGAAAGCTAACTAATGTGGCATCTACTTTCTGACCATATTGAGCTTCCTTCAGAAATCATACTTTCTCGCTTTTACATCTATTACAGTACCAAAATTATTATTATTATTCTAAAAATTAGAAAATTTTGTACTAATACCACTATAAATGATTTCAGATAATTTAAAAAAATCATGTAGTGTTTTTATTTATAATGCAAAATGTGGTTTTGAACACAATGTTTATTAAAGTGAATACAAAAAATAATTCACTCAATCACTTTTAAATTGTTCATCTAAAAAAACAAAATTGTTTTCTCTCCTGTACAGTTAAGTAAATTGAAGTAAAAACAATTTAGTTTTTTCAACTCTCTCGATTCTTCGGGACGATTAAACACAGCCTTAATCATTAGTATACCTAAATTTTCTTTAAAAATCCTTAGGGAATAATCTAGATTTCAGATCATGACAAGTTACACGTACTTCTAATATCCTTTATCTACGAATCTACACCTTACGCTTTATACAAAAGTTTCCATAAATATCTTCATCATTCAGGATTCTTTCACGAAGCTGGTGAACTCGGTAAAGATTATGACATTATGTAGAGACACCTTTTCAGGTGAGCCATAACCAGCTGTTAGTCAAATCCTCTCCCTAACCGTAGGGATTCAAACCAAATTAGATCCCTTCTGGCCTGAAAAGGTTGTCTTTGACCGTTGTTTCATATCTCACAGGTAAAGGGAAGCAATAAATGAGATTTTAAATTTTTCAATAACTCTCAGGAAATTTCTGATCGCGAGGTACATACACTCCTTCTACAAAGTTTGGGTACATTATTTCCAAAAATTCCTAACTAAACCTTTCTATGTAATTGGTTTGGTTTCTTAGTCACCTTTATGTGTCTTTATGTCTTAAACGGTATAAAGATTTACGCCGAATGACAATCAAAATATCTTTCAAAATTTTTATAAATTAACAATATCCTTGACATTGGTAAATATTCTTCAAGATACTCGGGTTCATTTCAATGGGAAAATCCATAACAGTTGTTGATTTATTAAATCTTATTAGCATTTATGAAGAGAGCAACAGTTTATTTTTTATTTTTAGGGGTTTCACTTCATCAATTAACAACTAAGTTTTAATTAATGATAATGGATCAGCAGAAAATTGTTGGAAAAATGTCAATGTACCCAACTTTGCGCATGGAGTGTACTAACCCCTGGTTATTCTTCCGACTCCACCTTCTTGGGCTAGTATTTCGAGAGTGGGGCTTTTCTTCAATCAGTCTCATTATAGTTTCCTCGGAGTGAACAAGCGTGCTTCAAAATGAGAAGCCCAAACCCAACTATCCTGCTTAAAACTCGAGGTAAAGCATCCAATAAATTGTTTAAATTTTATATTTTTAACAAATCATAAATAGTGACTCTTAGTGACCTCAAAAATCGGACTGTTATAACCCGGATTTTTTAACTCATCATCCTGAATTGACAATTTGCGAATTTTCAGTTTGTCAAAGTGTTTTTGAAATTCTAGGCCTCGGACTCATTTGAGGAGTTCAAAGCAGTTTCAATGAAAGCATACAATTTGAAAAATAGTAACAAAATAGTGGCATGCAGTTTTAAAAACATTAAATCGGGGACTTAAATATTTTTGACATCTGGTATCAATACATCTTCCATAAAATTATGTGAAATCTTTACGAATCTTTTAAAATACTCTAAAATCTTTGGAATTGGTTATTAAACATCAATAATTGATCATCATCAATCAGCAATCATTGATATCGTAGATACCTTTTTAAAATACTTTGAAACTTTCTGAAAACCTGAGAAATTCTTTTAAACCTCTTAAAAATTTTGAAATCTATTTAGATTGCTTAGAATCTTTTAAAATAATCTATCTAAACTCTTTGAAATCTGTAGAAATCCCTTGAAATCTTAAAATCTCTTTTGAAATCCTATAAACCCTAGTAATCTTTTAAATAACACTAATATACTGAATACCGTTTTAAAATACTTGAAGTAGTCTGAAATCCTATAAAATTATTTCAAAAAGTTGAAATTTCGTTAGATTAGAAATCCCTTGAAATCTAATAGTTTGTTTTGAAATCCTATAAATCCCTAAGATATGATGAAATCTAAAGAAATCCACAGAAGCACCTTGAAATTTCATTTAATTTATTCTCTAAAGTTCTATTAGGATTGCTCTAAATCTTTTAAATATCATTTTGATACTAAAAACTTTTTTTTAAATCATATGAAATTTTCTAAAATCCTACGAAATTATTTGAAAGCCTTTAAAAAAGTGTACATCTGGTTAAATTCCTTGGAATCTTTTAAAATACCCTAAACTTTTCAAATAGGTTAAGAATCCACTGAAATCTATTAAAAACTCTTGAATTCTGTTGAAATTTTTAATAATCCTACAAAATTCATTGAAATTCAAATCCCATGACATTCCTCAACCTTCCTTCCTAAACCTTCTAAATTACACTTCAAATACTTTTTGAAAAATTTTAAATCCCTTTAACCATGCCAAATAGCTAGAAATACTTTTAAATCTCGTAAGATCAAGATCTGCAAACCTTTAATTCTTTAATAATGTTTAAATATGTTGAAAATATGTGTAATCTTTGAAGTAATTTGAGACTGATTAAAATCTGTAGAAATCCACAAAAGTTCCTTAACATTTTTTTTTTTCATTTAATCTCAAGTTCTCTAGAAATTTTTTGAATTTTCCTAAAATTGCTTGAAATCTTTTAAATTCGTTCAAAAATTTTAAATCTTTTAAATTCTTCAAAAATTTTGAAAACCGAGGGGCTGGTCACTCGGAAATCAGTAAGTCAGGCTAAAAATGACTGCCACCGGAATAACGAAGACTTCTTAGAGACCTCCCTCGGACTAACAGCAGACTGCTTGTGACTTCCCACGAGGCTGCCCCGAAAAGTATATCGTGCGCATGATCCAAAGATCTTTCGAGTGTTTCCGTCAGAGTTACGAATTTTCCCGACAAGGAT
>JAWWLR010000092.1:53122938-53134163 GCA_035041075.1 Acraspis erinacei | reverse complement strand
TTCGAGACTTCTATCCGAACGAATCCGAAGTAAATTTTAAATCCGAATGAATCAGATTGATCGATCTAAACCGAATATTCAATCCGGATCAATCCGAAGACGGATTCATTTGGATTAAAAATAAATCCGTGTGCGGATTGATTCTGATTCACGCGGATTGTAAATTTACTTCGGATTTGTTCAGATTCATTCGGATAAAAGTCTATAATAGAATCGGATTGAGTCGGATTAATTTCTAAGCGTTTTTCAACAAACGAGATTCAAAACTTTTTTCGAATTGGTTCGGATACAGATATCGGAGGGATTCGGAATAGATCTGATTGGCTCGGAATTAATTCCTATCCGAAGCATTCGCCAGGAATTTATCGCAATTACAATAAGTTTCTCTCCGTTGAATTAACATAGAGACTTTTATTCTTTCAAATGCTACTCTTCCCAGATTTCCCTTGTAGGACTTTTTCGACGACTTGGACTAAATGAAATCGTTTACATAGATCGGTGATTAAGATTGAAACTAAAAAGCTCTAGAAGTCTAGGGAGTTAGGTGCAGTCATATATATATATATATATGTAGATAGTTACATAAGAATAACTCTCTATTAGGCAGGCGGTACTCTCGATCGCATCCACGAAAGAGTTCGCGGTTAAATAAACGAAATGAAGGAAATAAATAAATAATCGTGCCATGAAACGATTTCGTGCCACGAAGTCGATGCACGTTATCGATTTCACATGTCAGACTGAACGATGAGTGCGTTTGAAGTTACGAGGACGTGCACGCTTAGCAAGGAGGCCCTTCAGCGCGGTAGATACGCTAGGGAAATAAAGCTCGATGTAATAATGACGGAGATAATCCATCTCGTTAAGTGGACCAGGGGGTCCGCCAGTGTAAGTACGTGCATGATAAACGACTTGAAGAATGTTACAGACATTATCGGTACCATACCTCGCGCGCGGATGCAAAGTGAAGATATCGTATTTCTTCGCGTGCAGCCCTAGCGTAGAGTCCATTTCTCATATTATACCTACTATTGTTCTAAATCTAACCAACACTCCTTCCTCTATTTTTCAATTCTCTCATTCCTCCAAAATGATTCTTCTTTTATTTTTATTTTTTGTTCCTAATTTTGACCCAGTCTATTTATATTATCATATTTTCCAAACAGAAAAATAAATAATCCAAAAAAGTACACTTTTCAAAAATTGTTAATTTCAAAAAATGATAAATCCATTCAAGATGTTTCCTCAATAATTAACTGAACACTTTAGAATAAAATCAATAAATTTTGAAGGTTACAATATTTTTGAAATGCAAGTTTAATGGAAAGAATGTTTTTGTGAACCGTGCGTCAATTATCATATACCTGGACTTCTGAAAAAAACATGCAGAACTCTTTTTTTATCCAATTTAAACAAAAACATAGAAGATTTTTCAAACAATTGAGATAAAATGCTCATGCTTCAATTAAAAGAAATCTCATCAATAGTCCAAAACTTCGACTTTCGATTTTTGTTGATCGATCTCCTCCAATTTGTTCGTTTTCCGGAAGAAGAAATTCCCTGTTTTCTTAGTTTTGAAATCAGTCAACATTAAACCCTACCCCCGAACTTTTGAAATTGATATGGGATTTGAAATTGGAAAAAGCTTGGTTTTTGAAAACATGGAAAAAGTAGTATTTGTTATTAACTTTTTTGCAAATAAAACTTTGAATACCTCTTAAGGAATATTAGGAATATCTTAAGAAATTACCATTTTATGAAAAACTCATGCTAAATCCGGTATTTTTTAAAAACTTTTTCTAAATTAATTATTTATATTCTAAAAGTTACAATTTTAATGTTGACCGATTAAGAAAATGGAATTTCAGTTAAACAAATTAGTTTGCCAAAAGAAACACGAATGAACAGTCACTTGAATTAAAAATAATGAGAATTTAAAAAAAATAGTTGGATCCTCACCTAAAATAATGAATTTTCAACAAACATGATTAATTTTCTACCCAACCAAAAGAATTTTCAACAAAATAAGATTTTCCAACCAAAAGTTCACTTTTTAACTTAAAAAGAATTTATTTAAAATCAAAAAGGAAATAGTTTAATTTTGAGACACAAAAAAAAATCGAACAAAAAAAACATCCAACAAAACATTTATATTTTTATTTTAATAGTTTAAATTTCTATCAAATTGTTCAATTTTCAATCAAAAACATGAATTTTTCAGAAATAGATCAATTTTCAACCAAATAGTTTGATTTTCTACCAAGTTGTAGAATTTTCAAGCCAAAAAGATGAACTTTCGGCA
Source organism: Acraspis erinacei (assembly GCA_035041075.1). Lineage (NCBI taxonomy): Eukaryota > Metazoa > Arthropoda > Insecta > Hymenoptera > Cynipidae > Acraspis > Acraspis erinacei. The sequence goes on along the minus strand of JAWWLR010000092.1, from coordinate 53,131,861 downwards.
AAGCAGTTGAATTTTCAATCCGAAAATATGAGTTTTTAAGCAAATAGTTAATATACGAACAGATAGTTGAATTTTTAACTAAAATTATGCAACTGCAACAAACAAACATTAAGAATTTCCAGCAAAGCAGTTCAACATTAAACCAAGTAGTTTATTTTTCAATATAGAAAAAAATTTAATTCTCAAATAAGTAAAGAAAATTAATTCTTAACCAAAAATAAAAACGAATTTTCGGCAAAACAGTTACGTTTTGAACAAACAAAATAATAAAATTTTCAACAAAACAAAATTTAATTGTAGGCTTTTTGACAAAAAAAAAGTAACTTTTAACCAAGAAAAGTTTAATTTTCTTATTTAAAAAGCATCCAAAAAACTGTTACGTATTTTTGAAATGGATTCTTGAATACAATGTCTAAAAAATTGAAACTTATATTTTCTTATTATGCTTAATTGCTTATACAAATCTATGTGGAATGAACCCTATTTGTTTTTTTAATAGCTTTAGGAAAATATAGAAACAATTTTTTGAGTTTCAAAAGCATTATTCAGCACTTTTTACTGAAATGATCTACAATACGCTGAACAGCAACCTACACATTCTCAAGGTAAAACCTTTAAATAAATCCGTCAAAATTTTAACGAATTGTTTAATTGAAAAAAATACTTAAAAAATTACTAATAATATCTGTACATATTATTTATAAATAAAATGATTTACATAAATACGTGAGTTGAAATGTCAAAAACCGTTCAAGGAATAGAATGAGCTTTTGTAAAATAAAATTGAATGAAAATGAAGACTTTTGCTTAAGCAAACGAAAAAACACAAATATGCAAAGAAATACATTTAAATATAAATGCAAAATGCAATATTAAGTGGCTTTTAACTTGAGTCTACACCTAGGATTTTCTTGACTATGTAATCCCATTTATGAAACAAAAAGACAAAGTTCTTCTGAAAAAAACCCGCGATAATTTTTCAAGTCAGTCACAACACGAATTAGTTTAACTATAATGTTTCAAATTAAAAATTATTAATCTTTTAATAATTAATGTTTAAAAAAATTAAATTTTGGTTTGTTAATAAAAAGATGTAGGTAAACCATTATTCTTTGAATCCAGATTATATCATATTTCAGTGAAAAAAAATAATGTTAAGGTTATCTTGACATACTACAGAAAACTTCTAGCCATATAAACAAATTTGTATTTAATAATATTAAAAAATACAATTTCAGAAAAATTCAAAATCTTTAAAGCTAACAATGATAAAATACAAAAATTACAGTACAACATTTACTGCAAACTTTTGCCGTTTCTTTGATTTGCTGCAGCATTTTGACAAGTCGTTTTCACCTTTTTAAATATAAATCATAAAACAGTTACTCGTCAAATATTGAAAATCCTCTCATAAATTTGATAACCTCCCAAGGAGAGCGATCAAAATTATTTTAAAAATTTCTCATTTTTTGAACGGTTGGTTTTCTCCAAATGTTGTTATTTTTCGCAAGTAGAAAATATTATTAATATTTTTTTATGACTCCTTCAACCCAATTATTTCGCGACCTTCTAGCGTATTTTTCAATTAATGTATAATGTTTAATTAGCGCAAGAAATATGACAAGAAATTATTATTAAATTTTCTTAAAAACATAAAAGGTAAGAGGATAGTGTGGAGATTTTTGCTAACACGCCCTCGAGGGTTATAAGGAGAATATCGCCCACGGGGATATGTGTAAGTGTACTCGCAATTACGGTCGCCATACACGTGTATCTGGGATCTATTTGATATCTATAGCCTCGCTCTATATTATCTTAAATATTATCATCTCAGCGACAAAACCGTAAGCAGGCCGATCCACGCATTATGCATCCCTTATTTTTTATGGGATTGTTATTTTGCATGCAAAACTAGAATTCTAACTGTATTTGAGAAAATATGGACAATCAGGATGCAGAAAATATAGATAGGATAATTTTCGAATTACAAAAATACATGCGACGTACTGTTTTCTCTTTTACAACTTTCCTATCTGATAATATAAACTTTATTGTTTACAAGTAAACGATCGTAAATCGCAAATAATTATCTATGTGTTATTAATTATTCGAAAATATTTCTAAATAATTAAGTGGCTTCTGTAAGTTAGGGGCCGTGGATAAATTAAGTAAAAACATAATGTTAATTAAATTTATTTTACTTTGACGATAATTATAACAGTATTGTAATTTATCTCATAATCTTAGTATCTTACTCAGATCTTATAAACTTGGGGAAAGAACTTTTAAAATAGAAACTCCGTTAATTGAATAAACGTAAAGCCTAAATGAATTTAGTTTTAGAAAATAAATGCTTTAATAACAATACGTATTAAGTTTTACAAACGTACAATTTTATAATTTCTTCATGTCCTATATATTATTAGTATATAAATTATACAAAAATCGAATTTAAATCCACACTTAAATGTGAACTGTATTAATAGAACCCAATAAAAAAATCCACCTTAATTTTGGTTAAAGTTGATTCTTCTCAGTTTGAAAAGTCTAACTATTAAGTTTTTGTTCAAGAATTAATCTGTTCGGTTCAAAAATGTATTATTTGGGGCATAATTTAATTATTTTTTTCAAAGTACAAAAATTTTATCAAAGGTCATCCTTTTGTTTAAAAATTCAGCTTTTTGGTTCGAAAATACTAATAATTATAGTTAAAAATTCATTTCTTGGATTAAAAATCTTTTTTTTTTACTGAAAATATAACTATGTATTCCAGTTTTAATTAAAAATGTATTTTTTTAAATTTATGTTTTGGTAGAAAAATAACCCTGATGTTTGAAAATAGAACTAAGTACAGTGTTGAAATTTCTTTTTTTCTTTTCTTTTTTTAAGTAAAAATTAATCTTTGTGCTGCAACAGAGCTATTTCGTTAAAAATTCAACTTCCTTAAAAATTAATTTTTTAATTTAAATTTAATATTTTCGAGTGGAAATTTCAACTGTTTTGTAGAAAATTTTTGTAGATTGAAAATTTAACTGTTTGGTTGAAAATTCTGTTTTTTCTTTATAAAAGATATCAGTTATTTTGTTAAAAATGCAACTGTTTTTAAATAAAAATTACAATAAAAAGTTAACAACTCATATTTTTGGTTGAAAACCTTAAAACAGAACTATCTTGTTTATGACTAACTAAAAAAAAAATTGTGGAGTAAAAATTTACCTGTTAGGTTAAAAACTCAACTTTTTGATTGAAAATTAACTTTTTTGTTGAAACTTCAACTATTTGGTTAAAAACTGATGGATTTTGTTAAAAATTCTTATGTTTCGATGAAAAAATCATTTTCTCGGTTGAAAATTGAACTATTTCATTCAATTCTCTTTTTTGTTATAAAATGAAGTTTTTTGTTTAAATGTGCAACCGTTTTTAATTTAAAATTAAATTAAAAATTTTAAACTTTGTATTTTTGGTTAAAACTGAACTATTTTGTTTATAATTATATTTTTTGTTAAATATGACTTTTTTTAGAGCATATTTACCTCCCAGTTTAAAAATTCTACTTTTTTGTTGAAAATTAATATTTTTGCGGAAAAATGCAACTGTTTTCTAGAAAATTTCTTCTTTTTGGATTTAAAATTCAACAATTTGTTAAAAAATAATGCATATAATGGTTTAAGATTCGTCTTTTCTAGTAGAGAATTGATCTTCCTGGCTGAAAAATCAAATATTTGTTAAGAAAATTATGATTTTGTTGAGATTTCGTCTTTCTGGTCGTAAATTAATCTTCTTGGTTGAAAATTCTCTCTTTTTGGTATAAATTCAACTATTTGGTTGAAAAAATCACCTCTTTGCAATAGGCTCGTCCTGGTTTGCAAATTCAACATTTTCGGTGAAATTTTTTCCTTTATTGAATAAAAAAACTTTTTTAGTTGAATACTTCGTCCTTTTGGTTTAAAAACTCACCTCTTTTGGTGGAAGTTTAATCCTTTTTCGTGAAAAATGGAACTTTTTGGTTGGAAATGCATCTTTTGCTGTTGAGGAATCAACGATTTTGTTGAAAATTCGCGAGCATTTATCTTTTTTGTTTGAAAGTTGAACTACTTTTTCAATGAATGAGAAACAGTAAAATTTAAAAAAACTCCGCCTCCCTCCAAATTTTCTTACATTATTTTTCAATTACTTTTAAATAACTTGACGAAAAAAATTTAATCGCCAAAAATAACATAGGATAGAAGAAGGATCAAAACTTACAGACTCTAAAAAAGGGTGTACATAGTTCAAAATTCCAGGAAAAAAATCAGCGTAACTGATAGACAGTTTTATAAAATACCTGAAATGGATTTATTTTATTTCAAATATGTCATCAAGTTTGAAATAAACTACATTGGCTGATATTTACTGTTTCCTAACAGAAGATAATATACGGTTATGAAAACGGAATCTTGACATAAGTTGTTCTGCAGTTTCGCTCATTTATCTCTGTTGGCTTTACTTCTGATTGTTACGAGAGGGAAAAGCACTAAGCTCCTTTATGATGTAATTAAATCGCATTTACTTGGTTTGTAGCATGTCCGCGAGCTTTTTTGTCGTCGGGTGGGTACATTTTTCTGGTAATTAAAACAACATGTGCTCGACATTTGTTTATGGCCATCGTGCTACACAGGGAATTGAGGAAATGCAGAGAAAGGCACAGAAGTTGGAAAGTAAAGAGGTGGGCGTTTTATGAACTCGTATATATAATAAATGCAAAAGTGCAAACATGACTCGACGGGGTACTTCATTCCTAAACAATTTTATTATCGACTTTATTTGAAGTCAAATGATTATAACAAGTAGCAATTTTAAGAAGGATTCATTAAGAAAATTTTCTTCAAGTGGGTTAATGCCTGAAACTTAAATTACAGTCACGGCTGTAGGCGCCTTGATTGGGTCCCGCTGCGCAATTCGAGGACAAACTTATTAAAAAAAAGAGGCTTTTTCATTCAAATGCAAATGCAAATGCATGTGATTCAAGAATCTTTGACACACAGGTCTTGATATTTCCAAATCAAAATCCTTTATTATGCAATGCATACACAGTAGCTGACCTTATTTTAAACATGCAATCCCTCCTAAAAATAAGATTTAAACAAAAATTTAAGGGAAGTGATAATTACTATGTAATTTCAAATTATTCTTTCTTTGCATGTTCTGCGACATAAAATTAGCCGGAGTTAATAATTCTTTAAGTTTATTAAACAAAAAACATAATTTAGATTTCCAATTTTCAATATTTTTGGACCATGTTAGCGTTTTACATCACAAGTAGGTATTTTGAATAAAAAAAATTAGATAGGATAATTATGTTTTAACAATTTAAGGTTACATTAGCGTTTATACAAAAAAATGGTATTTTACAACAAAAATCATTATATATAGTTCTATTAACGTTCTTTCACAGATATTTTTGACGTGCTTCATCTAAAATTGGTATTTTGAAACAAAAATCATTCAATTAATTCCAATACTTTTGGTTAAAAATAAAAAAAATTACGAGCCTTAACAATTTCGCATTATGACACTGTTTTTCGTAAGAAATGCAGATTTTAATTAGAAAATTATTAGGTTTTAAAAACTCATGAGTTTTGAAAAATTTTAGGTTATTTTGGGATTTTATACCGGAAATCGGTATTTTTAATAAACAATCATTAGATATCGATGAATATTACGATTCTTGGTACAATTGTAGGTTGAGCTAGCAGATTTTATCGTAAATTACAATATAGATTTCAAAGAAGATTTTAAATTTTTGATTATTTTAAGGGTAGTATTATGTTCGTTTAATTTAAAATTTAATTCAATATTAAAATAAAAATCATTGTATTTAAAAAAATTTACAATTTTTGAAAAGAATTTACAATTTTTGAAAAAAATTTCGTTATAATATGATCGTGTTTTTCGGCGGGAATTACTTGTATTTTTTATATAAAAGTTATTCGGTTTCAAAGAATATTGACAATTTTCCACAACATTATATTGTGTTGGTGTTTTTCACCCCGAAATGGTATTTTTAAACAAAAACAAAAGAAAAATTTCTAAGTAAATAAATTTACTAGCTTGAACAATTTCGTTTTGTGATACTATTTTTCGTCATAAATGGTAATTGTTATTTAAAAATCATTAGCTTTCGAAGATGATTCGTGTGTTTTAACCCCTTTTAGGTTATGTTTTTTTGTCACCACAAGTGTAAAAAAAATTCTATTTCAAACATTTCAAAGCGGATTGTCAAGTGTTAATTTTAGGTTATGTTGGCGCTTTACACCCGAAATCGACATTTTTAATACAAAATATTAGATATCATTGCTGAAAATTATTATTATTATTTTTTTTTTTTTTTTTGAAAATTTAACTATTTTATTGAAAATTATTTTTATAACTGAAAATTTAGCTATTCCGTTTTTGATAGAAAATGCATTTTTTTATTCGTTTTTTCTTCAAAATTAATTTTTCTAACTGAAAATTAAAGTATTCTAGTTGAAAATTCCTAATTTTAGTTGCAAGTTTATCTCTGCTTGAAAATCGAACAATGTTTAGTTAAAGATGAATTCTTTTTAGTTGAAAAGCCTACTATTATTTTCTTCTTTATTTCATTTCTTTTCGTAGAAACTTCATCCTTTTTGTTTCCAAATGGAAATCTTTGGATTATTATTAATCTGTTTTGGTTGCAGGTTCAACTATTTTGTTAAACTATATCGCCCTTCGTCATGGAATTGAACTATTTTTGAGTCAAAACTAAGATAGATTTTGGTTGAAATTCTCACTATTAATTTTTTTTTTAACTTTTCTATAAGAAATTGCTTTTTGTAGTGTTGAAGATTCATCATCCAAACTAAGTTGGCACAACTAAATTTTGTTGTTGATTTAAACAAATTGTTTGATTGAAGCAACTTTTTATTTATGTCCAAGAAAACAGTTGTTTTGATTCAAGAAAAACATGTTTTCTTAAAAAAGTAAATCAGATATTTTTGTGGAATTGTAATGGATGAATCACCATGTATATAAGTAATCTTGCATGCATGTAACTTACAGAAACCTGTGCACGCGGTGTATGTAACGGTACCAGGAGAGGGTGTACCGGGGACTAGAGAAATAGAGTTATCTACACGAACAGGGAATTGCAATCCGAAGCTGCCAACGCTTTTCCACTACTAGTATGCATAATTCAATAGCGAGTATTGAAAATTAGACACGACTGACTCGTAAAGAGCGGATTACACGTATTACATTTTGTCCCACGTCGAATTAGCGTTGCTGACAACCGTTCGAACGTGGCAATGCTTTTCATTTCGATTCTAGACTGTAAACAACTAGACATGACACTGAAATCCATAAATTACTTTATATTATTTTCACGTCACCCTAAATCATCAACCCAGGTGTAAAAGTAGGATGACAATTCCATTTAGCGGCAAAAAAAAGAAAATTACTTCAAGAAAATAAAATTTAGTTTACAAAGAAACACTCAACTCCCGATATAAGACCTGTTTTTTTTGGACATGTCTTTTTTCTCGGTCGTAAATCGGGGTTCCTCTCATCTCGAACCTACGGAGGCAATCCTTTCTAGGAATAGCGTAAACCGGGGGGGGGGCGTCTTATATCGGGAGTTTATTGTTTAATCAAAAGTTAATGTCTTTTATTGAAAATATCAGGTTCATCGTTTATTATGTAAAATACAAATCTTCAAATTTAAAAAAATTTTATTTCAGTTTTAGAACATTTTTCATCCAGATATGATCAGTCTCTGAGTCCTAATGTTGGATCACTACCTGTTTCGCACTTATAATTTACGAGAAAAATAAGCTAATGCAATTTAAATTTGAAATACAAAATAATTTTCTTCCAAATATTACTAATGAAATTAAAATGTATAAAAATCTTTTATTTTCATATTTTATCCATCTTTATTATCATGTTATATAATTTTACACTAATATAATTTTACATATAATATAATATATAATATAATTTATATTTCTTCTTCTATAATTTTACACAATATTTGTTTCCACTGACTAAATCAATTATTTATCAAAAGTCGACTATAATTAAATCTTCAGTTCTTTTTTATTGTCATAAAACAAACTTAAATTTATTAAAAGTTGTTTTGTTTTCAAAATTTAGTCATATTTGTTACAGTACCTGTTAGTTCTAGCGACTTTTATTTATATTCATTTTATTTAAAAATTGAACATCTCAATCCATGAAAACTTATTTGTTACGTTTTTTTATCATAAGTTATACAATTTTTATAAATGTCCGCCAAATCAGGAATATTGATGATGAAAGATTTTTGTATCAAAATATTTGTATAATTGTGTAAAAAAAGTAAGGGCAAATAAATGTACTGACCAGAATTTTATTCTTGTATCATTTTTAACGAAATAGTCGAATTTTTAAACAAAAAATATTAAACCTCAACCAACAACAGTTGAATTTTTAAAGAAAAAATCTAATACCTTCTCTGATGAGAATGTAAAAATATAATAGTTGATATATTTTATAAATAAAGAATTTCCATAAAACTATTTAAATTTTCAACCAAAGAATTGAATTTTCATCCTAGAAAGATGAATTTTCAACTAAAAGGACGAATTTTCAACCATGAAGATTAACAAAAAAAGACAAATAAATGAATTGTCAGCTAAGGTTATGAATCTGCAGAAAAAAATGTGACAAAAATTATTTCCAATTTTCAATAAAAAGATCAATTTTTAAACAAAAATACAACTTTTCTGCAAATCAGTAGAATTTTCAACCTAAAAATATTAATTTCCTACCAAAAAGTAGAATTTTCCATAAAATAGTTTAACTTTCAACCAAATGGATAATTTTTCAACTCAAACGATGAATCTTAAAAAAAAAGAATTTTTAACCAAAATTATTTCCACTT
>JAWWLR010000092.1:53111263-53122838 GCA_035041075.1 Acraspis erinacei | reverse complement strand
AAATTGATAATTTTTCAACTAAAACGATTAATCTTAAAAAAAAAGAATTTTTAACCAAAATTATTTCCACTTCTCACTAAAAAAGATGAATTTTTAAACAAAAAACAACTTTTCTGCAAGATCCAGAAGTTGAAATTTCCAAACCAAAAAGTTAAATTTTCAAACTAAAAGGGTGAACAGTCATCCAAAAAAATAAATTTCTAACAAAGTGGTTCAACTTTAACCGAACTACATGAATGTTCAATTAGAGAAAATCAATTTGCAACCACAAATGGAATAGATACATACATTTTCAGTAAAAAAATTATTTTCAGGAAGTAAAAACGAGTTTTCAACAAAGAAGTTAAACTTTCAATTAGCGAGATGAATCTTCAACTAAAATGATGACTCTTGAACTGTAATAGTAATATTTTAATTTAAAAAAATTCTTTTCAACTAAAAAGAAACGTCTTTTCAACTAAATAGATAAATCTTCATCAGAAAGAATATTTTTAAACGAAGTGATTCAACCTTCAACCTTGTAATTGAATTTTGAGTTTAAAAAAATTATTTCTGAAAAAATAATGTATTAGTAAATATTTACACCGAAACTTTTTTTATTTTAAATAAAAGACAGTTGATTTTTTACTCAAAAAAATAACTTTTTAACAAAATTATTAAGTTTGTAAAAAAATAATAAAATTGTGAGAAGAAAATAACTGAAAAATGAAGAAATATAAACAGAAAGCAAATACTTTATCCTAATTTTCAGTTCTCCCTGACGTACGACCACTCTATTATAAGTTACAAAAGATTAATTAAATATTAAAAGGCTTAAAACGAAGAAAGTAACCCAAGATACAAAAATAAATACAATAGTATCCATTGAGAAATAAGGGCTGAAAAGTGTCGGTAATTATGGTTAAACCAATCTGTTGATAGTACTGAAGATCATGTAACTTTCTGGAAAAGACATTTTCGGGTTAAATTTTTAATTTTTTAGATTGCTTGTAAGAAAAGCCGAAAAAATAATCTGAATCTAAATCAGTGCACTTGTCACTGGTTGAACCAGTATTTTGAATTATTAGTGGTGAACAAGTGATTTTCGATTTTTACTTGATGAACCAGTAAGTGCCTCAACTTAAACAGTATTACTGAATTTGCCAGTAACGTCAAATGATGGATTCAACTATAGTAATGACTATAGTAATGAATGATAAGTGTGATACCCAAACAACAGTCGATGGAAGATAACGCATATGATCAGACGAATACTGGTACTGACTAAACAGTAAACCGGACTGGTTAAACCAGTCAAGGAATTTCACTAGGCAAACCACTAAAATCGCACTGATTGTCAGTGAAAGAATTCTGACTGTTTCAAACAGTGAGATTTCGCTGGAAATGAATAAGATTTCACTGTAAATTAGGGAGATTTCACTGGAAATTAGTGAGAGTTTACTGGAAATTAATGAGATTTCACTGAAGATCAGTGAGATGTGACTGGATATTACAGAGCTTTCACTGAAAATCGGTGAGTTTTCAATGGTAATCAGTGATATATGATTGGTTCATTCTCAAAGCGTATCGGGTACGGCCCTGCACAGATTTCAACCTCATTTATCTTGCGTTTCATCGGTCCTCATCAAGTTTTCTCCCTATTTGTAATTTGCCCGAGGCCTCGGAATCATTACCATAACCGCCACATGCAGAGCTCGATGCTTATGCGCTATTATCCGCTAATTTTCAAATACCGTGAAATTCTCGCGTGTCTCTCCCACAAGTTCTTCAGATGAGGCACCTCTCACTGGGTAACAGCGACTCATGGGATAACACGATACAAGCAGTCGGGCACGTTGTCTTTGATGTAATGAGCTTAATGTATCTTCGTAGATGTAACAACCGAGATTAGAGGTAATTTAATTACTGGGCGCTGTCGTTATTTGCTTGCAGCAAAACAAAAGAACAACCCAAGTATGAAAGTCAGCTGAGCAGGAAGAAAGCAGAAAAGCATGTTCCTCCGCATATAAGAGCTTGACAAGTCCCTTTTTTAATCTAGATTCTGCAATAACGTCGCAGTTTACAAGAACGTTTAGTTTTGGTACCGTTTTATTAACATCATTGAAAATCCCGTGCGGAATTTATGTCTTGATCATCCGGATTATAAGGGGATTAAATTTTCTTTACATAGACATTTATTGTGAATTACAATATTTGAACACTTGCAACAGTTGCATAAAGTTCTGTAAGCTTCTAATATTCTAATAATAAAATCCATTTTTCAAGTAAAACAGGACGATCAGAAAACTTCATTTTTGAAAATTCCTGTCTTTTCTGATTTATAATTAATCAATTCTTAATTTTCTCTGATCATTAATATTAAAAGATCAAAATTCTAATCTTGTAAATTTTTAAAAATTGAATCTTACAAAATGTAATGCACCAATTTTAAGTTGACATTTATACATTTTTATTGTTTATTATTCTCAGGTCTGTCACAGCCTAATTTACTTTTAAAAAGTGATGTGTTTAAGCCAAAAATGGATCAAAAGTTACTAATTTCCAACGCAAGGAGTTTCTAAAAGAGATCAAATGTTCAATTGTGCATTAATAAGGTGACTAATTTTTTAAAATTTAAGTTAAATTAAAATGAATCAGGACAAAATAAAAAAAGCTAAAAATTCCATTGATTTCAGTAAAACTGAAGTGAATTTAGAGGTCTATTAAAAAATGCAATGGAATTAAAAAGGATTCGATGAAAAGCCTACAAGAATTCAAAGTGAATTTAAAATACTTCAAGATGCATGAATCAGCGGAAAACCAAAAAATCCATTGAATTTACAACAACAAAAAACTTGAAAATTTCTTCAATTCTTTGAAACTCTACGAAATCCCTCACATTTTGTGAATAAATTCATTAAAATCCATTGAAATATTATAAAATTCTATGAAATTAATGTTTTGTAAAATTCTGGAAAATTCCTTAAAATATCTTGAAACCTTGTAGGTCCTGTAAAATTGCTCCATATCTTCGAAAATTATAAAAAAACTCCTGACTCTTTTGAAACCCCTTGAAATTTTGTAAAGCACTGAAAAATTCTTACGAATTTTTAACACTACCCTAGAATACTGAAAACCCATTAAAATCCCATGAAAAGTTGTAAACCGCATGAAAATTCCTTCGAATTTTTAAAAATAACCCAAGATCTTTAATATTCTATGAAATCCCTTTAAATTATTTAATTCAGTTGCAAATTCCTTGAAATCTTTTAAAATATCCTAACACATTAAAAAAAATGTTAATTGTTAGTAATACCTTTGGATGTTTGACATTTGGTTAAATCCAAAGAAATCCCTCAATTCTTGTGAATTATCACTTTGGAATCCATTAAAATATTATAAAATCCCATAAAATAACATGAATTTTGAGGATATTTCCAAAAATACTGGAAAATGTATTAAAAAACCTGGAGAGCTTTTAGAATCCTCAAAATAATTCCAATTCTTGAAAATTCCTTCAAAGTGCGTTGGAATATTTTTAAATACACTAAATTATTTCAAATATTTTGAAATCCCTTTGAATGATTGAAATCATTTGGAAATTTTTTGGAAGCTTTTAAAACAAACTGAAACCTTTAACATTCTTTAAACGCATTGGTACTGCCCTAAGATGTTTAAGATTCTTTGAAACCTTATGAAATTCCTCAACTCTTGGGAACAAATTCTTTGAAATCCAGTAAATTAAGATAAAATCTCGTGAAATTATATGAAATTGATGTTATTTTCAGAAATCATGGAAAAATTTATTAAAATACCTCGAGAGCTTTTAAAATTCCTTTAAATCATTAAAATCCATGGAAATCTGATAAAATTGTTTGAAATCCTTAGAAATAGCCTTGAACTTATAGGTTCTATGAACTCGTTTAATATCGTTCAAAATTTTAGAAAATTCTTTAAAGGCTCATAATTTTTTTTAATCTATTAAAATCATTCAATTCTTAGGAAATTCCTTGCAAATTTTGTAATCTTCTTAAAAAGTTTTGGAATATTTTAAGATACCGCAAAATATATAAAATCTCTTGAAACGTTCTTTATATTCTTGGTTACTTAAACAATACCCTTAATTTTTAGAAAATCTTTGTAATAACTTCAAATTATTACAATAAAAATATTTTTTAAATATTTGAAAGTACTTTCAAATCCTTTGAAATCCCTCTAAATACTAAAAATCTATCAAAAATATAATTGGAGTCTTTTAAAATACCCTAAAATATTTAAAATCCTTTGAAATCTTTTGAAATCCCTTGAAAACATTTAAAGTTTTTCAAAATTTCTTGGAAGTTTTAAAAAATACGTGAAAATCTTTAAAATTCTTTGAAATCCCAGTAAGCGATCAAAATTAATAAGAATTTCCTTAAGATTCTAAGATATTCCAAATCATTTAAAATCTTTTGAAATCCCTTGAAACCTCTTAAAGTTCTTAACAATTTATTATAATTTTTTTAAATGCTTTAAAATCCTTTGGAATCCCTGTAAATGATCAAAATCTGTAAAAACAATCTCCTTGGAGTCTTTTAAAATACCATAAAATATTTAAAATCCTTTGAAATCTCTTAAAACCTATGAAAGATTTTTAAAATTTCTTGAAATTTAAAAAAATACTTTATAATTCTTTGAAATCCCTCTAAATTATCAAAACCTATCAAAATGTCATTGTAGTTTTTTCATATCCTAAAATATTGAAAATCCTTTGAAATCCCTTGAAACCCCTTAAAACCGTTTAAAACTCATCCAAATTTCTTGGATTTTTTTTAGATATTTAAAATCCTTTGAAATCCCTGTAAATATGATCAAAATGTATTAAAAAATTTTGCTAAATAGTTTACAAGATTTCAAAATGATAAAAAAAATAAAAATAAAAAATAGGAATAGACTTGAATTAATTAGTGCCCAATAGCGTATCTAAATTCACGTTTAATTATTGGAAGAAAAGTGTCCAAAGTGATATTTTCATTACCAAAAATGTCACCAAAATTAATATCTTTAAAAAGTAACTAAAAACTATTCTGAGAAAAAAATTGAGTAAAAGTAGCAGCGTGGCTACCTTGCCTTGATCGAAAAATTCACTGACCTTAAAAATCCCTGACTTTTCCCTGATTTCCAGGGGTTTGTTTTCTGACCAGCGGCCTGTGTGGGTAGAAACTGTGAGAACCAAGGAAGTAAATGAACTACGTACTAAAAGGTTCTCTGAACTGGATAAAATTCCCAAATGCATGTTAGCCCCTACCCTAATTAATTCAGGAATCAGGTTCTTCAGTATGTAAATTTAGATGTATAAAAAGTAGTAGCTTTCTTCGTGCAGGGAGAAAACTCTGATTGAGTCGCTGAATATTCCTGATTGTGCAAGTTTGTTAATGGAACTGCTCGTAAGTAGACTCGGGTGCATCCAGATGGAATAGGACGTGAGTGAACTTCGGGGACTCGAACTGGTGACATTTTGCAGTCACCTTTCTAATTCGTAATCCACGATCGTCCGTGTTGGCTCGTGAACCATCGACCTCTCGTTTATGGTTATCATTCTTCTTCCAATTTTTTCATCTTTCATTTATAATATAATGCTCGTCATTACGTGCAAAAAACTGTATAGCCAAGCATAACGAATCGTGTTTCGGGGTGTATCATTCCCACGAAGATTTATTCTCCTCTTCGTCCCGCATCCGCATTAAGCTTCATGCTGGAAATTATTTCGTAACGTCTTGACGTTTAAGAGGGTTAATATTGCAGAAGTGAAGGACGTAAACTTCTAAGGAGTGGCTATTTAGTTTTAAACCACTATAATTGAAATTAATTATTTTTATATATTAGAGTTTTTGCAATACATTAGAGTTTGAATAGAAGACTTGAATAGTTCCGGGGCACAAGGGCGTTAGTGCGAAAACTCGAATTTTACAGGAGACACAAAAACGTAATAAATATAATGTATTTGACTTTTTTTAAAGGAAAAAAGTACTTTCGAGCTGTCACTGAGCGCTATCCAAACATAAATGAAAGATTCCCAAAGAGGCCACCTCTGAGAAAAGCTCTTGTTAAAGGCATGGTGCATCCCGAAAAACGTCAATTTTGATTCAGAAAGAGTTGCATAACTTTTTTATTTTTCAATTAAAAAAGAAAAAGAAAATAAGAAAGTACATTCTAGCTGTTACTTAACTCTACTAAATTGTGACAAGAAATGGCAAAAAGACGTAATTAATTAATTTAAGTAATAAAAACATGGATTTTTACTCACTTGTAAATCGAACTGAACCATCATATCATCTACAGAAATACAAAGTAAGCGAAGCAGTTAGTACAAGCCAATAAAATCCATTTCCGAAACTTGGCCTTTACGCCATTATATACCCTGGCACCCTTCACTTGTGCAATTTTATACTTAGACATCCAAGCATTGAAGCCAAAAATTGGAAGATTTTTTTCGAGTTGAGTCTATTGATCACATGTTGAGCAGGATGCCCCATGAAATTTCTTGTTTTTTTTTTTAGATTTTATGAAACTAAATCGAGTTTTTTTCCTTCTATTGAGAAAATCATTATCCATTGTTACTACACTTCGAAGAGAAAAATCGGATATCTCTATGAAGACTTTTACGTCGAAAAATCGGCCTTTGAAAGTTTTTAAATTTTAATTTTTACAATGTGACCCTCAAATTTGGTTCGTTATAAAAAAAGTTAAGGTGAATATTACCATCCTTAAAGTTGTGATTTTATGAATTATAACTTTTTTAATTATGAAACTTTCAGGAAATTTTACCTTAGTGAAATTCTTGTCCTACACTTAGAATTTTTTTTAATTAAAAAACTGATACATTCTTGTTAAAGAAAGGCTGTGCTATCTTTTTCTTTTAGTATTTACCAGCATCGTCAATATTATGCTACGCGCGAGGGTTAGTTTTTCTATCTTAGGGAAAAAATTATTGATAATACAAAATAAATTTTTGAAGTCAAGATAGAAAGCAAATTTCAACCAAATTATAATTCCAGGCAGAAAATAATGTTAGGGCACTGACTAGTATTAAGAAATTTTCTGCAATAAAACAATTAAAATGGGGTAAGTCTTAAGAAGAATTCGGTGACGTGAATGTTATATGAAGTATAATTTTCCTAGAATTCTGAAGAAAATTCAAAAAGAGTTTTGAAGATTTAAACAATGTTGAAAAATTACCAAAACAATGTTTAAAAAGCTTTTTTTATTTGATAGGTGATTTTAAGAAAATAAAAAATATTTTATCAATTTCCGAAATCTTTCTGAGTTTCAAAATATTTTGAATCTCTTTAAAACTTCTATAATTCCTAAATATCTTTAGAACTTAATCGAATTATTTCAAAAAATTTGAAAAATCTTTCAGTATTAAAAAAATGCATTAAAACATGAAAAATCATTTAGAAAATTTTCTAGGATCTTAAGAAAAATTTTGTATAACCGTAAAATCTTTCAAAATCCTTAAAAGCTTCAAAATTTTATTTCGAAAATTTAAAAAATACATAATAATATACTTATTGGTTTAAACTGTTTCAATTTTTTTTTAAATTTAACATTATTATTTTAAGTTTTCCAAAACTTTTAAATATTTTTTAAATTATTCCAATTTTTCAAAAATAAACAAAATTGCTTTAAAATCTTTTAGATTATTCTTTTTCTACAATTTTTGTAAATATTTTGACATTTAAAAATCTTTTTAAATAATCTCTTAAAATTAATTTTTCAAGATAAAAAATTATTTTGAATTTTCCCATGAATATTAAGAAAAAAATTTGTATTCTCATAAAACTTTTCAAAATTCTTAAAAAGCCTCTAAATTTGTTGTTCAGCATCTTCAAAATTCTACGTTTAAATTTTTGTAAATCTTTTTAATTTCTAAATCATTTTGTAACCTTCTTAACATTTCTAACCATCTCTTAAACTTACTCGATTTTTTTAAATTTTTGGATCTTGCAAAATTGAAAAATTTGGCTATAATATCATCTACATTCTTTTGCGAAATTTGATTAAATCATATGGAATCTTTTTAAATCTTTTTCATTATTGTATTTCCTTGAAACCATTTAACATTCTTAAAACGCCTTTCTTTTGAAATGTCGAGTAAATTATATGTTAAAAGCTAAATAATGTAATAACTTCGCTTTATGTTAATTATTAGGTCAAAAATGTTTTTTTTTGTTTAATTAAATATTAAAAATAAGTTGTAAGGACCATTATTCCTGAAATTTGTTTTCCAATAGTAGAAATTATTGTCAGGAAAATGAGTAATATTTCCTGAAAGTTTCATAGTTTAAAAAAAATAGGAATAAATTTTACTTCTTAATCTTAACATTATCATAAAACCACAACTTTAAGGTTTTTTTTCATAATTAAAAACATTTAAGGGTCGCAAAGCACCCTAATAGAGAATTACCTTCAAATATTTTCTTTAAATGTGACAATAGTAGTGGATTCTTTTTTCCCAAAAAAATTTCCGAGTCAAGGTTTTATAAAATCTAAAAAAGAGATTTCATGCAACACCCTGATGCTGTGGAAATTGTAAATGATTTTTTAAAATAAAATCTTGGATGAAACATGTAATAATGAAAATGTAATATTGATTTCAGATAAAAATCATAACATGTCGGTGCTACTAGAAGCGAGGCCTTTCAGGCCTTTCAAGTCCTCCGAAGAGTACTTGGTCGCGATGAAGGAGGATTTAGCCGAGTGGTTGAACGCCTTGTATCCGGAATTGAGAATGAATCTGGACAACTTCATGGACAGACTTGACACTGGTGTCGCTTTATGCAAAGTGAGTACCAAGCGATGTTTTTTTAGAATTTAAACTGGAAATTATTTATTGATATTTATCAATCATTTCGTCAGAATGTGATTAAAATATTCAACATGTGTATCTCGTGATGCTCATTCAAACAGCACGTTCCTTCAGCAACATTGTTCAAGAATCTACTCCATTCACATTCATTAGCAAAGCTCTCCACGAGGGCTTATTAGTATCTCAGATCAATCGGTTTAGGCTTTTATCACTTTACTGACACTCTTTTGCTTCCTCTACAACCAAATATATTCTCATCAAAGTGCTTGTGTTTCTGTAGCTCTTTATATCATATCGCTGAAGTGCCCCATTGTCACATTCCCACAAATTCTTTCATGGTCTGCTTCTGGACACGCTGCCATTCCCTTCACCTGAGTGCAGCTGCTTCATCAATTATTCTCTCTTCATTCAATCAACATGACCACACAATCTCAACATATTTCTTTGACTCATGTCAAACAAGGTTTACTCTACAATACATTCTTGGATAATTCTCACATTGGCTAACTATGCCAATTCGCGTTTTACAGCGTTTATTCCGCAAGAATTGCATACCAATCGCGTTAACTTTACTCATATACTTTTCATAGTATATCCAGATCTCGCTACCCCATAACAAGTACAAAGTTATAGATTGCAATTTTAGCTTTATTTTTCATATTTTCTACTTCTGGTAATGGATCCTACACAACCGATAACCTTCCTACCCGTGGATATCTCTCCCTATCTTTCAATCATTAGCTAATTTTGCCATAAAAATCTTATCATATGTGACACTAATTTACGAAGTAATAAAAAATAATTATATCATACTTGTAAATATGAAATTCTTCGGCAATAATGACTGAATTGAAGATAAAAAAACTGTAGAATGCTTATAAGTGAGTTGCAACTTTTGATGAAGTGCAAATTTGAATCAATTCAATCACTTTGTATAGAGAGGTATGTCGTGAATTTGAGTGTCAAAGGGTCGGTATGTTTCCTTGTAAGGCGACACTTACGACTTCGACTCGTCGTAGATCAGTGAAAGTCTTATTGCATCTGGCAGCAAACGGCCTCGCGAATCGACTGTCTACTGCAAACTACAGGTCTAGCAAGGCTGTATTCTCAATGGCGAGTACACACAAATAGTAGGAAATTCCGCGTTCACGCTCTCTCGTAAATCTCTCAAATTTCAAATAAAGTCCAATGATTGTGAAGACTCTCAGGGAAGTGATGGAATCACACAATAGAAAACGTCAGTTGTCAGTATCGCTTTTCTCGCGTACATGTACTTTACAAGGAACCTTTCAAATTAACCTCAACCTCCAGAGAAAAAATATCTTTCTTGCGATTAGCAGCTGTTGTGCTATTAGGGAGTTAAAATTAGAAATGTGGATTTTTATTGAGAAATAAGAGGATTTTATCCAAAGTAGAGGATACCATCGAGGATACCAACGGTAACGGTAACGCGTGGAATATTTCATGATAACCATTCAGGATACGAAAACACAAATCTTCTACTAAAAAATTCCAATTCAGGATAGACATTTTTTTAATTTACGTATCAAACTTATTTTCTTATCAATTTTCATATTCAAATTGAAAAATTATGTTTAAGAATCTTAGATGGTATTTACAAGTCCAAAAAATAGACAAAGAAACTATTTGGTTGAAAATTAATCAGTTTTGTTTGAAGAGTCAACAATTTTATTAGAAATTCATTTCTTTCGTTTAAAAAATTACCCACCTAGTTGAATTTTTCATTGATTTTATTCACAATTAAATATTTGGTTGAAAATTAACTTTTTTCTTAAATGTTTATATTTTCAGGTTGAAAATAAAATTTTCGTCTGGAAAATTCGTCCCTCTGGCCTAAAGATTCAACAATTTGGTGTAAAATTTAACTGTTTGGTTTAAAATTAACTTCCTTGTTAAATTTCATATTTTCTTGTGGAAAATTAAACTGTTAGGTCGATAATTCATATTTTTTATTTAAAACTTCAACATAGTATTTTAAATTTCTCTCTTACTTCACGGAAATATATTTTTTGATTGAAAAATCATTTATTTTCTAGAATATTCGTTTTTTTTCATCTGGAATCAAACTGTTATTCAGTTTATATTCAAATCTTTCTGGGTTGAAATGTGAACTGCATATTAACTTTTTCAACGAGAATTCACATTTTATGGTTCAAAATTCACTTACTTGGTACAAAGTTGAACAGCTTCCTTAAGAATTCATTTTTTTTATTAAAAATTTAGGATTTTAATTGAAAATTCATCTCTTTGCTTGAACGTTCGTTACAAATTCATCTTTTTTGTTGAAAATGTTATTGATTTATTCGTTGTCGAGTATGTTCTTTAAAATGTACAAAATTAGCAAATAGTTTAGAAAAGATTAGAAATTAGCATCATCAAAAACAATCAATTTCCAATCTCTTGTTTTCTAATACCTTGATTATTTATTTATGATTCCTAAAAAATGAATCGAAATCTTGTTAAAAAGGGGGAAATTGGTCAAACTTCACGATTTATGGTATTTCAGGGTATTTTTTTCAAATTTAGGGGGATTAGTTGATAAGAGGAACGCACTTTCTCGTCATTCCGAAATTCAAGATAAGTCGTCAAGTATTTTTGTATAGTATTGGTTAGTCCAGCGATTCCCAAACTAGTGCCGACGGTCGGAGGCCCGACCGCGGTCGGGGGAAGCCACCCCGGGCCGGGCAGCCCCCTAAGGGGGATGCCAGACCGGGCCCGGCCACT
>JAWWLR010000092.1:53096070-53108316 GCA_035041075.1 Acraspis erinacei | reverse complement strand
TTTAATGAGTTACAGAGGAATGAATGAATGAAGTTAGTTAAACAGTTAATAATAAGTTAATTACATTTAACTATATCTGAATATCGTTACAAATAGTGACATGTAAATACATAAAGTATCATAATGATTGAAAATTATTTTATTCCTCGTAAGTTTAGATTACCAGCATTGTACAACAGCATCACACCCCGTCACATTATTTTTCTAGGAATTATCCAATGCCCAATTTACCCATCTTACCTGCTTGCATTTTCAATCAGTAAATTCTAAACCTCCGAAAGATTCAGTAATGCAATATTGCAAAACTTGTGCTTAGAATTAACGAAAATTGTGGATTTATTGAATTTTCAATTCGTTAAAAAAGTTATAATAATCTTAAAATTATCATGGCCAATACGCGCGATAATTTATGGTTGATAGGATACCCATTAGCAGAATAGCGTGGGCGTAAACTACACTCAAACAAAGAAATGCTCCAAATTTTTTTTTATCAGCATAAGACTTTTACAAAATCGGATGGTGAAAGTGCTATACTTTTTACTAAAAATCGTAGGTTAGTCATGACAAATATTATACTTCAAAAACAAGAAATGTTTAAGAAAATTTTGTATTTCATAAGGTGGGAGAAACAGAAAATTGTATCTACTTTCTTCTGGAAGATTCACAACTTTCTAGAAAAGAAAATTTTTTAGACTTTCAAAAAAATGTTTAAATCCATAACCAACGAGATACATTTTTAACTAAAATTATGAATCTTCAACTGGAATAGTTAAAGTTTCAGTTTACGAAATGCTATTTAAAAAAGCGAATCTTCCAACAAGTTGTCATATACTAAGAATAGTTGGATTTTTAACCATAGAGATTAAATTTCCACAATAAGAGATGAGTTTGATCAATGTTAAATTTTTAATTAAAAAAAAATAATTGTCTTCCAAAAAAGTGATTTTTTTTAAATACTTAAAATTTTCTACCATAGACGAATTTTCTAAAAAACGATGAATCTTCTATAAAATACATGAATTTTTAACTAAAAAAAATGTTCAACCAAAAATGGAAGAGTTAAATTTTCAACTAAAATCATGTATCTTCAACCAAAAAGAGTTTTTAATCAAAATATATGAATTATCAGCCAAACCAATGTATGTTGTCTTTTCACATAAAAATAATTAAATTTCAACCAAAAATAGATGGAGATGTATTTTTAATTGAAGAAGATGAATTTACAACTTAAATGATGAATCTTCAATGGGAATCAGGAATCGAATAGCTAAATTTGCATTTAAAAAAATTAATTCCCAACTTAAAAAATGGTTTTTTAACAAAGGAGTTCAGCTTTCAGCCCAATAGTTGAATTCTCCACTAAAAGCAAATTTTCAACCATAAATAGTATACTTAATCTTTTGATTTAAAAAATTAATATTCAACAAAAAAAAAAACAAATTTTTAAGAAAAAATATGATTTTTCAACTAAAATACAACCACAAAAAATCGCCTTAACTGGAGAAATTGTGTATATTAATGTTGCCGATAAAATTAGCGTAAAAAATAATTTAGGTGCTAAGAACAGTTCATCTGTTTCTAAATTTACAAAAAACTTTTTTTATGTTATATGAACATTTTTTGTCGTAATTAAAAAAATATATGACTGGATAAACATTCCTTCGTGCTTTGTATGTAATTTCCCAAATTTTCTACTAGATATCGGATTTCGTTTCAATTCTTACATTCAAGAGTTGGAAATTTGTAATTTGAAATTTTCAAAATGAATCAGGAACTAAAATTTTTGATACAAACATCCTTGAAGTAATGTGCTAATATCCCCTTTTCCAGGTCCCGTTATTCGTATCCATAAAATCCGGATTTTTGTACCGAAATCAAGGTATTCTAACTTAAACCACTTGTAATTTATAATATAAGCACCTAAAAGAGTTTTAATCGGAAACCTTCCATACTTAAATATTTAAAATAGAAAAATTTCCAAATGAAATGACCGTGTAATAAAATGTTAGAAACTATCAAATTTAATCGTTGGAACTTCGACAATTTAAATTTAAAAGTGTTAAAAACTGAATAATCATGAATATATAATGTTAAACATTTTACAAATTACACAAATTAGAAGCCAAAAATAATTTAAAAAATTGTTCGATTTCAAAATAAACTTTAAAATTTCAAAATGACCGTTTCCAAAATTGCCGATCTTTAAAATTGTGAAATTTTTTAAATTGAAAAGTTCAAAAGTTAGGTCTTTTAAATTAAAAGTGTTAAAAATTGAATCAAATTTCAAAGAAAGTGCGTGAATAATGCATGTTCGTGTTTGTCAATTTTCATTTAAAAATGATCGCACGATATAATGAGTTTTCCAAGAAAATCCATACAGTTTTAAATATGGATACCTAATTACAATTTTCAACTGAAATCCTATTTCTGCTAAATTCAATATTTATGGAGAAAAATGAAGTGGAAACACATTATATACGTTCTGTTTTTGAAGAAAGATTAATGTTTACTCTTGAGAAATACAAATTTGAGTCATTTCGACTTCAAGAATGGTCCAACGGATTTAAATTCTTTCTCTGGAGCAAACATGCATATTGCATATTTCATCAGACGTGCCAGAGAGTTCTCTTTCAATAGCAATTCACTGTTCTTGGCATTGAAAAGTTGGGAGTTAACAGTCGCCGGCGGTGAGAAGGCGTTATTTATTTCATTTTATTTACATAGGGGTTATTTTACTGGACGAAGCATGACACATGTCATGCCATATTTTTTTCTGCAAGATGATTACATGAGCAATAGGGTTCTAACTTCTAAGTTTCAGAAAACTTTGAAAACGTTTCAAAGTTTCAAATATTAAGGCGGGAAAATTTTTAATATTTTAAAAACGCTAATGATGAGTATTAAATTTAAATATTTAATTATGTATCAACATAAAATATTAATACAAGAAAATAAGCGCGATTATTTATTTTCTTTTGAGCAATTATTTTTTAATTAAAATGTAAAATTAATATTAATATACAATTTTTGTACTTTGTAGTATTCTTTATCTAAAATAATAAAAAACAAAAGCAAAGAAAAAATGTTGGATAATTGATTTTCGTTGAAAGTTCATTCTTGTTGACAAATTTATTATTTTATTTTTGGTTAAGATATATATATATATAGATCTTATTGCAGTTGAAAATTCGCTTTTTTTGTTTATTGGAAATTCAACTATTTTGGTATGAAATTCATTCATTTGGCTGAAAATTCAACAACTCAGTGATTTTTTTTACTTTCCGTGCCAAAAAAAGGTTTTGTTTCAAAATTAATCTCTTGGTAGAAAATTGATCTCTTTTGGATAATAATACGTCTCTTTGATTGAAAGTTAATCTCTTTTGGTTCAATATACAGCAATTTTGTTAAAAATTCGTCTTTTTGATAAATTCAACTGTTTCTGAATTAAAATAACAATTTTTTTGGTCGTTATATCATCTATTACATCTTTTATTCAGCATTCATCTTTTTTGTTTCAAAATTCAAGTGCTTGATTGAGAGATGAAGTCCTCTGTTAAGAATTCATTTCTTCAGTTGAGGATTCATCATTTTAATTGAAAATATTCATCTCTTTAGTTGAAAATCTAACATTTTTGTTCCAAATTCATTTCGTATTTTGGTTAAAAATTTAATTTTTGAATTGAAAAATTAAATGTTCCAGTTAAAGATTCGTCAAACAAGTTGAAAATTAATCGGTCGTCGAAAATGTAGCTTTTTTGTTAAAAATTTACCTTTTTTGGTATAAAATTATTATTCTTAATAGGAAATTCATCTATTTGGCTGCAGAATAGAATTTTGGTTAAAAACTCATATTTTCGGGTAAAAAATTTGACTTTTTTTGGTATAAAACTGGTCTTTTTGGCTTCAAAATATAAACAAACAGGTTTGAATTTTGGTTATTTCTTGACTGAAAAATCGTTTTTGGTTGAAAATTCGACTATTTCGTTCAATATTCGTCTCTGGTTTGAAAATTTATCTAGTTTGGAAGAAATTTAATTTTCATTAGGTAAAAATGCAATGTTACGTTCGCTATAAATTTGAATCGGTAAATATTTGTAATAACATAAATTAGTGACTGAATTCTGAATAATCTGTCAGTGATTAAAATTGGTAACAATTTTAATTGATTTGAATATACAGATTTGAAAAATAATCTGTTTTAGTTGAGAATTCAGCTTTTTTGTTAAAAAACGTCTCTTTTATTGAATTTAACCGTGTTTAATTTCAAATAAAAAATCTTTTTCCTTTAAATATCAACTATTACATTTCTCGTTGAGAATTCGTATTTTTTGGTGAAAATTTCATCTTTATTACTAAAAGATGAACTAATTTTTTTTTAAATAATTATTTTGGTAAAGATTTATAATTTTAATTCCAATGTATATCCCTTCGGTTGAAAATGTAACTATTTTATTAAAAATTGAATTATTTTGTTGAATATTCGTCTTTTTTGTTCTAGAAAATTGATCTTTTGGGTTTACCTGTACATCTTTACAAAGAAATAAGACACAATATAAACCGGAGAAAAAATATAGATAATTAAGAAATTAATATAAAATAGGAAAAAAATGTTAACGAAAAGTAGTAAAAACATGATAGAGCTATCAAAATAATAACCCGTTATTTCCCTAAACTGCATAAATTTAATTAAATACCAAGCCACGTGAAACCTGTTTGACACTAACTGCGAAGCGATAAAGTTCCGGCATCTTTTAATAAGAGGAGTAATAATAATAGCGGGAATGCCTAAGAATTTTTTGTTTTCAGTACTACAATGAAAATTGTGGAAGCATCAATTTTTATAATGATCTTATTTGCATACAATATCCATCCCAAGTTCCAAGGCCGAACTTAGCATTCAGGAAACGTCAATTAGATATAGCAACGTGGCATGATAAAATAATCCGGCTTCATTAATAGGTACATCAAATTGAGTTTTAATCATTATGAAAAATGGTAACGAGCTTTTCCAACTGAGTATTCAAAGCTAATTCAACCACTTTGAATAATTAGGTCAATTATATGGTTAAAAGAATAGAGGGAAAAATAAACTTCCTAAAAGAAACCGTTCCAAATATACTTTGTTTATTTAATAATTATTCCACAGAAACCAATCAGAAAATGCTGACTTGCCAAATAAATGTATGTTCCCTTTGTCCTAAGTAAATATTGAAAACATATGTGTCTTCTGGGTGGCTTGCTTCAATTTGTCTTGAGTGAGGAAAAATTTTTTTTTGCGAATGATGGAAGAATCATAGTAAAAACTGAACTAGGGAGACCTTCGACGATGGAATGTTTGCAGAAGGCAATGGACGTGATTAATTAAGTGGGACTGACGCCATATACTTTTCTTGCGAATCTAGTGCAGAATTAGGATTTATCGTCACCCCATTTAGCCTTACGTAATGCTAAATTTGGATAAGGGCTAAAGTTTAAATTAATTTTTTAGTTTCAGGGTGGCCGGAAAAATTCATTTTCAAAGTTCGCTGATTCTTGCCTGATTTCACCCTAACTAATTTTTCATCTTCTCTGACTATTAATAGTCAAATGCAAGAATTTGAATCTTGTAAAATTTTTAACGTAGAATTTTTCCCGAATAAAATTTAAGGCATTAAATTTAAAAAAAAAATTATTTATTTATTTTAACATAAAAAGATGATTTTTCAATCAGATAGTCGTATTTTCTGTGTAAATATACGAATTTTCAACAATAGAGTTGAATTTTCTACCAAAAAGATGATTTTTTAACAAAGCACGTGAATTTTCCACGAAATAAATAACTAAATAATTTTTTTACCAAATACTTGAATTTGATATCTAAAATGATGCATTTTTAACCTAATAATTACATTTTAAAACAAAGATTAAACTTAAAATAAAGTTGCAGTTTCAATCAAGTTTTTTAATTTTCAAGGTAAAATATCAAATGTTTTATTAAAAAGTTGACTTTTAAAACAGAAACGATGGATTTGCAACGAAAAAATTTATTTTCAGTTAAATAAGATGAACTTTCAAACAAATAGTAGAATTTTCAACCCAAAAATTTGAATTTTCAACAAAATAGTTGAACAAATATTTGAATATTCAAGCTAAAAATTAGAATTTAAAATAAAATGTTCGAATTAAAAAAAAAGATGAAGGTTGACATTTTAATTTTTAAAAAAAGAACGAAAATTTCAACCAAATAGTTGAATTTTTAACAAAATATTTGAAATCTTGAACGATTGGTTGCACATTCAATCTAAAAAACTGTAATTTTCGACAAAATAGTGAAATTTTCAACTAAATAGTTGCAATTTGTACAAAATAATTAAATTTGTATCCAAATAGTTAAATTTCCTATAAAAAAATACAAATTTTTAAACGAAGAGATGAATTTTCAACTAAAAAAAATTTAACAAAGATTGGAAAATTTAAATTTTAAGTAAAACATTATTTTTTCCCAAACAGATAGTTTTCAACCAAAGAGATGAATTTTCCTACCATAAAGACGATTTTTCAACTAATAAAGATTTTATAGTAAAGAAAAAAAAGTTTTTCTAAACTGTTGTACTTTCAAGCCAAGAGACAAATTTTTTTGTAAAACAGTTGAATTTTCGACAAAAAAGTTTATTTTCAACCATACATTTTAAACCAAATAACAAGAAATTTCAAATCAGGAAGATTAGTTCTTTTTACAAAAAGAAAATGATTTTTCTACTCAAAAAGTGAAATTTTGTACCAAAAATGGAAAGTTTAAATAAATAATTCAAAACAACATCAAAAGATGAACGAAGTTGTTCAATATTAAACCTAGTTGTTCAATTATAAACCAAAAAAAGGCTAATTTTTCCCGAATAATGCAATAGTAGATATTTGGAACAAAAAAGATTTTAATTCTAAATAAAAAACATTTGAATTCAAAAAATAAATACGAATATTCATCAATATAGTTGAATCCTCAACCAGTCAAGATTAATTTTCAACCCAAGCAGTCGCAATTTTATCCATACTAAATTATATGCTACTAAAATAAAATTAAAATAAAATCATCAGGAGGAAGCAACTGAAAAAAGAAACAGGCTAATGCATTACTGACAAGTATATTATATCAGGTAGGTCGCAAAACGTAATTTTTAAAATACTCTAATTATTCCCTTGTCAATTGTTGATTTTCCGTGACCATTCATATTCAAAGAACAGAATTCTAATCTTCTTAATTTTTATAAAAAAAATACAAAAATGTGAAATTACAACTTTGAATTTTCAAATGGTTGTATCTTTGACAGTTATTTGAAGCCTATTATAGAAATTGTCTGACTTGTGCAAATTTCTTTCCAAAATCCCTGACCAATAAAATTTCCTAAGTTTTACCTGATTTCCAGGGATGTGAAAGTAAAAGTTTCCAATCTATGGACTTTTTCCTTGAACCACATACATTTCTCACCAAAAAAAATATTTAAAAATTTAATATGTATTTAAAGGAAAAAATTAATTGCATTTCAGTGTGAGAAAGAATTATAGCTTTTGGAGCATTTTTATCCGAGATATAAAAAAAATTCTAAAAAAAGAGATCAATGAACAAGTATACTAATAAAAGAAATTCATAATACTTAACACCTTTGCACTTAAGAAACTTGTTTCCATAGGAACGTAACAACCGTAAGAATCTGATCATCTTGAATTCATAATTCTGACATTAACAGCGAGAGTTTGAAATATAAAGATAATTAAAGAAATCGTAAAATATTATCACAGGATTAGAAACTATCTTTAAACGATCACGAAAAGCATCTTTGCTACATTCCTTGTATATCGCGAGTTTATATCCTCTTGCATTAATTATACGCATTTCCTGCTTTACAGTCGACAGACACGGCTCTTGCTTAAACATTGTACGCAGTCTGCCGCTTGTCTCGTTAGAGAAAATAATTGTCAGAAGAATCTTAGGCCGGGATTGATTATTTAAAATGCTTTTTCCTTGAAACTATAGGGCGTTTGTTATGCATTTTCTTCAGCTATAATAGAAAGCATATGAATGGTACAAACGCTGAAGACTGTCCCTCGACCCATTCCACCCTTGCTGCTAAATATAACGAGTTTCCACTACGTGATATGGGGGTGTCTCGAAAAAGTAGAAGACGAAAATAGTTAGAGACAAAGATACCTTAATCATGGAACATTTCATGTTCTCGAAATATTTTGAGATGAATGGCTTTTCTGGGTTTCAAATGAATTTCTATTTTAATATCCATCTCCCGCAGTGACGGATTTTCAACCGCAAAATATGAGATACTTTTATTTTATTATTATAATAATTATTATATTATTATTTTATTTATTCACTTTAAAGCCTTTTGATTTTAATATTAAAAATAATTAAATATGTAAAACCGTAATGAGAAAATATAGAACCGATAATAAGAATAGAATGTGGAAACATTCGAAATAGAAATTCTGTAGATTGCTGCTTAAAGACTTTTAAGTTAGTTCTGCCCAAAATCAGGTCTCTGGGGAAGAAAGATTTCTGTTATTTTTAGAATTGAAACTATATTAGCAGTAGTTTTTTCTAAAAGAAAGTACATAATTTTGTATAAAAAAATTTAAAACTTACAAAACTTAATTATGTTACAATTTTTTGTTGTAGTTTGATTTTTTCTTGCTATTGCTTCATACCAATTTTTTTTAAATGGTTGAATTTTAATAAATCGGGGCTTTTTGGTCAAATACTCGCTACAACTCTACTGTTTCCAATTTGAACAAAGTAAATAATCTGCAAATGTAATTATTTGTTTAAAAATGTTTTCTGTTGAAAAAAATTATATAGCAATTCCTCTAACAATTACAGTCATAGAAAAATTTAATTTAGAATTTGGACACAGAAGTATAGAAAATATTTTCACACAAAAAGTAAGCCATGAAATGAGTGAATTCAGCCATTTTTCAAAACTGGGTTAAATGCGACAGTAAGAAAAGATTCAATTGCAAAAAACATGGTTAAAATACATTTTTTTTTATGTTACCATTGAAGTTACGACTACTAAGACTACTTTTCGATACAAATGTTATATATTTGAAATGAACAGCCAGAGATTTTAGAAAAATTGAATGTCTCTTTTAACCGCGATAGTGCATTTAATTCGCAAAAGCTTCTGACAAGTTTTACTCTTACACGGATGATCTATCGCACATGTACTTTAGTGTTGCCACCGTCGATCTTATGATTATGATGACTAATTTTCTATCAAATTATTGGATACTATAAATATAAAGCTCGAGATATTAGACAAATTAAATGGCTCTTTTAACCGCGGTAGCGCAATTAGTTCGCGAAAGCTTTTGACAAGTTCTTCTCCCACACGGATGATCTATCGCACATATGAACTTTAGTTTTGTTACCGCCGATGTTGTGATTATTATGGATAATTGTCTATACAATGATTTTCTGTATGAAATGAAAAGCACTATATTTTAGAAAGATTGAATGACGCTTTTAATTGTAGCAGCGCATTTAATTCGCGAAAGCTTTTGACAAGTCATACACCAACATGGATGATCGTTATTGCACATATGCACGTTAGTTTTGTTACCGTTGCAGTTAAGTTTATTATAAATAATTTTCTATCCAATTATTTTATATTTTAAATAAAAAGCCAGAGATTTTGGAAAAATTGTATGTCTCTTTTAACCGCGGCATCGCATTTAATTCGCGAAAGCATCTGACAAGTTGTACTCTCACACAGATGATCTATCGCACATGCACGTTAGTTTAGTTACCGTCGCAGTCACGATTATTATGACTAATATCGCAAGTCGCAAGGGCGACGCTCGTGGAAGGTTCTTTGTCTTAAATCTCGATTGTTCCAGCGAGAAAGGTTTTATACATAGTTTGAAAGAACGTCGCGACGGCATCCCGACCAAGAAATTCTCGCCTGCGAAATGCGATGTTTACACGCTCTTCCCCGTTTAAAGGCACGGATTAAAGCCAAGCTTCACGACAAATGCCGTTCCGCTTAAGCGGTTTTACATACCGTGACTGCGATATTTCGCTCGAAAATTACGACCTTAGATCATACTCAGACTTTCCTAGAAATCTCTATTAGTTTGAATATTACAAAAATTTGGAAAGGTTCTCAATTACAAGAGAAAATCACCGAAGAATATTGCTTAATGAATATAACAAAAATGAGAGAAGCTTTTATAACCGCCAGTGTTACGTCATTTTTCAAAATATTTTCAGTCATATCTATTTAAAGATAATTAGTTACTTACTACCCGACAGACCTGAATTACTGAATACTTAGAAGTTATTAACGTTCAAAGAAAGTAAAGTAAAATAATGTGGACCATGCAACAGAGGAACTATATACTCTTCTTGAAAATTAAAATGTATAAAAACCCATGTAGTATACAAATCTTCTGAAAAACTTAATTCTTCACAAGTTTTATTTAATTACTAGTACATATCTTCAATTTATTAATATTTTTAACGTTTCTTAAGTTCAATTTAATGCAAAAATTATGCACTTGCGTGTAGAATTTTACTTATCAGTTACACGAATAAATATTGTTATTTACCATTTATGATAATCCGTAAATTTGGTTATGAATTTTCCTAGATTTTTGAAATAACGGTTAAACATGAACTAAAATAACCACAAAATTTGAAGTAACGATTGCGATTTTAGTAAACACTAATAAAATGTAATAAAACGAAGTTTTACAATTTTATTATTTATTTTAATCACTTAGCTTCATATGTTCAACTACAATTCAGATGATTAAAATCCTTTACTGAAGTATTTAAATTTCCACTTCCTATTTAAAGTACAAATCAGGACGATGAAAAATCAAAATAATAATTTAATTGCATCCATATTGAATATTGAAGTCTCAGGACATGGGAAATACTGTGATTTTTTTCAATAATATGGAATAAATAGGAGAATAAATTGTCGTATTTTTAACAAAAAAAGTTATATTTCTACTAAAGATTAATTTTCAAACTAAAAGGACGAATTCAATAAAAAAGTATGGAATTGTCAACCAAGAATGATTTTTCGGTCAAGAAAGAAACCCCCGTTTCAAACAAATATTTTAATTTCTAAGCCAAAACAGGCGAACTTCCTAAAAAAAAGTGTATTTCTAAACAACAAAGATAATTTTGGTGCAAAATACATTAATTTTTAATCAAAAGTTAATTTTCAACCAAGAAAGATGAATTTGCAAGGCAAAAAGAAGAATTTTTTAGAAGACAGGGTAATCTTCAATAAAAAAAATTTCATTTTGAACCAATATAAATGTATTTTCTACCAAAAAATATGAATTTTCATTAAAGCAGTTGAATTGACAACCAAACAAGATTACTTTTTAATAAAATAGTTCAATTTTCAACAAAATATTCAAATTTTGAACCAAATATTTATAGTAGTAGTAATTTATGGATGGCCCCTTAGCTGTGGATGAAGAATTGCTAATTGGAGAATTTTCTAGAGTCAAAAGAGCACATCAATTAGGTTAAAATAATCATTATTTTCATATTTTCTCAGTCAATTAGCGATAATAATATCATGACAAATGACCAGCGCACATCGACTTACCTCCGAGATATAAAGGCTGAGATAATCCACTTAGAGAGAGTCGCATCTCTTCACTATCGGACGCAAGGTAATTGACGTTAAGTAACGCGCAATTACGAGCAATTAGAACCAGGGCATGCACGATTAACGCACAATCGCGTGGCGCCAGGGGCACCAGAACAGGCGTTTCCGGTTGATCATGAACTTTGAAACTTGTCTTTACACATTTTGATACTCTTGGGATTTAAAGAAACATTGAAAAGATGCATTTTTTAAAAATAGGATGGCCACTACGTTATACCACTGGTATTTAAAGAATTTTCGAAATATGGATTCTTTTTAAGCAGGGTGACCGAAAAACTTTGTTATAAAAATGTTCTGATTTTTACCCGAACAATTTTTCATTTACCCTAGCCATTAGTCTTTAAACACAAAAATTCTAATCTTGTATCATTTTTAATATCGAAACTTTTATAAGTGTAATCAAAAAATGTTAAATTTAAATTTGCAAATTTTTTGTGTATTATTTTCAGTGACCACAAGTAACTAATTTTTTACCAGAAAAGGGTCTCATGTGCTTTGCTGCTTCAATAATGTGACTAATGTTCTTATGAATTCAAAAGAATTAAAACTACTTCGTAAAACTTGC
>JAWWLR010000092.1:53058984-53070419 GCA_035041075.1 Acraspis erinacei | reverse complement strand
CGACAGCGACGACGAATCCGCTGATATGCAACAGGAAGAACCTTGTCTTATCTACGGGCCCCAGCCGCAGATTGTCACCAACGATCTGAAGAGCCTTGACGAAATGGTGAGTTTCTTTCTAGGTTATATGCATTTTTCGAAAAATATTTGGAAAGCAGTTTGAGGATTGAGGCTTATCATTTTAGAAAGAGGACGCAGATATGTGGTTTATTCTCTACAGCACTGAGAGAAAAAAGGTTGTCTTGGAACAAAAGCATCGTCCACTTGCTTGGTTTGTTCTGAACCACTCGAATATATTTTTTATGGAAATATTTGGCTACAAGATTGGATGAAGTTTGTCAAAAAAGGATAATTTTCGGCGCAAAAAGTTTATTTTCGAGACGAATGAAATTCCTTTTAATCTTATATTTATGATGAAATTTTATTTTTGTCAAACAGCATCCTTCTGACACAAGAGGACATTTCTCTGAGTGAGGCACGACACTTTCGTGCCCAGGGGATACATTGTCAAAACGATTGGTCCTATTGTGAAACAGAATAGACGCGAACCTTCCTTTTGGTATCTTATAACATGATCCATAATAAAAAAAAGTAATTTTATTATCGCGAATCCCAATAAAAAAAATAGGTGCCCAAAAAATGCCTTTGAAGCATGTCCATTGACCAGTGTCCTATTTTACTACTATTTCAAGATATATCTAATATTTTAAAATACATACTGCATGGTCTTAAAAATGATCCAAAAAGATACAATTTCAATCAGTTGAATCTTAATTTAGGTGTAATATAAACATCAATATGTACTGACACATCGGTGTCCACGAAAATTTCTTTCTGCTTGCGTAGACACATAAACTGCTATTATTCGACTACTACGTGTAGGAATATCTTTTTGGGCTTGATGTTGAGATCAAATTGAACAAAATACATCTCGCTACTTATTCGCCATATTTTGCGATCTGTCCGATTATAAAACTTAAAAAAACAAACTTTAAAACTTTATGAAGACTTTTTTCATTGTTTTCTAAAGTTTTTTTAGAAATTCTTTTAAATTCCTCAAAACGCCTTACTATCCTTTAATATCTTTTATACCCTTTTGAGATCCTTTAAAATATCTTCAAATCCGTAGAAATCTTTGAAATACTCTTAAATCCGTGGAAATATTTGCAAATACTCTAAAAGCTTTGAAACCCTATAGAATCCTTTCAAATACCTAAAATCAGTTAAAATCCTTCAAAGCCCCTTCTTGTCTGTTTAAATTTTTAAAATCTTGAAATATTTTGAAATTCTCCATTAATGAGATGGCGGTTACCATATTTTAGCAAATTTAGCTATAAAAAATTAAAAGGTAGAGTGAAAGAATAGTAGCATTAGCGAGTCCGAGGTCTGAGTTTATCCAGAATTAATTTATTAGCACCAAAAGCAACTGCAAACCGTGTTTCTGACATTTACAAAATATGCACGCCTAAGTGTTAACAACAATCTTTTTATATCCTGTATAACTTCGGAGGAGAGGCATTAAATTCGAGATGACTTAAGTTTTTTTTCTGTTTTTGAGACATCAATTCGTTTAAAATATAAATGGTATTTGAGAAAGTACCTGATCATTCACAAAAGTCACAAACAAGAGGAACTTTAGATCTGTAATCAGACAATGATTTATTTTCTCCTATTAAATAGCTTACAAATTTCTTTCAATAAAAAAGTGAAAGATTCCAAAAACCGATACTGTTTGTCATTATAATTATTTGAAAGATTTCTGGATGGGCTTGAGACATTCTCTACGTATATTGAAGTTCAAAATTACTCAATCTTTAACTTAATGTATAACATCGGTGAAAAGGCTCAGAAGTATTTGAAAACTCTAAAAACTGTAGACTTTATAGTGCAGATCATCATTCTTCAATAAAATCTTATCACGTCAAAACCAAATGAAATAAGGTTTGTAATTAACAGGTTTAAAAGGAAATTTGACATACTTTTTAAGAGGTATTGAAATAAAATAAATATTTAATTGCAAAACTCGAGGAATCGGAATTCTTACTTAATTATTGATTTCTTTAACTTATAGAAAGGACATATATATTGTGTACCTAATTCCCCCAATATGCCAGTAAAAATGCACTGGTAATTTATGGCTTTTAGCTGCAATAGGGTCCAGTAGAAAACATTTGAGTTTTTGGCTGGGGGAATGGAATGTCCTACATAAATAAATTAAATAATACCACATTTAAAAAAAATGTTGACAAATTTTTTATATCAATCTTCGTAAACAGCTTTAGAAGCTGAAATAATCAATGAAATTTTTTTGATCATACCGGGAAAATTCATTTCCTTTGAAAAATAACATATTACTTGTCTCATGGATTATGTGATTTATTTTAAGCAGACCGCACGGCTGATAAAAAATGATACAGTGGTATTTTTTCGTATTTAATGATGTGTCAAAAACAAAACAAAAGTCTACGGCTTAATCTATCTGTTTAATAATTCAAAGTACGATTTTAGACCCTTAATCTCAAGTAAAGCCGGAAATTTTAATAAAATTTTTTAATTAGAAAACAGAGATACCATATTTCTCTTCGGCAGTGTATTTATAGTAGTTTTGAATTCTTTGAAGTTCTTTGAATGCTTTGTATTCTTCTGAATTTCTTGGGATGCTATTAAATCCTGTAATATTCTTTTTCTCGTTTACCCTCAGTTACCTGAAATTCCTGAAATTCTCTGTATTCCTAAAATTCTCTATAATCATTGAATTCTTCAATATCCTTGAATTCTCTGAATAACTTGATTGCTTGAAATTAAGGATACGCTTGGAACTCTCTAGATTCCTTCTATCCTCTGAATGCCGTAAATTCCTTAAATTCCTTTAATTCCTTTAATTGTTTTAATTGTTTATATTCTCTCAATTCTTTAAATTCCTTTAATTAGTTTAATTGTTTATATTCACCCAATTCCTTGAATTCTCTGTATCCTGGAATATCCTGATATCCATGAATACTCGGAATTACTTGAATTCTCGAAATTCAAGGAATACCTGAAATTCTCTGATTCCCTTGAATTCTCTGAATTTTTTTCTAAATCTCTTAATTTTCTGATTTATTTACATTACTTAAATTCTCCGTATTCCTTGAATTATCTATCTTTGAATTATCTGAATTCTCTGAATACCCTAAATTCTTCTGAATTCTTCTGAATTCACTTGAATGCTTCTGAATTCCTTGCCTTATTGTGAATTCCTGAGAAATCAGGGCATTGTTAGAATGTATGGAATTTCATGAATTCAAGAAATTCAGATAATTCTGAGTATTTAGCGGAATATCCAGGTGAAAAGTTATATATAGTTTATATATTATAGACGATATGATGTATATTTTTTATTTGTTTTATACATTTTTCTGTATAAAAAAAATAAAAAATATAATAATTTTGTCTACTATATATAAACTATATATAGATCTTCCTCCTGAGCAGATAATTCAAGGAATTCGAAGGCATTCAGAAGTAAACAAATAAAATTCAGAACCACACAAACTCCCGATAACTTGACCAGAATTTTACCAACCATTTTTCGTTTGGTGCATCCATATAGCATGTGGACAGTTTTTCTGAAGACAGGAGGGGGTTTGCCAAAACTCCACAATTCAATAATAAGAAAAACGAAGCAAATATTCACTACTTTTTGTTTGGACTTGTATCAATAAGCTTATGTGTTCAAGAAAAACCAAATTTTCAACCAATAGTTCAAAAGTGGTATAAAATGGTCTGCTTGGTATATGAACGGCCCCTTGCTTCATCATCCTCAGAACTATCCTTGACTCGAATTTCCAGGAGGCGGTTTCTCAAAGATCAGAGCAGATCAGAACCCAGGCAAGCGCACGAGTACCGGTGTGCTTCATTATTTTGCGATTTTTCTATTAGACTGGGTTTCTTGCTAATCGATAGAGGTCTGTGAGAAACGTGGTAATCAATAACGTCACACGCCACGCGACGCGACACGACGACGATCTAGCACAATGGGATCGAGAGCGCGGCTATGGAGCGCGGGTCAAGAGTGTGCTTTGACTTGGCAAAAGACAATGCTCAAGTTTTATCGGCGTGGGACAGGCGCGATATCGCCTCGGGCCACTCTCGATCGCCGCGGCGCCTTAGAACGGTTTCGAACGCGGTGTCTCTAATCCCGGATTTTTTTCCCAAAAAGGTGCCTGACTGCCTAGCTCAATCTTTCCACCTCGTGAATTCATTCCACAATAATTACGTTGGCGTTCGCAAAGTCGCAAAGCACACGACTCAATGTACCGATTAATCATGCCCGTGCCACAATCAGATTTTGCTATCTTCGATATTATTACTGTCATGGACCAAATGCCTTAGAGAGCCCGTTTCTCCCCTTGTTCTCCTCTTTATTGCGATCGGTACTGTATTTACACCTGAGGGCAAGAATGCCATGACCTAGAGCGGTACATTTTTCGAAGCGACACCACCACTAAGAATTTTGTTATTATTATAGAACACGTCTACTTTTACTTGTATCATCTTTTGTTTTTACTGCGGTCAGCACATTGATAGAAAAAAGAAACTAATAATTAACTTAATGTGTAGAATTCCTGAAAATAAAACCAGTAATCCAAAGACCAAATTTGGACAACCACCCTACAATTTTCCTATTGCAATTTGAAAAAATATAAAAATTTCATTAAAAAGAAAAGAACAAAAATTCTTTTTGTTTATCAAAATAAAAAAGAGGAAAGGAAAATGAGAAAGAAACCAACTAAATCCCCTTCCTTCTCTTTTTTATTTCTTTCGCCTTTTTTCTATTATTATAAAGTCACAATAAAAAACATTTTTTTTAATAATCACCAACGTTTCGGCACTCATACAGCACCCTTATAAAGCTAAACATTTTTTGGACAGGCAGGAACAGCAACGAAACCACAAGAGAGCATCATGATTTCGTTGCTGTTCCTGCCTGCTCAAATTCTTTTGATTTTTTTAAATGTGATTTGATAATAAAAAAATGAGAAGGAAGGGGTTTGGTTGCTTGGCATCCCATTGTTCCTCTCTCTTTTTTATTTTTATCCCGAAAAATAATTTTTTTTCTTTTCTTTTTCAGGAAATTTTTTATCTTTTTCAATTCGCAATATCAAAATTTTATGTCGATTGTCAAAATTTGGTTGTTGGATTCTTGGTTTTATTTTCAGGAATGCTGCCCATTAACTTGATTATTGGACATTAAATATGATTTTAAATTTGCTTTTAATCTCATTTAAATTTCTTAAATTCTAATAATTGACATTAAAAAAGGGCGGAAAACTTTAGGGTAGCCTAGGGCGATCTGAAAACTAAATGCGTTCTTCTTTCGATCGCTTCTAATTTTGCTCCAACCAACATTCGCGAACGATATCTTATCCTTATTCTTTAAGCGAATGTCTATCCTTAATCGAGCCGACGCGAAGAAGCGAAGGTTTTGAGATAAGGCCGGCATGCGTCGTCTAGCTCACGCAGGAATTCGAGATTTCTTGCCAGGGTTGCTGGTGGTTACTAACTCGCTAAAGCGGCTAAAGGATAGATTATACGGGGGTATTGAGTGCGCCAAGCAGCTAGCTCTCGATAAAAGACCGGTGTAAAAGTTATAGCCGGGCTCGTTACCAGGCAAAAAAATATCAGCGAGGCACGCGAGACGGCTATTATATGGCCGCTTTACATACGGCCAATCTATTGCGACAACTCCTGGTGTGTAGGTATACCGGATTTCAGATGAAATCGAAGATCTTGAATCGATCCGCACACGGGCAATTAACGTAGGCCATATAATAAGAAGCCGCGTCAGTTCCAGGGAGATAGAGTCGGCACAAGAATCGCGACAGCTATAGCGAAGCCGTGCGTTTTTATTGACAGTGTGCATTGCGTCAATAATTTTTTTTGTCTTTTTATTGGCTCACCCTCCTTTAATCTGGAATCTATGTAAAATACCTCAGACTACGCTCAGTCTCGCTTAAGAGATCAAAAATAGTATCAATAGTAACACAAATTTTGGAAACTACAGTGATGTACTAGCTGTGTCCAAAAGTATCTGACCTTGTGGTGTACTAGGTGTAAGAAATAATTTTGGCCGATGGCGATTATATCCCCCCTCAAACTACTCCCCTTTTAAAGGCCTAACCTTCCAGCCAGTGATGCATGTAGTGATCACTTACATTTTTTCTCTCTAAAATCTCGTCAGATTTAATGAAAACCTTGAACACGATACTCATCACGTCGAGACGAATGATCACTCAGTCGAGATGGTCGTCTCGTCTCGTCTCGTTAGATATTTTTTTAATACAAATTCTTGATCTTCATTACATTTTAGTTCCATCTAATTAAGTTTCAAGCAAATCTCGATTTTCTCCAAGAATGATCGACATGCATCACTACTGCCAGCAATTATCTCGCTTTTGAAAGCACTCCTTAAAGTCACCTTTAGGAATAACTAACAGCTGCTTCTGTGAATTCAGTTTTATTTCCTCTACGTTTTGAAATCGTTTTCCTTTTAGAGGATACTTGAATTTAGGAAAGAACCAGAAATCACATGGAGCCAGGTCAGGATTTATGAGGGCTTTAATCCACACTCTTTGCTCGGTGTGTTCCGTCATCCAGGAATGCGATGCGTACGTACACTAGTTGACCCATGTCACTTAGTAGGGGCCTCACAGATGTACATCCTAAATGGCAAATACCTGTTTTTAACAAAAACATAACTTTCGGATACTTTCCGGACAGACCTAGTATATTTCTGTACTTGAGATGGTGGACATTATCTTAGGCTATCAGCGAAAAAATCCGAAAATGTTTTGAAAGTCACAGTGAAGAAATCACGGAATTTATTTTTATTTTTATTGAATTTTATGAGCTGCACTCTAATTTTAATTCTAGAGGTGTTACTCCCATGCGAATTTGGTGATACAATCGTAGAATGACTACACAAACATGAATTCAGGAAATTCTGCTTTCATTCAGGATTCCAAAGCATGCGAGAAAAGAAAAAGGGGAGAATCAGAATGAAAAGATAAAAGGGGAAAAAAGAAAAATGCACATACTCATTAAAAAAATGGACGACGAACGTGCAACTCGAGTAAAAGCGCGAGACTTGCAGCTGCAATTGCAGTAGTCCTATGGGACTCAGAAGAATGCGTCTTTATACACACAAAAAAAACCTTGCTCAACGCTCTTTTATGAGAAAATCTCAATTACTAGCACATACTTTCCTGTTACCGAGAATCATTTAGATTTATGTAAGAGATTTGCTTTAATTAATTTGTAGCTGCATACTATTCAATTAAGAAGCCAGACACTTTAATCACATATTAAGAAAATTTAAAATATAGTTTCTTTAAACTTCTTTTTCTTATTATTATTCAACGCTTCTGAAATAATAGTAAGGCTTCAGACTCACTTCAAAGATAAAAAATGGTGTAAATAGTATTATGAAATGTGTTCCAAATTTAAAAGTGTTTATTGAAGAAATTAACTTGTTTCTTAAAAAGCAAAGTTTCCACGTTTCCAACCTATTATTTAAAAAGTTTTTAAAATGAACCTCAATGTTTATTTAAATTATTCTTCACTCTATAAATGATCTAAATTACTTTTTTTGTCGCAGGCTTCACACTCTTTTTCATATTCCCAAATTGTTATTGTTTTTTCAATTAAATGCTAACTGAATTAACAGTTAATGATGAAAACCCCGTATTTTTGAATAGAAAATTGAACAACTTGATTTAATTTTTTTTTACTTTGAGAGAATAGACAATTTTTGTGTTGGAAATTCAACAAATTCAAATTTCACTTTTCTTGGTTAACCATAAAACCTTCTGGTTTAAGATTTATCTGAAACTTCAACTTCTGGATTAAAAGTTGAACTACTTTCTCAACAGTTTTTTTTCGGGTTGTAGATTCATAATTTTAGTTGAAAAATAATTTGTTTTTTTTTCTCAAAAATTAATTTTTATAGCTGAAAGTTTAACTATTCTTTTAGAATTTAAGTTGTTGGAAAGTTAACTTTTTTTGTAATAAAAATCATATTCTCCGTTTGAAAAATCAGCTGTCTTAAGAAACGCGTCTTTTCGGCTCGAAAATTCAACAATTTTGTATAAAATTGAACTATTTGGTAATAGTTAAACTGGCTTCTACAAAATTCGTCCTTTTTATTGGAAATTAAGTGTTTTACATAAAAATTCAACTACTCCATTTTTTGTTGAAAATGTATCTTTTTTAGTTAAAAAAAACAACAATTTGTTACAGTTTTCTAAAAAGACCAAAATATAAACTGAAAATCAGTCAAATGAAATTTGTACCATCATCGCATCCGCTGCTCAAACTATTTAATTAAAATTGTTTTCTATTTTGTTGTAAATTCGTCTATTCTGATAGAAAAATAATATTCTGGTTTGAAAATCCAGCTATTCGTTTAAAAATTTATTTATTTTATTGGGAGTTCATCTTTCCTGATAGAAAATTATCTTCTGTTTTGAACGTTCATCTTTTTGGATAACAATTGAACTATTTTGAAAAAAATTCAACTTTTTGTAGAAAGCACATATTCTTGGTTAAAGTATGAACTACTAGATACTTTTTGTTCTTGTTAAGAATTTATTTTTTCCGTTAAAAATTAAACTAATTTGTTAAAGCTGAACTATACTCTGTTCATTCAAAAGAAATAGACAGATTTTACCCTCCCTCCAAATCTAAAGTTATGTATGGACGACCCTTAAATAAATTCACGACATAAATGTATTCGACAAAAAGTTATTATGCTAGTGGGGGGGGGGGGGTTACAAACCCTGAAAAAAGGGGTAGGTAGATTAAAATTTCAGACAAAAAACTTTACATAATTTATGCATCAACAAAAGGTAAATAACTAAATAGTATCAAAATAGTGCCATTGTTAAAAAAAAGTATCAAGTACAGTGAGTGCAAGGCCTGAATATTATAAAAAAGTCAATGGATGGGAATGTAGGAAAACAAGTTCAATTATGATTGATAAATATGAGATTTTTGCAATGATATAATGAGCAAAAGTTTAAAGTTTACAACTTAATGGACAATGCATGCTTGCATTGAATTCTTATGTTTGACATGCGAGAAAGATACTTCGTTGACAAGGTTTATCTAATCATTCATTAAAAAGAGAAACATTCGACCTTAAGATAACGATACACCTAAGAAAACTTCACGTTTGTAAGGCTTACTCGAGAAGTCTTACGTTTATTATCTTATCACGATAGAGTAAGAAGCGATTCCACGATACCTCACATCTACAATGAGTCAACTTTGAGGACCGATGCACCTTTAGTCTTTAAACTTAATACATTTAATCATGAATCTATAGATTGAAATCTTCTCGAGAAAAATGCACTCCCAGAACAAATATTTTTTCTCTGGTCAAATGTGGTTGGCTAATCTAAGGATTTTGAAGACCTGCCTAACTGAAGATAAGATAATGAACGGAAATTACTAATATATATCGACAGAGGAAAATATAAAAATCAGGGTTGCCCAAAAACTTTACTTTCAAAAT
Source organism: Acraspis erinacei (assembly GCA_035041075.1). Classification (NCBI taxonomy): domain Eukaryota; kingdom Metazoa; phylum Arthropoda; class Insecta; order Hymenoptera; family Cynipidae; genus Acraspis; species Acraspis erinacei. The sequence goes on along the minus strand of JAWWLR010000092.1, from coordinate 53,060,863 downwards.
TCCCATACTGTTCCCTCATTTTTCTCTAAACAATTTTTAATTGTCCCTGATCAATGATATTCATAGAGCAGCTTGTTAATCTTGTAAAATTTTTAACATAGAATCTTTCATAAACCGTATACAATTTAAAAATATTAAATTGATTTATTTCATCCAAAAAAGATTAATTTTGAAACAAATGATCGAATTTTTCAACAAAAAAGATTAAATATCAACCAAAAAAGTTTTAAAAATTTGAACCGAATAATTGAATTTTTTAGAAGACAGCTGAATTTTTAACAAAAAAAGATGAATTTCCAACCCAAAAGGACGAATTTTCTGTCCAGATAAACAAATGCTCAATAAAACAGTTGAATTTCTTAACTACAAGAATAAATTTTCAACCAAATAAGTAGACCTTTAAACCGAAAAGACCAATTTTTTTAATGGAATTTAATTATAAAAATTTTTTTTAACCAAACAGTCAAATTTTCAGCCAAAGAGATTAATTTTCCTACTAAAAAAGGAATCTTTAACCAAATAGTTATATAGTTACAAACGTTACATTTTCAGTTTAAAAAATTAATTTTATCCAAAAATAAGAAGGTTCTTTCACAAAATATTTCAGCTTCAACCCAAAAGATGAACTTTTAACCAAAAAAATTAAGTTTTAACAGAAATTTAACTTTTACCCGAGTAGCTGAATTTTTAATTAAAAAGATCAATTCAAAATGGTTTAAATTTCAACCAAATAGTTTATTTTTCAGCCAAGAAAAAAAGTTCATTCAAATTGCTGAACTTTCTAGCAAAAATACGAATTTTCTGTAAAACAGTTGAGTTTTAAAACCGAAAGCATGCATTTTCAACAAAAAAGGTCATTTTTAATAACCCAAAATTTTTAACTAGTAAAGAGAAAATTTTATGCAAACAAGATTAGATCTCTTCCAAAAAGACGAATCCTTAACTAAAAAAGATCAATTTTCAACTAAAAATTGAAGTTACATTTTCAGTTCAAAAAATTAATTTAAAAAAAAGAAGAATTTTCAACAAAATAGACAAATTTTCAGCCAAAGAGATGAAAATTTAACCAAAAAAATTAATTTGCAACAAGGAAGTTCAACTTTTTCCCAAGTAGTTAAATTTCCAATTAAAAAAGATAAATTTTCAACAAAATAGTTCAACTTTCAATCAAAGAGATGCATTTTCAAGTTCAATCATGAATCCGATTGAAATATTTAAAAAAAAATAGAATTTTGATGAAAAGAGATGAGGTTTCAACGAATTATATAAACCGTGAATATTTCAACCGAAACCTAATTTAATTTGAAATGAATAACAGTTAGTTTCAACCAAAAAATACGAATCTGTAACAAAGTAGTTGAATGTTTAACTAAGAAAAAATGGGTTTTTAACCAGATTGTTGAATTTTCAACCAAGTAATAACATTAGTAGCTGAAAATATAATCGTCAGACGGAAGCATCTGTAAAAAAAAAACAGAAATAGAATTAGAAAAAAAATAAATTACTGACAAGAATATAACATCAGGGTGGCCTCAAAACTTCATTTTCAAAATTCCCTAATTTTCCCGACAAATTTTTCCTTTTTGCTGACCATTAATATTCAATGATAAGAATCAAATTTATTATCCGTGACAGTTATTGAAAGAAAGCATAGAAAAATTATAGCCTCTTATAGAAATACCCTGACTTTTCAAGATTTTTTTCAATTAGAGATTCAAATTTTCAGGTATCTTTAAAAAGATTCAAGGACTTGAAATTTCCAGATATTGCCGTAAAGACTTTTGCAAGATTTTTTTTTCAATTGGAGATTCAAATTTTCAGGTATCTTTAAAAAGATTCAAGGACTTGAAATTTCCAGATATTGCCATAAAGACTCTTA
>JAWWLR010000092.1:53032863-53049330 GCA_035041075.1 Acraspis erinacei | reverse complement strand
ATCTCTTGAGAAAGTAATGTGAGTATAAATCTAATAGCTAGACTTCATAATTAATGGGGTTAGTTAATTAATTAGCTATAGGCTCTAACATAAGTTCCTTTTATCGAATCATTAATCTGCAAATTTGGAACGATAAGATAATTATTTTATTCGCATTAATACACCTCATAATTTGCCTTGTGCTTAAAGTCCTTTGTTTTACCTTTTCAGGAACTTTTTTCTCGTGAGAGCATGGTCATAAATATCTGTATACCATTATAGGAAATACAAATACGGTCATTGCTTTACTCATTTAGGAACTATTCCTTGAGCACACTCTCTGGTATCAGGTAGACCTCTGATTCAATTTTCCGAGAAATATCACCGCGGAAAATGTTAACGCGGAAATTCTCTTTGCCTCGCCATTCGCTAAATATAATGCGGCAATGACTAAATGGCTAGATGGGAATTTTCGAGGCATCGCTAAGCTCTAAATAACGCTATGAATCAGTATGTTATCGCCAGGAAGAATTTAGACCCCTTCTTGTACTCAATATATAGGGTGGCTGTCGAGGTGACAAATTTGTGGCACAATGAAACAATTATGGCTCCATCCCTACCGTCTCTCCATTGTTACGAAAATGCCTACTAATCTTCTTTTGCCGACAAATTACATTGATCAGCAGAGATCGCAGATACCTATTTAAGGTCGTACTTTGTCTCAGAATACATTAACAGGCTGCCTAATTTTCATCCGAAAAATTCCCGGTTTATCCCAGTTGTAAATCTCAAATCGCTTACTACACTGTAAACAATTTCTGTTGGAACTTTTCATTAAATGTATTGAATTTTTATTTCCGAGACGTAAGGTTTAGATAAGGTTTCCAATACATACATGATATTGTAGTTTTCAAATACAGGTATTATAATATTGCAATTTATAGAGAATTATCGAACCCGTAATTTAATGTATCAGACCTAAAGGTTTGACACCCCGAAAACACCCCGCGGAGTCCATCAAAACTACCCTGAAAACCAAAAATGTTTAATATTTATCGGAATTGATTAATTTATTTTCAATTATTTTAGCAAATGGTATTTTTTAATTATTTTTTTTCTTCAAAAATTCGTTTTTTCCCTACAAATTATTACTGTTAGTCTAGTTGTCTAGTGGAATATTTATTAACATTGGTTCATTAATTTCATGATGGGGAATTATATTGACACTCTGGTATTAAATAAGTTGATTTTTAATAAAATTAAAAAAATCTAAACTATGCATTCGGAAAAAATGGTTATACATAATGTGGTAAATATAATAAAATTTCGATTACTTTATTATCTACGCATATTTGGCTTATATGACAGTTCTTATTTTTTATAAACATATCTTCGGTTCATTATTTTTGGTCTTAATTTACAAATTATTGGTAAATAATTCTTAGATTTAATTTTTGATGTATTTGCTAAAAAGAAAAATTGACGAAGCTGAAAAAAGGGATGGACTAGTCGTCCCGAAATTTCGGGAAGACTTCTTAATGTAAAAATTAATTTATTATTAAAATAAATAATTTTACTAATTACTTTTTGTAGTAACTCTTTAATAACTAAACAATACCTTATCTCTAATACGAAATAAATTACAAACTACACGTACATTTTTTTGTTCAAAATCTTCAAAAATCGGCATTTTGTTTAAAATTTGTTGAAACCTTTACAAGTTTTAAATAATTTCTGAATCTTTTCATAAATTCTAAATATCACTTAAACTTCCTTCAATTCTTCTCAGAATTAATTTTTTTAAATAAAGAAACAATTCAAATTTTGCCATGCATCTGAAGACATTTTTGTATCCTTTTCAAACCACTCTAAATTCCTTACACACTCTTAAATTTTATGTTCAAAATCATAAAAAATCTACATTTTCGGTCAGATTTTTTGAAATTTTTTTTTAATGGTTTTTAAATCTTTTTCAATTTTGTTTTAAAATTTGTTTTTCAAAATAAAAAATCATAAACAAAATTTTCCCATGTGTAAAGAATTTTTTTTTATACTTTTGAAACATTCCGAGTTCTTAAAACGCTTCTAAATTTTATTTCAAAATCTTCAAAAATCCACATTTTGTTAATTTTTTAAAAAATATTTTTAAATCTTAAATTATTAAAAAAAAAAGAATTTTTATCAGAATTTTTTATTTTAAACTAAAAGAAAAAGTAATTTCAACAAAATAGTTGTGTTTTCAACCAAATAGATGATTGTCCAACAAAAAAATTATTTTCAATAAATTACAGTTGAATTCAGCCACAAAAGACAAATACTCAAGAATATAATTGCATCCTCAACCAAAGCAGACTTAAACTTGAAAATATCACAATCTGAACATTTCAAACAATTTTTTATAAACGCCTATCAAAAGATAAATTCACTCTCATTTCGCTGGGATTTTCTGTCCATTTCCTGGTCCAGCGGCCACCCTCATTTTCTACGTAATTGTTCATTTGCCATATTGAGGCTATTGAAGGTTATTTAAACGTTCTTGAAAGAAGATCCAGGAATGGGATATTACATGGGAAGCAGGGTGTAGGAACAATTGATGGAAAATCGCTGACTCAATGAGAAACAAAGACGGAATCTATTTATAGAGTAATTACGCTGTAGTTAGCTATGAGTTTATTTTGAAAGAGCCTGAAACTCTTCTTATCTGGAGAAGCTCGTTCATGCGTCCATAGAATACCATAAAAGAGGTATCGACGGCCTTTTAGTTATTACGTACAATTAGCCTGAGAGCACTGAGAGAAGGCTACCGAGCCATGCAAGGTCTAACTGCGGTCAGAGTCTTAGCTAATCACTATTTATTGGGAGAGAAATGGGTCAGAAATTTAATACCAACATCCCGCTTGCTCCATTGGTTCAATCTAATCGATTATAATCTAATCTGAACAACAAGAAAAAAATATCAAAAAGCTCAGTTCTTATTAGTTGTGTTGCTCTCAAAGAAAATTCGGATGTTGTTAATCTCAGAGATTGTATCAAATTTCGTCCTAGATAGTTCTCACCTTATAAATAGCTGATGCACACGAAAGCAGCTGTATGACTAAAATACAACCTAGGAATGCACAATATATTGCAAAGTCAGGTGTACTCCCAAAATACAAATTATTATTGCTCAAAATAACTTTGAAGAGAAAATTCCTTTATGCAGAGAGATTTATGAAAGTTCATAAGCCTAATGATCGAATGTCTTCCACTTTGAACAAAATTCTTGAGACAATGAACAATAAAAATTGTGACTCTTCCTCTTCAATACTGAAGAGTATACGTAAGGGTTGTGCGGCAGGGTGCCAGGTGACCTACATTACACCCTACCTATGAGGGATAAAAGTGGTTCAGATGCTTTTCGGATTTCAGAAACTCTTACTCCACATTTCAGTACTTTTCCTTCTTCTTCCGTTTATGGAGTATGTACTTGAAACCCCTAATGTGCACATCAGTTTTTTTTCTGAAATACCCCTCTTTCTCAGTTGAAAAGTATTAAATCTGAGACGCATTTTTTCACCGATCAATTAAGTTGAGAAACCTTCTGATAGAAAAGTGTCTTTCTCGATTATGAGCATCACTTTCACGAATGCAATTTTCATAAGAAGCTCGAGAAAGTTTCGCAAGACACCTTAATATCTTCGATCGGGGTATTTAGGTTATTCCAATAAAGTATACTTCAAGTGCTTCTAAGCGTCGTTCATTACCTGCAAGTTTGCACAAGCGGGTACTATAGAGTATAGACTGACCAGAAGCAAGATTCTCAGGTACCAGCTTGTCTGGTAAGTTACCACAATAAAAGAAGTCCAAGTAATGATCCACCCTTCCTCACTTTATTTACATTCTTTTCCAAGCTATCAAGAAACTGGTTACTTCGGATACATAGTTACTAGCACTCTGCGATCGCCGAGGGGTCGTTAAGCGAAATTGGCATTAAAAATAAACATAATGAAAGAAGGATTATGATTAAGAAATAATGATACCTGGCCAAGACAAAAATGTGCAATAATATTTATATTGGGTTACCGACATCATGTACCCTCCACAAATTATAATAACAAGGTAATTCTTATTGAGCCCTTTAAAAAGGAATCATACTTCAGCCTACTATTAGGCACTTTTTTCGTTCCCTGAATGTGGAGCGAAATGGTTTCAGGATTCTTGGTAGAGGGAATAGGGCCATCATTCACTATAAGTTGACATAGCCTAAGGGATCTGGATGATTTATTAATGTTGCAATTTTCGATTATATTTAAAATGCTTTGTTAGGCGCAAGCGCAAGAACACGTTAAAATTGAAAACCTGCAATTCTACAAAAAAAAATTCCTAGCTTAATCCTGATAAGAAACAACTTTAAACTATTGAACTTCTTGGCAATGTGATCTGAACTTGCGTTTTAGTTGCTGTGATTGAAAATCGACTGCACGGAATACAAATGAACAGCTGAGCTTCGAGCTTGCAGAAGCAATGGTATTGATTCCAGAGACGCCGGCGCCCGGACGACCTCTGGAAAGCTGCGCAAGGAAAACTTGTGAAATTGCCTTGAATCTCAAATATCTGAAAACTTAAAGCCGAAGATGCTCCATAAAAAGGGAATAGACCTAAAATCCCTCGTCCAACAGTTGAAATGAGTTTTTTTAAAGCTGGAATGTATTCCAAATTGAACTTAAAATTAAATTCGATACGGATTTTTTCCTTAGGAAAAGTACTGATCATAAATGAATTTCACAAAACAACAAGCTCCTGAATGATTCGGAGATACAATTTCAATATCCTGTGACCAACATATCCTCGATTTCTATTGTATGCTTATTAAACCGGATGCGACACTGCTTCGATGTTAACTTTCAGGGATACATCCACTACTCGATATAAAAATTTGTATTTGTCTTGCTGCCGGGAAAATAAGATACACATAACTTATCGTTTTCTACACGACACATTTTTCGAGACAGAAACTGATAACCGAAACTGTGTAGAATCACCTCTCGAAGAGAGACAGGAACCCTGTGATAAGATTCGTGTAAAGTAGATTACAGTTGGTCTGAATAAGGATACCCGGAAGCAAACATATTCTTATCGCAAAGTAATATTCTATCCACCTTTATTGAAACTGCTCGTTCTGAAATGTACAGATTTTTTTAGAAGGAGCTTCTTGCTACTTGGACTTTGCCAGTAGAACACTTGATTCCATCGACAGGTTCTTACACACACGTAAAGTGACAAACTAGTTATAATAATATTCAATATTCAGATTTTCTCGTGTTTTCGCTTTCTCCGCCCAAGAGTGAGATAATTTGCAAGAAATCGCGGAGGAAGTCAAGCAGAGAAAAGGGTACCGGCTTTAAAGCATTAGTTTTGCAAGTCAATGCGTCAAGCGGTTTATAAAGTGAAAAACACTTGTTACAACCGTTTCAATAAGGTCTCGTAAATAACTTTTTTTTCTAATCGATAGAAGTTTATTGAATGTGCCTCCCTGCTTAAGCAACACGTCCTTCAATCTAGACTCGCTAAGACGATTCACACAACTTTCAATCACAGGAAATATTAGATTGAAACCCTTACAAAATTTTCTTTAGGACGTCTCTTGCAGAAATATATAATTTCCTATAAGATAATTGATTAAAATTGGTTGGCTTGTCTATTTTTTAAGCCTATGGGAAACTGGCCTTCAGTTCAACTAATTACCAGTTTCAGCTTTGATAAACCAGTGTTTCGAGTCAAGATGTTTTGTCAACATTGCCCGCCAACACAAGAGTTGTAAACAAAAGAGAAAAAAGGCGCAATATGGAGTGCGAAAGAAAAGGGTTATGTGGGCGGGCCACTCCTTCTAGTCTGAACGACTTTTAATAATCGCCACGATTTATCAATGCACCGATCCTAATTAGTAAGCTCCTTCCCTCTTAATTTATGCATTATACTTCCTCTTTTCCCTCATCCCCCTCTCACTTCTCAATCACTGCCTCTCACTTTGAGATACTCCCTCCTTGTCTGCTTTAGCGAATCGAAAAGAAAGAGTAGCTTGCTGCTTTTGACGTATCGCATCTAAATCAAAGACTGCCGCAGTGCGACGCCCCCGCCCCCCGGAAGGCATTCGAGAGTTAATTCAGTGGTACACATATAGTACTGGAACTTCAACTATTGATTACACTAACATAGTGATTTGCCCAGAAATTACATTCGGAGAAATGTTTTCTTCCAATGACAAGACTGACGTTGCGTAAAATGGACGAAATTAGCATCTGAAGAGAAAAGAGATTATAGGCTTCTGGTAATCGGACCAGATTACATGTTTACTGTCGTTTAAAAAAACCCTCTTAATGCACTTCTCTTATATTCAACTGAAATTTCTCATTTATCGAATATGAGCTGCAATTACTTCAATTTTTATAACTTATTGTATCTTATTTGCCACGATAAGAGTGATCGGATAGATCTGGCTACCTTGTGGCTTAATTTGCAATGACCTCGCCTGAATTAATTTTTTGGAACTACATGTTTGAATACTGAGATTGAAATATGCAATGATAATTTCGTGCATTTTATTGTATCTTCGCAAACTTCTTTCGCAAGTTGCTTCATTCTTTTTCAATCGCTTGGCCTTCTTTGCATTAAAGAAGGTTCATTAAGGGATTTTATGCTGCTATAATTTATTCGCCTAAGGTTTAAATTAGATCAATAATTCATTTGTTAAATATATAGAGATTTGTTTGGATTTACGAATATAATTATTGTTTAGGTTACACTGTTTGTCGGAGATCTTTAGTCTATGACAGTGTTTAGTCATTTTAGTATATGGAGTTGAATAGGAGGTATCTGAACCCAGCGGTTGATACCAGACGGTCTTAAGTGCGTGGTTTACATTCGCGTTAAAAGGGGTGACTTTAGGGTCGCAAAAAGCCTCATAACCGCATCAGTGAGTGATATAAAGTTAAATCTATACCAGAGGTTAAAACCTGGATCACTTTTCCTCTTCCCACGATATAACCCCCAACGTAGCTCAGGGAAGATTGTTCCCATCGATAATGCCAAGATAGTAATCAGGATCTTGCCGAGTTCCATCACTTTCTCCGGTCGTGCTTATGCCGGGGATAGATGACGCCGATGGTGGCAGCTAGAACGAACTTTTCTCCTGTCATTCTCGCCACCTCTTATTAGCCAATAAATCAGTCAATTATCAAAAATCGCAATATACTATTGATAATAATATACTAGATTTAACTATGGGATAGAATAGAGATAGAGTAGATAAATTTCAAGCCGTATCTGAAAAATCAAATCGCAAAGGATCATGCACTAACTTGACATCAACCTTGGCGACAACAAATTGCAACAATCATTTGCAATCTCAGCAAAAACACAGCTCGTAACGAGAATGGTGCGGCACTTTCCATTATAATATGAGCAAAAAGATAATCCGTTAACAAGCCTTTACCGCAGGCGCTGATATAAACGTAGAAAATTGTCAGTTTTGCCGGCAATTCTTCTCGCTGTATTATACAAACGCATTTACTTCCACCAGCTGTCTGCAAACGTTTCCATTTTATGAAAGTTGCATTTAAATCAAATCCACCTTTTGTAATATTCCCAAGGATAGAAAAATCTCTTTCTAGAATTAAGAGTTTCTATCCTAAGGTCGATTTTCTATCTATGGTTGTGAAAGTCAGCATAACCAGAGTGCATACCAAAACTCAAAAAGTGATCATCAACTGAAAAGAAAGTCTATTTTGTAGAGTGTGTTATCTGATTATCAAGAAAAGTGGGTCAGATTTGGTATCTTGTTTTTAATTGACGTTGTAGCTAAACTGCGCAGCAAGTTTCGAAGGAAACGTGCGAAGCGCCAGAGGACAAAAGACACCAAAGCCCAAGTGATCGAGACATAGGTACACGGTTTTCTTTGACCTCTTGGCCCCAGTACTCGAGTCACACACTCGCCTCGTTGGGAATGCGACTTCCCCAGTAAAATGCTTACAATGAACGTCGCGGTTCTAAAGAGGCGATCGTTGAACCGTGCCCAAGCCAATACATAGAGATCCCTGTTTATCCTTTCATCTTTTGAGGCCGGGTCGCCAGGTTTATACTGCGCTTCCGCGTCAACGTGTCCATTAACGTAACAACGAGAAGAAAACTAATCTGGCAGTTCCCGTCAATTCCGACGCTTTCCTTCCCACCCAAGGTCCTTGTAACATGACCTCTGCGCGTGCCTGTACGATATAACGTGTTTGCCTGAACATGTGTTGCATAGATGCATTCGTATCTTCGCCACGAAGCTTCACTTCTAAATAGGTATCTGGTAGCTGGATGCATTCACGTGCTCAATGGCGCCGACGCTCAGAATTCCATTAACTCCACACAATCATTAAAGCTTCAAAGCAACAAACTGCGTACTTTCGTTTTTGTTTGTTTAATTCTCGTCAAAGTCTTGTAATTGGTGGCCTTGTCTTTGAAACGCAAAGTTTATGATCATTTCCTTTAGAAACTAATCAACTACAACATCTCACTAAACATTTTCTGAGCAAAAGATCGAGTAATAAAATTCCAAAATATTCAAGTGTGACTGTACATTTTTATCCAATCGAAATCGACTCGTAAAGTAGAAAGCCGATGAGAACAATAGTATCTATTATAGAATCAACGCTGAAAAACATTTCAGTTTAAAATTCAAGCTTAGGATCCCTCCTTTATAAAGAAATTCATGTATGCGGTGGACTATCACAAACGCGTTTTGCATGACAGATAAATAATCTCCACTGTCAAGGAAGTCGTAAGTCGGACGTTTCTAACGTCAAGCAGATGATGAAAATTTGAATGCAGTCCTATAGAAAACTATGAATGTCATTCATAATTCATAACATAAAGGAAACCTACTGCTCAGTCCGAATGTTTGGCATTAATATATAATATTCCTTTTACGTCACTGTTTTCGACTAACCCGAAATATTTTTCCTTTTAAAACTGATGATCCTGCGCCAATGAGTGTTAGTTAGGGATGTTTCACGGCGCGAAATCTTTCGCGCTGATAGGGCACTGCGGCACGAGGTCGGGAAACTTGGAGGACATTCTTACAAGTCGATTGTCTTCTATCGCAATGCATTTTTGTTTTTTTTCCGGGGACACGAATGTGCGCACGCCCAGATCCCAATCAGCCCCCGGAACGACGCACCCGCCTCGTGCAGAAGTAATCTTTCTCCTCCAATGTGTTTTCAATACTATTTCACTAAACTAAACGAATACAATGTTAATCTCTATTCTGTATCGTTGGGTTAGGTTACGTAAGTCGAGACGGCCTTGCATTATAGCATCATAACCATTCATTCTGTCCGCTCACCTGCAATGCGCCACACAATTTGTCCCGCCCGATTCACGGTGGCGGTATGCCTTACAGTGCACGGGGAAAATACTGAGTGAATTGTTTCATCTTAGCAGGAAACGTGGCCTGCAAAAGCAACTGGCCGTGGATTATTATCCAAGACACTAAAACGGGTCGAGTACCGACCTCGGCGCCAAAATGACAAAGACCACATGAATTCAAATCAATACCTTTATCTAGAGTGAAACTTCCGCTCGCTAGATAGCGATTGGCCAATAGGTATCTTTCTTTAGAAGCTAATTGACTAACTGCAAGGCTTCCAGTTATAATTTGAGTGCAGCTTCAACTCCTAAAAGAGAAACTTGATTGGCTGATTATGGCTTCAGACTGCTGGTCAATCTCGAGTGGAAATGGTAAGCTCATCTGTGAGCAACTCTAATTTTGTGTGATGAAAGAAACCCACAACACTGATTTCGACACTTGCTCTTGCAAAAGACGAGCATGTTCTGATTCTGCAGGAAAAAATGAGCTGATGTGTGATTTCAAATTTTAGGGAAACGAGTGACAAGATCTATTATATCACTGCAGTCTATTAGCTTATTCTGCAAGATTTATACTTGACACTTTAAATAATTAAGAAACTTCTTACAATAGTTCCTAAATCTAATAGAAAATTCCACACTTTTCGAGTAAATTCCTTTCAAGGCTTGCGAATTCCAAGAGTTCCTTCGCTGGGCATTTCAACTCATTAGGTTACCAACTAATTTTATTTGGTTTCCCATACAAATGTTGCGGAGTAAATTGCTGTATTATCCAATAAACTGATGCAGAAACAACATCAATGATGTCTGCTTCCATAAAAAGCCATAACAAAACCTCTTTCTGGCATTTGGAACTGATCAAGTTCGCTAAATTACTATGTGCATTTCGCAATTCAATCTCAAAACTTTCTAAACTGCTTCCTTAATTGAGATGATGGTCGTTCGACACATTTCGGAAATGAAAGGCTGATTGCCATTCCACCTGTGTATTCCTGATTCAAGCACTACGTCACAGTACCTCGTTCCAAATATCGGATTGGTCGTAATCGATAAATGAAGCGGGTAACGCTTGCGTCGTTGTTGTTCTGGATGAATGTTTCAGGAAGTAGCCGCTTTGGTCTATCGATTGCAAACTCAAAGGTCATCAGGTGTCAACTGGACGTTGCCACGAACTTGACCCCTTGATCTCATTTAATACAGATTTTGCCCACAAAGTAACGAGAACAAACGGCTGTCGTTAACAGAAAGGTTATATAGGTTCTTAAAGAAATCGGGACATTGCCTTTGGCCCAATTACTATCCGATAAAATGCGGTAGAATCTTTAAGAAAAATGTGACTGTTTCAAATTGAGTACCGTGTCAACAATTATGGTAATATTCATATAAATATTAAAAGATCAAGAGAAACAATGAGGAGTCAGAGGAGCATAATCACATAAAATGAGAGTAAATAAACTCTAATTTGAATTATCTTCGACGATGAAGAATCAACTTTTGAGAACTCTATAGACTAGACTTCCAGATTGGAGTTTATTTCCAATTTGTTAAACTAAATTTACTAACTTAAAACTTTAACAATATATGTAATTGAAACTTTTTCTTTTTCTGTTTCGAATTTTTTTTTTTAGAAATTTCATCTTTTTATTTAAAACCACAAATTTCGGATTAAAAATTAATCTGCTTCAGTTAAAAATTAACATTTTCGAGTTCCAAATTCAATTATTTGAGAGAAAAATTATATTTTCGGCTAAAAAATTCAACAATATAGTAGAAACTGAACTCTTTCGCCAAAAGTTAAACTACTTTATTAAAAACTTTTTTTTCAGCTGAGGATTCATCATTTTAGTCAAAAATTAAATTTTTTGTTTAGAAATTGTTTTATTCTGTTGATAATTAATTTTTTTCTTTGTCAGAAATTAATTTTTTCTTATGAAAATTGAACTCATCCAGTTTAGGTTTAAATTGCATCTTTTTGTTGAAACTTCAATTATTTTACTGAATCTTAATGTATTTTGTTCCAAATTCGACTTTTTTAGTTGGAAATTTATCTCTTTTAGTTGAGGATAAAATTCTCAGTTATCGAAAGTAATAATCTTCCTTTTATAAACATATTTATTACAATCTTCACAGTTCTCCTTTTTTATTGATAATTCCACCGTTTTTTCAAAATCGTTTTCGGCTTGGAAATTCATTTTTATTAGAAATTTCATCTTTTTATTTAAAACCATAAATGCCTGATTGAAAATTATTCCATTTCGGTTAAAAATTAATTTTCTTGATGACAATAACATTTTCGGGTTTCGAATTCAATTATTTTGTAAAAAATATATATTTTCGGCTCGAAAATTCAACAATTGGATAGAAACTTATCTCTTTGGTTAAAAGTTGAACTACTTTTTTACAGCCTTATTTTTTTAGCTGAGGATTTATCATTTTAGACAAAAATTATAATCTTTGGTAGAAAATTTAACTATTTTGTTGATAATTCTTTTTTTTCTTGGTCAAAAATAAATCTTTACAACTGAAAATTGAACTATTCCATTTTTGGTTTAAAGTTTATCTTTTTTCGTTGAAACTTTAATAATTTTCCTGAAAACGAATAAATGTTGTTCAAAATACGACTTTTTTTTAAAAATTGATCTGTTTTAGTTGAGGATTCAAGTATTTAGTTAAAAATTTGTATCTCTTGGTTAAATTCAACTCTTTTTGTTTTATAGTTAAATTATTTTTTGGTTGAAATATCAGCTATATTACATTACTTATTGAAAATTGATCTTTTTAGGTTAAAAAATTCAAATGTTTGAAAATTGAACTAATTTGTTAAAAATAAGCTTTTTGGTCCAAAATCAATTTTCTTTATGAAATTGGTTGAAGATTGAACTATTTGTTTAAAAATTCATGTATTTTGTTGAGAATTCGTCTTTTTTCTTAAAAATTCATCTCTTTTGGTAGAAATGTAATCTTTTTTGGTAAAAATTCAAATGCTATATTGAAAATGAATCTATTACAGTTGAGGATTTAAATATTACAAAAATTACAAAAATTCAGGAAACATTTTTATTATGCCCGACGCCTTAGTGACTTTATATTCTTCAAAAAGTTGAAAAAAGTCAACCAAGTCATACTATACAATCCACGGTCTGAATCAGACGCATCTAAATACAATATTAGACGCAATTTATATATCACCGTCAAACGGAGTTTAAATTGCTTAAGGTGGTTTTAACCAGAATCTATAACTAGTTACAGCTTAAACTGATTTCAGATTCTAGTTAAAACAACCTTAAGTGATTAAAACAATCAATTTATGAATGTCCGAATTTACCCCACACCCGAAATTACCTTTGAAGGGTACATTTACAAGAATGTAATAATTCGGAATTTTAACCAGTAAACATAGAAATAAATGTTACTACTTGTAAACATGTTGCCTGTCACTAAAACGAGAAAAAACGATTCCACAATGTGAGAAAGTGAAATATCGCCAAACAAGAAACCCGTAGAGTAACAGATACATTTTATAAATAGTGTCGCTATTTATAGAAAACGACTTACTGGACAAAATAGTCGAGTTAATTGCAGGGCAATAAAGCACTTGTCGTAGCGAAATAACATTTCTCTCGACGACATGTTCAAGTGTTGCAAAAGACTGCAAAATGCGCTCGCGAACTGAGAAACAACGATCGTACCGCGAAGGGAGGCTGGTTTTCATTCTTGCTCTCTACGATCGTTTCTCAATCGCCCGTGACTAAGAATCTTGTACACGACTACTTGAGCCGCGTGCTCCTAATAAATAATTTTGCCGGTGTCAAAAGGCTGGTGGGTGTTCGTACGGAAAATAATATATATACATATATATGAGCTCGATTCGACGCGATAACGCAGCCAAACGATCAATAATGTTCTGCATCGAGAATATACGGGTGGCACACGCGTATTATATACGCATACCGATTTCCAATATGACAATTTGCCAATGGGCGATCGATGCCGTATATCACGCCGATCGACGTCAATAACACTCTCGAGTCCGGTGTATGTACTGTAATAGTATAGACTATATAAATATAGTGTCCAGCATTGTTTCGGATGAGGGTATTTATTTGCAATGTCTAGTCGGTGTATTAATTTTCAATGGCGGGATAAATCATCGATCCTAACGGTTTAATAGTTAGGCCTACTGATCAAAGAAAACCGCTGACGCTATCATTGAGTGCCATCAATATCATCGGTAGCCAAGGAGCAATTTTCCAGTTTTCTGACTTTTCTTTAATGATCTTGCATTTCGAAATCCGGACGATTGCTTCAAAGAAAAACGATCGCGTCATTGTAACGAGTTTAATTATAGATGCTGGAAAGCTGCTCTAAGGAAAGAAAGACCTAGGGGAGCTGCGTCTAATGTGGAACACCAAAATATATCATTAAATTTGAAGAATAATGTAAGCGATTTCGCGTAGCAAAATCTTAAAAATGTAGTGCGATTGCTTAAGTTTACTCTGTATATAGCCAACATTATATTGGAATTAATTACTAACGTTAATTTGAGGTTTTCCAAAAAAGTTCAAATGCGTCAAGTTACCTGGCATGTTCCCTAATGTGGTGCAGTGCTCGTAAAATAAGGGGCTACTAAACAGTTTTTTGTGTTTTATTTTATAATTTATAGCATGTAAGTTTGTCTGCCCGACAGATGATTTTTAATTCCTGGTCATTGCCTGGTTTCCTCTAAATATTTTTAAATACTTGAAAGATTTCTGATTTGGAGCATCGAATTTTGGAAAAGAATGATAATTTTCAGTTAGAACTTCAGATATTTTTTGGTCATCAGAATTACGATTCTGATTTTGGACAGAAAATTTTGAAAAGAAGTCTAAATTATAATTCTAAACAAAAATTCCCTTTTCCGAAGTGAGAATTATATTTCCTTCCGGAAATTACCTGTTCCAGAGTATAAATTACAAATCTTTACGGAAATTTCCTGTTTCGAGTTACAATTATATTTATTTGCAACATTTCATCTCATCATTGTAATTTATGTTAGTTGTTTTCTCCCTTTTTCTAAAATTTGGAAGAGGGTAGTTTTAAATTGTAACAAATTCTGACTTAAAATTCTCGTTTCATGTAAAAAATTGAATGTCCCAATGTAAAAATTCGAATTCTTTATGAAATTTCCATGACCCAAAGACAAAATTATAATTCTTTTCCAAAATAAAATTTAAAATTATATTTCTTTACTAAACAGTCCTACCCAAAATTGAGATTTATCATTTGTTATAAAGCCATACTTATTTTTATTTCGCTAAATTCCCTGTTCCAAGTCAGAATTATATTTATTTTAAACATTTTCTATTATAATTGAAAATACAGTAAATCCCTGTTTCGAAAATTTGGAGGAAAAAAATATCAAATTGTGACGAATTCTGACTTGGAATAGAGATTATTGTAATTCTCTTCTTTGAAATCCGAATTATGATTTTTTAAACAAAATTCCCGTTCCAAGTCAAAATTAGAATTTTTGAGGGAATTTCCTGTCCTGAAGTAAAAATTTAAATTCTTCTATCTCAGAATTGTAATTCTTTTAGAACATACCCTGTCCCAAACTCAAAATCAGAATTCTTTACCAAATTTTCACTCCCAAAGTAAAAATTATAATTCTTCACGGAAATTCCCTGTCCTTAACTTAAAATTATACTTCTTTACTGAAATTCCATGTCGAAACTTCGAATAATAATACTTTTCGAATATTTCCTGTTTCAAGGCAGGATAATTGTATTTCTTCATGTACATTTTTTAATGTTTTTCTTTTATAATTATTCTCTGTCCCAATTTAGAATTTGATCCCAAAAATGCCCTGTTTCAAGTTAGAATTATATTTATTCGCAAACTTGTCTGTTATAATTCGGAAATATAGCAATTTCCCTTCTTTGAAATTTGGAAGAGGGAAGTTTCAAGATGTTACGGATTCTGACTTGGATCAGGGATATTCTTGAATTTCCTTCTTCTAAATCAGAATTAAAGTGCTTTTCCAAAATTCGCGTTTCATGTACCAAATTACCTGTTTCATGTCAAATTATAATTCCTTTAAAACATGTCCTGTCACAATGTAAAAATTATAATTCTTCACAAAAATTGCCTCACATAAACACAAAACTCTTTCTTCATTAAAATTACATTTCGAAACTTAGAATTATTTTTCTTTTTAAAGATGTCCTGTTTCATGTCAGGATAATTGTAATTCATGTGACTTTTTTATATTTCTTTTACAATAATGATGCAGTGTTCCAACTCAGAATTAAAGTAATACAATATATGAAATCACTTTTAATTTACATATTAAGTGACCCTGACATTGTATAATTTTGTTATCCACTCATGTCTCATCAGAACGAATAAATTTGTCCTGTTTGTGATAATCCCAATTAAGAATCAAAACACGCCTGCCACTTCATCCAAAGAAAAGCGAGCTCGAAAATAGTCAAAGTTATTTCTAGCGTAGAAAGTGTAAATAGTGACTAGCTAGTTACATTCTCTATTCTTTCCACAATCGAAAAGTCTTGACTCATCGGGTGTCTCTTGACTCGGAGACTGCTATTTTGCCACCTAGCTGGCTGAGAATAATAATCACGGCAGACCAAGAGACTCGGTTGAAAAATGAATTTCTCGAAAGCGTGAAATGAAACCCTAATAGGGGTCTTCCTTGCGAAGTTGAAGAATTTACAGGATAGCTCCCTCATAATATTCGCCCTCCTTGCAAAAAGAAGGAGCAAAAATGCTCAAGTCGATTTTACAGCCAATTATTAGCTACCACCCGTCGTGAAATTGGTCAGTTTTTATTGTTATGTTACTCCTTTGTTTTTCAGGTTCGCGAACTGGTGGAAAGATGTACCTGTCCTACACAATTTCCGATGATTCGGGTTTCTGAAGGCAAGTATCGTATCGGGGACACCAAGGTGCTCATCTTCGTGAGGATCCTGAGGAGTCACGTGATGGTACGAGTGGGCGGTGGCTGGGACACCCTTAGCCACTATTTGGACAAGCACGACCCCTGTCGGTGTCGAACATGTGAGTAAACTCAGCAGGATATTTATTCTCTATCTTGACTTT
>JAWWLR010000092.1:53002074-53015019 GCA_035041075.1 Acraspis erinacei | reverse complement strand
GCTCCTCCATGAAAAAGAAATTTATAGTTCAAATAGAAAAACTGTGCAAATTTAGATCAACGAAACTAAAATATAATTGAAAAAAGTAATTTTTTTTATATAAAATGGATTTTTTTAAACTCTATAAAATTGTTTAATTTTTTCCTTCCTTGACTCGAATACCTTTTTAAATTTAAAGAAATCTAAAAGAGATTAAAATCAAACATTTTTTGTTAGAAATTCAACGTTTTTCTGATAATTATTATTTAGGTTTGAAAAGTTACCTCTTTTAGCAGAATTTTAATATTTTTGTTTAAAAATACAACCGTTTGGTTCAAGATGAACCCTTTTTGGTAAAAAATTTAACTATATCTGGCTAAAAATGTGTATTTTTTGAATTCATTCAACTGCTTTGATATTTAAAATAAAAATATTGTCAGCTTGATTTTCAAATGTGGAATTTATCATTAGGAACTCATCCTTTTCAGTTCAAAATTAAACTAATCGGCTAAAAGTTAAACTGCTTTGTTAAACATGTATTTAAAAAAAATATTTATTATTTTAAACGAAAATTCAACTATTCTGGTAGAAAATGTACCTATTTGGTTGAAAATTGAACACTTGGATTGAGAAATCTACTATTTTCTTGAAAAGTCGGCTTTTTTATGAATTCATTTGTTTTTGATACAAAATTAAGATCCTTTTGGTTGTAATATCGACTTTTATCATTTTCGTTGAAAATTTATTTTTTTGCTGTTGAAAATTTATATACTTGTTTAACCGTTTAACAAATTTGTTAAATAATATTTTTTTGTATGATGATTCATAATTTTAGTTGAACATTCATCTCTCTGGTAGAAAATTTAACTACTTTGTTCAAAATTCTTCGTTTTGGGTAGAAAATTCA
The DNA here is from genome assembly GCA_035041075.1 of Acraspis erinacei. NCBI lineage: Eukaryota > Metazoa > Arthropoda > Insecta > Hymenoptera > Cynipidae > Acraspis > Acraspis erinacei. The sequence continues at coordinate 53,014,133 of JAWWLR010000092.1, read as the reverse complement.
ACTAATTTTTTTTGGTCTAAATATTAACATTACATTATTCGTTGAAAATGCATACTTTTGGGTTGAAAATTCAACTAATTGATAAAAAATTGAACTAATTTTTAGAAAATGCATAGTTTTTTGTAGAAAAATCAATGTTCTTGGTTGGAAATTAATCTTTTTGGATGATGATTCAACTATTTCGTTAAAAATTCATCTACTTTGTTGAAAAGAAAATATTTTTACTTGAAATATTAGGAATTTGAAACATTTTAATTTTAATTTAATGTTAGTATTTACATGAATATATTTTAAGTTAGCATTATTAAAAAGAGTCTCTTTTCAAACTTCTTGTTTTCTAATGTCTTATATTTCTAATAATGATTCTTAAAAAAATCTAAACCTTATAAAAAAGAGGAAAAGTGCAAAATTGGTTGAAAATGTTTAATTTAAGGTTTTTTTAATAGGATTTTTCCAATAAGTGGAGAAGAAAACTTTGTTTTAAGAGCTTCTGACGGCAAAGTGATTGTAAGTGATTGCGAAGTGACTGCAACCTGATTGCACGGATTGTAGAAGTTATGCACCCCTCGGTCAAACTAGTAGAACGAAGAGTGCCTCGGAGGTTGGCTGTCAACGCGAGTTTGGACCACCCTGTAGTCCATTAATATTCAAAGTACACAAGCCACGTATGAAATCGCGAAGAGGCTGGGCTGACATTTAGCTGAGTGAACGACTATGAGATCCATTGAAGCGTGGGCGAACGAACAACCTGTCCTCCGAACAATCACCAACTTTTGATTCTCAATAACGCAGTCTTCTCGGATCTTTCTTACTAACTCACATCAGGTGTCCAGATCATAGTTACCATGCTGTATCATAAGTGATGAATGACGACCTAGACCTTCCGAATTGCATAAATTTAAGTACCAAGTAAATCATTCCTCCTACAAGTTTGAATTATTGCATAATAATATCGAATAAATATTTATAATATAAATTTCATTTATGCGGCGGCTATTAGTATATTTTCTTATCTCTCTGAGACCGTCAAAAAAGAAATTGATCTTTCTCAGAACCTGATACTGAATAGATTCGATGATATGCAGCCTGAACACCAACGATCCCCTGATGTTTCCACTTCAGTAGATAGACACGTAAGCCACTTCTTTTAATAGATCACTCGAGTTTAAAAATAAAAAAGTGGTTTTTTGATTGTGAAGAGTCACACTCCGACCGAAATCAATTCGATCTTTCTGCGTCGCAAGTGACGGGTGTAAAATAAAATAAAGAGGAGTGAAGTGGATCTCTGAGCGACACTGCAGAATCAGTTTCATTTTTGCTTGCATTAATTAGCATTCATTAAAGGCGCGAAATTCGTTCCATAACAGAAGGAACAAAGAATGCAATGAATATAAACTGATTCAAAGCAATTTCGATATCCAAACAACTTTTTATCATCTTAAAATTATACAGCTGAAAATTCGTTTTGCAATGTCACTCGGCTACTATTCAATGTTTGCTTCAATAATGTATTATTATCGTTTTCTTATAAATCGTATTGTGCAACAGAATAAAGTGTTGCGGATGCTTATATTTCGGATTTAGTCAAAATGAATAAACCTAGCAATGTATTAGATAATTTGAATGTCCTAATCCCACACGATATGCTAATCAGCTAACTGGCTATTTAAAGTTTATTGGATCCCAAAGACAAATTTGGTTGGGTCAATCTATGGTCTAATTGGAAGCCACAAATTGCGAGAACCCGTTCAATTGAAGAAAGATTAGCGTAGGTGTCTCCTTTCGAAACTTCGATGAGCCGATCGCGTGGAATATCAGGCGCAAAAAAAGAAAGGAAGCAAAACAAAGGATTAGCCAATATCGAATGGAACGATGAATGGCGCCATGAAATTTAAAGATAATCGATGCAACAGGATCCCGCTATTAATTCAGGATCTTGATTTCAATCCTTTCTTTATTCTAACACTAGTCTAAGCTTAAATTTAAATTTCTTTGTTGCAGAACAACCGACAAAATCAGATCAAGAAAGATCCTGCGTGGAGACGGAGAGCATCGAGACGGGTTTGCGTAAAACCAGAATCGGTCCTCCGAGTCCCTTGAGAGCATCACCATCCAAAAGTGCAGCTTCCTCATCCGGTGACCGAACTCCACGAGCAGGTTCTATCGTTCGGGAAAGCAGCAACCTCTCAAAAGCCTCATCAGGAAGCAGAACTCCAAGAGAAGGCAACTCGAGTCCAGAATCAAGTCCCCTACATCGCAAGGGCATTCGTACGAGCATCAAAAAGCCTCCATACGGAAGCATCAGCAAAGCTTCCGCTGTTCCCAAGTTGCTTCAGAGTCCTCCTAATGGTGCCAACACCTGGAACGGTCGACAAACTAAACAAAGGCCAAGCTTGCAAGCTGACACCTTTACCAACCCCAAAAATTCCTCACCGACCTCTAGTTTCTCGAGAAAAAATTCCATTAGACAAAGTCTACCAAGGCCCTCCAATGGTCCCCAGTATGATAGAAATGGACGCAGGATCAGACCAGCAACTTCCTCTCTTCAATCATCACCAACCAAAACTGCTAATCCGCTGCTGGAGCAAATTCTTCAGAAGGTTGGTCATCTTCAAGATGATCAGCAGGTTGTTCAGAAGCTTCAAGACTTTCTTAGAGATTATAAGGGTCATGGAACAACGCCAGGTCATGAGGGAGATCCTACTCTTGATTTTACCAGAGCCTGGATCGATGGAAATGGAATTGTTGAGCTTCCAGCTGAAGGGTCCGTTTCTGTTAGCCCTAGAAAAGACCCAAAAGCATCGACAGAAAGGGGCAGTTTTTCCAGGATACCTGCTCCTGTCTACAAAAGGCCTATGTCCGTCGCTTCTGATAGCATCTGACCCGCTAGAAGGAAGTCGTGAGGTTGAAGGTACCTCGATTCTTCGAGGCTGGTGCTCCCGAATTCTTTAATTTTTATTGAATAATGGGTTCGCCTCGAGTTAAGTGAATCTCCTCGATGTGTCCTTTAATCGGAATCTCGATATGAGTAATCTTACTGGTGCACACAAGGATTGGTGAGATCGACGAATTCAGTTTCAGACTGGTGCTTTTAGACTTTATTGTTCCAGAATCAAAATTAAGCAGGGAAAAAAAAGAGCAGATTTGATCAGCTGTTTAAGTCACTTTCAGGGAAGCACCACTGCCGAGCAAGGGATTAGGAACGTGGCTTAATCCCCACTATTTTTCTAATCCCGCGTGCGGCAGGGGTTCTCACAAAAAAGTTAATTGATGCCTGCACAAATCTGCTCTCTAGAAATAAATAAAAGGTCAACCAATGCACAACAATACTGCGTTTATATTAAATACTTCAGGATCCGGAACAGATTGCAAACAGAGATTATATTCCTCTCAAATGCACAGGAACCTTTAAAAAATTCAGACTGCTAGCTTTATTTTGCATTAAATTTGTATTGCCTTAAAAGCTATTGTTGTGCAGCAGTTGAAGCATTTCTCACAGTGCAAGTGTTCGCGGGATTTAGTGCACGACCAGGGACGTTTATAGCCAGTCGAGTGCGTTAATAGTTTCCCGATCGGCTTCCAGTGTGTTGATTGCAGACCGAATGATTCAAGATCGATGACCCCCGGGCGCGTAGGAACTTCCAACGTTTGAGAATCAAGAATGTTAATCAAAGAATTGATTAAAAAAAAACTAATTTCAATCTTTGGTGATTCCTGCGCACCTTAATCTTAAATGTGTTTTGTTAGTTATAGGTCCGTGATTTTTAATCGCTGACAGTTTAATCGTTTTTACTCGAGATGAAACAATTCAGCAATTAGGTATGCTATTGCTAACTGAGTTGCTGGTTTGCATCACCTCTGGTTCTTAGCGATTACGACGATCGTTTATAGAATTTATTTATTTATATAGTCTATCGGTTGTATTTATTAAAGACGATTTATTTACGCGTTGTAACCTCTTTTTTCTGCACCAGAAAAAGCTGCAGAGAAGTTTGGTGGGTGCGGGAGAGGAGGTTTGTTATAGGAAGGGAGATTCTGACTCCAGTATATATAGTATATTAAAACTTAAATATACTATGCATTATCAAAATAACTCCAACAGACTGCGTAGATAGCATATATCCACGAAGAACAAATGTCATTCCAATGTTTAAATGTCTTTTTATACCAAAAGCAAACGTAGACCATTTTTTTAACAAGTGTCTGATCATTAGGGAGTGGTCAGTTGAAATCTCCATCAGAGACTGAACTCCTGCTAACCTTCAAGGTTAAAATTTAAGTGAAATATGCGTCGACGTGATCAGTAAAAGACAGGTAGGCGAAACGATAGCAAGAGCCTAAACTATTTTTTTAGTAACTTTAGACAATTGACGATTATAGGTTATACCATGTGGAGAAAACCTATCTCGTGAACTTGGCAATAAGGCTGAATATTTGTTATTCCTAAGTAACAATTAATTTGGTTGATTTAATCGAATTAAAAAAATGTTCAGTTCTTATAGTTATTATCAAATGTTTTAAGACTTTTGCTTAGTATTGATATTTTATGATAGGAATTTAAGCCTAAAGTGCCAAACTCGCGAGTTAGAGAGTTTTAGATGCTCCACGTTTTTGAGAGTGTAGTATTTTTTTAAGCGATTTTAGTGCCCACGATACCCACAGTAAGGAGCAGTGAATAAATAATAATTGATACATATGCATGCCGAAGCTTTACAGTCCCGATTACAGCTTAATCGTGTCAATAAATAATATCGATTATGATGCATTACTGCTATCATTATTATCATCGCTATTACGAACTACGATTATCAGTAATTTCACGATTATCACCACGATAATGATTGCTATTAATAATATTATTATACGCGATGTTGCCTATTTTATGTTATAATTTTATCTACATCTACGTCAAGTTGTAAACTCAGAAATTGAACATTAATAAAAATATCGAAAACCCCGAATATATTGTTCCAGTGTTTATATGACTTTTCCTTTTAGGATAGAGGAACTATGTCATTTTTATTTGAATTAAATGCAGATATTAAATATATAAAGGTGAATGAAATTCAGTATTTGAGGTCCGATGAAATAGTAAGGCCCATTATAAGGTTCAATCATATATGGATTGGCGTCCTTGCCGGATATGGCAAGACGGCTCTCAGTAAGCGAATCTCGGAAGAGGCCATTTTTAGAATGTCCTGTCGCTTGTACGTCGTTCTTACAAGAAAAACATAATGATGCATCGATAATCCAAGAAAAAATTATTAATTGGCTGAATTTACCAAAAGTGAGCCATAGAAAGAAGTTTATTAATCACCTTCAATTGTAAAAAAAAAAGCATTTGCCATTTTGAAAATAAAATTAGTCATTCAATCGTTTTAGGATCTATTTGGAATTATAAGTTTTTCCTAATGATAAATTGATAATAACATTTCCCAATTCTCATTTTACTAAGCAAATTATCTGTATAAAATATAAACAATAAAATAAAATATAAATAATTCGAAATTTTCATAAATTTTAATTTGAAAACAATAAAATTGTTATGTCAATTTCTAAAATCCTATCGTAAAAAATAAATAAAAATAAATCATTTTTATCTGCTATTTCGTGTTCGCATCATTAACATTTGGAATGGAAACTTGATAATTTTTTCGCCATACTTGAGTATTTTTCGTTTTATTGTCTATGCATTACAATTTCAACAAGTAATTGATCTTTACAAAATATACAAATAAATTAATTATTCTCATTCACTTGAGTCCAGACATAATTGAAAACATCTTAACATCAAAATATCTGATATTTTTCAATAACTTAAAACTCAATGATTAAAATTCGGATTTCCAGCTGCTGATGAGGTAAGTTTAACTTTAATAATTTTATTTTTTATAATTGGTCGTAAAAGTGTTAAAACCCGTTAAGGAATATTCAATCATCATTTTAACTGTTTTTCCTATACAAAAATTGAGGTTTTCAATATTTACCACTCTTACTGCAGGTAAAGTTTTTTTATAGAAAATTCTTTTTATATTAGTTGAGAATAAATATCCAAATATAAAGAAATAATCAAATAAAATGTGCATACAATAGATACAGAAATATTACACAATTATTAAAGAATTACTAAATCATTACCATAACATTGTTTTAAAAAATATCTACACCTTTCCCTATAATTGCCTAATACAATAATAAATATTAATTCTTTTTTAGTTATTAAAATTCTTTCCTAGTATCAGCAACTAGGAAGATGGTTGTTACAACTAATAAAATAGCAGTAAAATATACTATTTTTTCATAGTGTAAAAATGAATCACTCTTTTACCATTTAATTATTTTGGCTTGATTCAAGTAAATTGAATAATCAATTGCAGTAAAAAATGGCAAGAAAAAAAATTGACAAAAAATGCAGACAGCAAGAATGGAGCCAAGACTTTTCGCTTACAAACCCACTGCGCTATTTCCGCATCGAACCAAAGGTTGAAAAACTTTCGCATCTCTCGATTTAAGATATTGCATAGTACTTCGTAAATAATAAATATTTTTTTAAATTTCGTATCCCATTTTAAAGGAGGTCGAGCGTGGATTGGTAATCGAAATTTGGAAACTGAATTTAAAATATATCATAAATTAATATGAAATACGCTTTTTGTGGAAATTTCAGAACCTCTAGTTTATGAGCAACTCAACTTTGAAAATGATGATTTTAGAGGTGTATTCTATTATTATGTCGCACTTAATCGGTAGAATTGAAATATGTGGATGTTTGCCAATTGGCGGAGGCGAAAGGAACATTTTTGTATGAATCTCTTATTAGTAAAAAATACAAACAATTACGGAATACTAGAATTTGTGAATACTAGACAAACACAATATTTTCATTTCATATATTTAAATTAAATAAAAAAATAATTTATTTATTCCGTAGAAATAAATGTCTAAAAAAAAACATTGTAATTTTTCATCTTCCCTACATACGTTACACGACAATTCAATCAGTTTTCTTATCACTGTTTGAATATTCAGATCCCGAAAATTGTGTTTAAATTTGGAGAATAAAATAAAAGATACTAAGGAAAGCTTGAACGGTTTCAAATTTATAAAATTACAAACAAAACTCTTTCCAAAAATTAATTTTTTCTGTTAAATAATTGAGACCATAGACGCTTCGTGCTTTTTATTTATTTTAAAAACTTCACGAGAGATCTCATTTTGTATGGACGTGAGTCGCTTCAAAAAGTCAAATAAAGATCACGGTAGGGTAGAAATTGGGTAATTATCTGAAATTTGTGAAAAAAATGAGGATCAGAAGATAGCTAATAAAAAATAGCTAATAAGAACTAAATAAAGATTAATAAATAAACTAACTAAAAAAAATAACTAATAAATAAACACTTGCACTTTTTATCTTCCATTTCTAATTTCTCAATTCTTCAACATGAGAATACCTGTAATGTTCTCGTTTTTACTAAGTATGTTGCGAGCTTTATAAAATATACAAATAAAAAATAATTTCAATTTAATTCTGTCCATGTTTAATTGAGAATTTCTTGGCTTTAAAATATCTTATATTTATAAACAAATAAAGGGTATACGTGACATTGTAGAACCACCTAATTGTCACTTTTTTTCTAAAGTCGTTGAAAGTTAAAAATTTCCTAAAAGTTCATTGCACATTGTGGTGAAAGGATATGTTTGAATTCGCACTGGAAGTTGCGGTTATGGGAAACGTGTGGACATTCCTAAAAGCCTATAAGTAGTGTGAAATGTTTAGTTCTGAAAGTTCTAGAGGCTTCTTCTTAGCGAATTTTTAAGTTTCCTTTTTTTAATTGAAGTTTGTTTAATTTCAAACATGTCTGTAGAGGAAGAACAATAAAAAGTCGTTAATTTGTTAATTAGGTTGAAAACGCGAAAATCCATAACATTTTATACGTGTGCTACGTACTTCGCTCTATTTATTGAAATTTCCTTATATAAACGCATGCATAGAATTAGCGAATTTACTGTTCATGAATGGAAAAATCCGTTAAAGATGGGATTTTTTATTTCTTTGATTATAATAAGTAAATTAATGGATTAAACTGGCATCTAGTGTATTTTCGATGAATTTATTTATTTATTTATTTATTTATTTATACTGATTTCTTCGTAAAATGATATAAACTTACTAACTAATGACGAACTAAACGAGAATGATATATTTTGTTCAAAACAATAGTCACTACTTTCCATTTCAATAGTAATGTATTATCTCAAAAAATATTGCGATTAAGAATAAATTTTAACAACATTTGAATATTGCACTTAAGTTGCTTTTCCATAGGCAAACTTTTAGGAGCATTAATGGAGAAAAATATTTGTGCAACAACATTTTTTTTCGTTGGCTGAACAACATTATTTTTGGGTTAACAAAATGCGTTGTTATGCAAAGAAGTATTAACTTCTTCTAACATTTTTTCCTAATTCTACACAAAATCTCTAGAAAGAACCAATTCATTTTTTTAAATAAAAATTTAGAATTTTGCAAACGTTTATTTGTTTTTCTGAATTGTTTCTTGGCACTAAGTTATACAATCGAACAGGAAATTTGATGCCTAAAAAGAATTCCATTTTAATAAAAAATTTTAATTGGTTAAAAAAAATTATATGATTTTAGGAATCTTTTTCGGGCGATTTGAGGAAACTTTTTGCTTCTCTCAGTTGTACGTATACTAGTCAACATTTATTTTAATGCTTTGGACGTTAAAGAAGAACTAAGTTGTATGGAGAAATGTTTTAATTTATTCATACTTATATTTAAAAGCTGAAAGTAACCATTTTTAAATACACAAAAAAACAATGATGTATAAGGAGGAGAGATGAGCAAATCATTGGCAAATATATAATCCTTTAGGAAATAGCTTTAGATTTTTTATGTTCTTGTCCTTACTCACGATACATAGATATGAAGATTATACAATATTATTCAAGAATTAATCCATCATTATATCATAAGATAGTTAAAAAATTGCTACAACATTCCTTATGATTGTATAATATAAAAAGGAATATTAATAATGATTTTAGAACTCAAAAGGAAACATGATGGAAAGTGCAAGAAGCCTTTACAACAAAAGTATATGTTCTGACCAAGTGCTGTAAATTTCTGATGTTAAAATTTCAATATTAAAATTTAGATGGCCTAACTGAAATAAATATTGTATTAGCCAAGTCAGCCGCTGTTTTTTCTGCCTACGTCCAACTACGTCAATTCCCAACTGGTTATAAATACAACAGCCGACAATGAAAGACAATGATATCCCAAAAATTTGGTGCATTTTTCCTATAAGATTTAGCATGATTTTCTATTAGATGATATTCGTACTTGTTTATTTTTTAGGGATTATAATTATTATTATTATCATATTTATATTATTTGTCAGTTATCGACTATTTAGCACCTAATTTCATTGACTTTATTTCATTTTTAAATAAAATCCTGTTTCATAACGTTTTAATGGTTGAAAATTGTCAACTTGGATTTCTTAAAAATTCGATAAATTTGCAAGTTTTATAATTTTAGACGAACCATGGCCTACTTTAAAAGTAGAAGGAAACATTACAGCTACACAGCTAAAAAACAGGTCTAGGAGATCAAAAACGTGTACGTGTGGAAAAATCTTCTGGTACTGGCCAGACCCAGAAAAGACTGTTTGGTTTCCTGTCTTGACGCTGACCAGATGGTCTCGCCTCGGCCTGGCCAAAGGGTAACATTTCTTTCTGGCTAGCCACGTCTGGTCAGTCGCTAGCTCAACTACCTTTACTTTTTTAATGACTTGGATAAAAATTATTATCTAGTTAGCTGATCAGCGCCAAACCTGGTCCAGGCAAGACCGTAAAGGTGATAGGAAAAAATTGCTTGTTTTGGTAGTCAGAATTTCTTATTTTCTATCATTTTAGATATCCTGTAACTTTCTCAAAATATTCCGGGGAAAAATTAGATTAGACGAGTCAAGCTGTTTGGCCAGACCAGACTTAGCAGACCGAACGCCAGACCAGGGCCAGATAAGATCTTCCAAATTAGACAGTCTAAATACAGCCATACCCGGGCCAGATCTGACGCGAGATTGCCATGCCATTTTGTCACACGCGAGGATAGTATTGAGTAAGGAATATCCTGAAGATAAATTAATATCGAAATACGACATTAATCATTTTAGCAAAACTGCACGCCATACGAAAATGAGTACACTTATGAACCCCATTAAATATGATCACTTTCGAGCTATTCTTCGCATTAAAATTTTCTCCATGTATGAAAGCAGCCTCACCGAATAAGTCTGTTTATGTAGCAATAAGAAACTGTTACACCAACAACCTATTTTGTTTCCATGAAAAGTCCACTATATATAAATACCAATACTGGAAAGTTGAACGAGGCAAAGGACTTCAGCAAGACATTCACATAAATTATCTTGCAAATATTTAGAAAGGTTCTCGATCCATGTCTCTTCGATGTTGGAAGAAGGCACGAAGACTCTCGACATAATAAGAGGCTGAATGAGATGTCAACGCGTCTTGAAAAAAAAAACAATAATCCTGATTCCGCTTTAAACGCAACCGGTGAACGACCTGATTTCCGGTACCCATCTATGGGCTCGGTACTTGGAACTATTTCAAGGCCTTCTTCCAGAATCAGATTTTACTAATTTTTTAGTAGGAATAGAAATAGGGTAATCGGTACAATAATTGACCACTTAAACAATTTTTCTAGTTTAACAACTTGTAAAAAACACTGTAAGCGTAGAAAGAAATTCTAAAATACACAGGTGGATAATCAATTTCATTAAAACTTAAATTACCATAGTAAGTTAAGCGTTAAAATTAGCAGATAATTTATATTTTTTGAAATGAGCAATAATGTCAAAAAACACAATGACTGGCCATGACGACATAGTGATTAGCATAGGCCAATGATTGTATGATTGGCCACTGAAATGTGGTGAAATACAGTTATTGGCTCCTCGTTAACCACAAGGTTATAGATTATTGATTTACGCAGCACAGAAATTAGTCACTAGAATGTATAATAATAGACCGGAGCCAAAAACTGGTTTGCCATGATTTACACTCATTGTTGCTAAATCTAAGAGACAACTAATTATATACATAGTATATATAAGGTTTAAACCATTTTTAATGCATTTTTAAAAAGATATTAGTAATTATTTTTTTTAGATATTGTGGCCAATCATTATGATTTTTCTTTATTCACGATGGCAATGATTTCCCACACATTTATCAATATATAGATATGATTTCAAGGTAAGAATATACTACTATCGTGCCTCTTAATTCACTAAATATGAATAAAATCCAGAATTTTTTGTTTTTTTCCATATAAATATATTTAAACGAGGTAGCCGATCAATGGGAGATGGCCAACAATTGTACCTATTAACCTAGTTACGGATCGAAAAAAATTTTTTTAGAAACCATAAACAATACGATGTCTGCAAATAGTGTTTGTTTGAATTGTTTGAATCGATCGATTTAAATCTAGCAGCGCCAGCGAACCAAACAGTTTAAAAAAAATTTAATAGCATAAACTCACCAAAAATGCAAGATAGACGAGGGATCAAACCCAAAAAAACTCCAAATTGGATCCAATTAATCATTATTTATTGGCTGGTCAAACAATGGTTGAAATAACTTTATTTTTTTAAATGACTCGGGAATAAAGAATTTTTTACTATAAGAGTATTTAGCTGATCAGCACAAAACCTGGACTAGATCAAACTGGTCTGGTCGGGGACGAAATCAGACCTTGCAGACCAAACTTAGAATTTTGTGTACTGGGCATGCTGATCAGGGCCAAACCTGGACCAGACTAGACCGTCTAAATAAAATCAGACCTGGGAAAGTCTAGCGCCAGACATGGACCAGATCAGATCTTCGAGAATAGATAGTCTGACCTGGGTGAGACCTGACATTCGACTACAATTTAATTTTTCCACACGGATCCTGATTAAGTTAAAAGTACCAAAAAGTCATAGTCAGACACTGGTCGGGCTTTT
>JAWWLR010000092.1:52973171-52986723 GCA_035041075.1 Acraspis erinacei | reverse complement strand
AAATTGCTTTAAGAATGATAATTTTATCATGGAACATCTGATTTTGTACACGTAAAGGGAATTTTTTGAAAATAATTTTAATTCTTATTAATAAAAAGAGAATTAACAAAAAAATCCTTGTTCTAAGTCAGAATTCATCAGATATTGAAAATTCCATGATCCAAATGAGAATTTGTTTGAATTTAAAAATTATATTTTTTTGGCAAATTAAGATTGACCAGAATATGAAACTACTCGGGAAATAAAATTGTATCATTTTTAGCAGTTCGATTTTTTAGAATTTCATTCGACCTATAGCTTTAATTTTTAACCTTTTTGTTTAAACATTTCTCTTCTTATACCTAAAATTTTCCGACTAGATAAAAACCAGTGAAACTCCAGGTACTTATTTATTTAATTAAATAACAAATTATGTCACTTAAAAAAAGTCTGCTAATAAATGGAGTCCATTCTGAGTAATTGGTAGTCGATTCCTTTAAAAAACTACATGCATTTGTTTAAAAGTAGTAAAGTTGTGAATTTGTTTATAAAATTGTTTAAAAAATGAAAAATTATTGATCCTTGATAAAGTATCATAAGGAATGCATTTTTTCAAGCCATTTCTAGTTCATTACGTTCATATTTAAACATTTATAATTTTTTATCGGGACTTAACAAATCGTCAAATGTTCTTTATTTGCGACAAATTTATAATTAATTTTGTTATCCGAAAAATGTCTTTAAAGCGCGAAATGTCTGAGGTATGTATTTGTTTATTAAATTTATTTATAATAGTAACAAGTGGTTTAAATTAAACAAATGGTAACTTAGGACTATTTTATGTATATGCCGAACAAAAATTGAAAAATAAAGTCTCCAAGTATGTTTATTCTTGAAATAGCACTTTCATTCATTAATTAATTAATAATAATAATTCACTTGCACCTTTTCAAATGGAAGGTGGAAAAAAACAGTTTTTGTCGAATTTGTTTATGTCGCGTATTATTAAGTGTTTTCTTATCTCAGAACTAATTTAAAAAATTTTAAATTAACATTTTTAAAACAAAATTTTTTTATTTTTTAAATAATAATTTGCTAGAAAAATTTTTTATAAGTTACATTATGGATTGTTTTTTAAATCGATTTTGGTGAGACAAGAAAATACTGATTAATAAGCGACATAGTAGAAATTCGATAAAACCAGACATTCATGAAGTGCATCAGGAATTGCAGAAAATAATAACTTGCAACGATTTATACGAGGAAAATTGTTTGAACAAATAAAAATGGTTCAAATAATTGTCAAATATCTCAAACAAAAAATTTTTACTTTTACATTCGTTAATTGTTTCATTAAGAAAAGTAAAGACTATCTTTTTACGATTTGCTGAAAAACTTGTTCGTTATCGTCTTCACCTTACAGACAATGTGCAAACGTTAATTTATAAATTCAAAAGACTAGTAGACGAGAAAGGAAAAAAAATGTAACTATATGTGAACTCTTGATCAAATAACATAAGGTAAAGTGTAATCTGTTTTCAACAATTATTCACAAATTCTTGTTTTGTACTGGTTCTATATGTTGGTGTTTTTCAATAAAATTTAGCCTCATTAGGTCAGCGAACCAAGCTGACGAAACGTTGGAAAATAATAGTGAATTATTATTGAAATTTACCTCTTGTGATCGACAAAATTTTTCTTATTTAATTCAAATATGGAGGGTGATACTTATTTGTTTGAAAATTCATAAATATGTTAAACAAAAAATATGATGTTTCACATTTATCAACTTTATAATTTATTTTAAGAAATAATTACGTTACAGCATTTGTTGAAAACTTAAAAAAAAATCATTTTTAGCATGGATTTGACACAAAAGGTAATTTTCGTGTAGCATTTTCTGGGCACAAAACAAGGGATTTTTAGGGGATATCGGCCAAAATTAAATTATTATTGGAAGATTAATCCTTAAGAAGTGAGTAAATTTTAATTTACAAAAAGTTCATTACAACTACTTCTTTGTGTTCCATTTTTTCGAAAACCGAGCTTTTCCATTTATAACCTCATGTTAATTTCAAAAGTCTGGGGCACGGGTTAATGTTGACCGATTTGAAATAAGGAGAATTTGTTTTTACCGAAAAAAAACAAATGAAGGGGCGGGGGGGGGGTGATCTCCAAAAATTGGAAGTCGAATTTTTGGGTCACCCTCGTGTAAAACTCTGCTTAACTCTCAATAGACGTCAATGGTAAGTTAAAAGTGAGGCAAGAGGATACTTCCCATGCGATTACCAAGAATGTGAATAAATTTGAAAGAATTTACGACAGGTGTCGAAGTCAAATATTTGAAGATGCTCAGATCCCAAATGATACAAGCGAGAAATTTCGCGAATGTTAAAAAGAGTGATAAACACAGTAGGATGTGTCTTGCGTGTATGCATGAGTCAGCAAGGAATACATTCTTGGATTCGTAAACACGGCGAATAAAAATCATTGGTTCGCACGATGACAGTTGTAAAGGATGGGTATGTCCTGTGAGCTCGTGTACACTGGCACACAAATGACAAATATTGTTCCATGGTCCTTGCGCACAAGGCTGTAACATGCCGGTTGCAAATACCCACCCACCCGCAATGTATGACGAAGTACGACCTTAAGAGTAAGGTCATGACCTTAGCCACCGTTTGAGTGCGTACAACCAGCTAACAACTCCTCAGCGAGGTAGGTACCAGGAGGAAGAAAAGCGCTGTGTCATCTTTCACCGCTAATGAGGGGTTAACTGTCTTGCTGGTGTCTGCTAGTATCTGTTAGACCATAAGTGGTCTAACTTCACTAGGAAACTCAGACTCCAACAATAGCTAGCTCGAGAAGTCTCTAGGAATGCGGAAAGACTTTATTTTCAGAACTGCATATCATCCCTCAGATTTTACATTCCCTGAATGGGTCCAACCACCTGGGTGATTCATTAATTCTATTTCTAGAAGTTGTAAAGATTCTGCTGAATGGAGTGGTTGTAGTTTTATGTGCAACTTTAATTCAAGAGTAAACGAACAAAACATAATAAATCCATTAGAGATGATTCCTCAATAACGCTAAAAATGCTGTATTTAAAAAAAACCAGAGATATAGAAGAAGAATTTAAACAGCACCATGTAACGGAAACCCACTAGCCAGCTATTCAATATTATCTAATTATGGAATCTATTAGCTTCGATTGATGCGGTTTTTATTGCATATTGAACACTTTACAAAGAAAGATATGGATTTTAATTTATATCTTTTAAATATTACAACATTTCTCAAGCGCAATTTTCATGAGATAAACATTTTTTGTGAACTAAAATTCAATAATCATGATCTTCAAATCCGAAAAATGCTAAAACGGTGCAGATCTCATTTTTGTTGTTGTTCAAAAAATGGATTTATCATGTTTTGTAGGCTTACTCCACATTTGACAATCATTTGGATTTAAGAAATTACTGGACCGAAAATTAAAGTAGTAGGAAATACTGCAAAGGAGGTACCTGAAGTACCCTGGTGCCCACTTCCCCTTTTTGCATTTTTTAAATAATTATGCAACTGAAATCGTTCTCTTGTCGTTTATTCCAGTAAGCCACACACGTAATGTAGCGAATAATTAATTATATTTTAACACGTTTCACGTGCACGAATCAAATAACTTTATGAGATATTAATAATCCACTGAAAGTCGAATTTTTTATGGTGGGTACCTGCTTACCCTGTGACGATTATTTTTACAAATAAAAGATCCGAAAGAAATTCTAAATACACCATTAGCTTAGGATTAGTTTTAATAATAACGATTCGAAGACTTTTCATCTTTATGGTAGAAAATTTATTTATTTAATTGAAAATTTAACTATTTTGTTAAAAATTAGTTTTTTTGTCTCAAAATAAGCTTTTTTAACTTAGAATATAACATTCTATTTTTCATTAAAAATTTATCTTTTTTCGTTTGAAAAGTCATGCACTTTGTTAAAAATTCGACTTTTTTATAAGTAATTAATTTTCCTGGTTAAAAACTCATATTTTTGGTTAAGAATTCAACTAATTGGTTCAAAATTCATTTTTTTGTTGTTAAAGATCCCTAATTTTAAGTAAAAATTCATTCTATGGTTGAAAATTTAACTATTTTATTTAAAGTTCGTTTTTTTTGTTAATTGTTTTCCCTGCAAATATAAAATTCCATTTTTGGTTGAAAACTTACATATTTTAGTTGAAGATTCATTTGTTTGGTTGAAAGCACGCCCTGTTTGGGTTAAATTTTTTTTTAAATCCAACTTTGTTGTAGAAAATTCGTCTTTTTTTGTTTAAAAATTCAACAAGTTTGTTGAAATTTTACTTGTATACCTAAAATTCATATTTATTACACTTCACTTCATCACCTTGATGAAAAATTGAACTATTTTGTTGAAAATTCGTTTTTTTTTCGTAGAAAATTAAACTTCTTGCTTGAAAATTCATCTTTATGGTTGAAGAATCAACTATTTGCTTAAGATTTCATCTATTTCATTAAAAATGTAATACCTCTAAGTTATAATATATATGGATTTCTTATTTTTTTAACTAAATATTTTTCCCACGAAAGATCCTTCAATCCCCCACCACCCTCTAAAAATAGTAGGCATACCTCCCTCCATAACGTCTTAATTAAGTTTTTGGACGACCCCTTAAAAAATTATGATTGACTCTTGTTCGTAATGTTTTCAAGTCAGGGAACTTCCAAATTAGAATTTTGTAGCAAAGCTGATATTGGAAAAGTATTTGGCACATCTATAGCCACATAAGCATTTGTATTAAATTTATTGCAATCTAAATAATTGAATACTCTTCCAATTGCACTGGTTACTTTGTAATTGTGTGTCTATAAAACTGAAACGTTTTATTTTCAAACTACCTATAGATGATTCGACCTCAGAAATAGTTCTTTGACGTATTTATATCGTGAAATTGAAATATAAAATATTCATGAACAGAACCAACTTTTTTGTTGATATTAATATATGAATAACATAATTAATGAGAAAAAGATTTAATTGCGGCAAAAAACTTCTCTCAATGACTTTACTATTTAACTTTCTATTACTAATTGCCTCTCTATTGACAGTTCTTGATCCCTATTTCATGACACAATTCCGCAAACAATTTCCGCAAGTTTCCTCTAAATTGGGACGCTGAGTCACTGGATTTCCTATCTTAGGTCAGTACCAAACAGTGAGCCTTGTAATATGCAAGGTCGTTCCTCATTCAAAATGTCATCTCACGCAACGTTACGTAACATCTCTTCGGTATGACTGAACTGGTAGTATGTAAATTACTCTCTCATCAATATACCTGTTCCAAATACAACAGGGATTCTGCACGCGATCAAAAAGCAGTAATCGAGGTTCTGTCTATTTGAATGAAAGGGATCTTTGTGCAATCATTAATCACAACTTCTTATGTGGCATATTGATTTTAATTACCTGCGGCAGGGAACGCGTTAATTGAAATCAAAACCTAATCGCCAGATACTCGTGACTCTTATGGAGTCATAATGCAAAAAGAATACGAGACAAGCTACATGTTTTTTTCATCCCATGAAGATTGTGATATTCTTCTTTCGCACGAGAATGAATAATCATACAAGATGTTACACGTTCTTTTGTACAAGATAATTAATTTTATGTGAAAGGAATCCAATAACACTAAGTGGAGAATCCCTCCGACTTTATAGGGGCCGTAAATAAATTACGTAAAGGCTTTTGGGTGGGGGAATTTCAAAATTGGGATTTTGTAGCAACATTGATATAGGAAAAGTATCTAGTAGATCTGTAGCCACATATAACATTTATATTAAATTTATTGCATTCTAAATAATTGAAAACTCTTCCAATTTCATTGATTATTTTGTAATGGTTATTTGTTTATAAAACCTTACATGGGGATGGGGAGGATTATTTGGTCAAAACTATTTCTTATGTAAAATATTTTCAAGTTTGCGAATTATTAAAAAACTAAAGTTAAAATTTTGTTATGGTAAACAGCAGTAATTCAGCGCAATCTAGTGCTTGTTGCAGATAGGTTTCAATTTGGTTTCAATTTGATTTCAGGTCATTTTCTTACAAACTCATTTTGAACTTCACTTATGTTCACTCTCTTGATCAATATCAAAAAAGAACTATTCAGTATTCACGTATAATCAATATAGTTAATAATAGTGAATATTCATATTGCACAATATACACCTATTATTGTTGAATTATGTTTCAGTATATTTAATCCAGTATCTTTGATCAAAATGAAACTTTTTTCTGTGTAGCACCTAGTACATTCAGTTAAAAAAACGTGTGTTACTTACTGATTATGATAACAGTATTACTTGTAATTTTCCTCATAATATTAGTATTAACATTAAATGTAAAAATAATAAATTTACTAAATAATAATACATGTATAAAAAAATAAGAGGTCATCTACAAATTATGCAATGTATTTCTCCTCCCCCCCTCCCACCCTCTCCACACGAAATCTTACTAACATAAGATTTTCTAAACTTAGGGGAAAACATGCATGTATACAATATAAAAATTAAATAACAATAAATATTACATTGTCATTCTAATAATCTAATGCAAAGTCTGTATGTATGTCTGTCTGTATATCTGTAGGCCCTTTCTAGTCATTAGCCAATTTTGATCAACGTCAATGTTTTATTTTTAAATTAGAAATTCCATTTTCCAGCCAAGCTGTACAAGATATGGAAAAAGAGTGCAGAATCAAAAATGTGCATCTTAAGAAGATAAATAACATTTTCATATAACTATTTTTTGAGAAAAGAGATATTTTTCGTATTAGGCGTCAAAAATGTTATTAAAAATAAAGAAATCAATTTTGCAGTCAAACAATGCAAGATACGAAAAAAATGAATAGAGGAAAATTATTCTTTAAAAAAATCTAAAAATTGTTTGGTAATCATTTTTTATGGGACGCGCAGTTTTTATTTAATTCTTAGAAAATACCATTTTTTAAATTAAAATTTTCGAAAAAACGACAGAAGATACGAAAAAAATTAATTGATAAAAGTTGTTCAGCAAAAAAAGTTCGACATATTTGTTATGAATTATATTCTTGGAAAAAAAATTTTCTTGAAAAAATGACTCAAAGTACAATAAAATTATTATAAAAAAAAAATTTCTCCTAGGCCAGATCTAAAAATTTGCTTTAAAATTTTGTTTGATAGGACGCACACTTTTCTTATTCATACAAACCGGGTAATGAAAATAAGTCTATTTCATTATCAAAGAACATTATGAATTATAGTAATATGCATTTATTGAAATAATAAGTTTTTCCGGAGAACTTCAGAAAAAAAGTTAAAGCTAAATAAGGAACAACTATTAAAGTAATCATAAAAAATGTTATAAATTAAATTTTAGCTTATTTTGTCCATTAAGAAATACTTTAACATATTTCGAAATTCTAGTTTGAACCCCATCGTGCATTTGGTGCGATAAGCTTACAAATAATGGAAACTGAAATCATTTACATGAAGAAACAGCTCTACTTTTTAATCACGCTAACTCGATTTTTTAGTGTATGAATACCAAGGTAGAGCTTTTTTAATAAAAGTAGTTCTTTGTCATAGAAGTAGTTAAACAGGTAATATTTCATTCGAACAAAAAATAAGGAAATTATTTTCACTTTTGGTTAATAACTTTTTTTTACAATTGTTCGAAAACATGAATAATCATACACTTCTCCTGTGACTTATAGTTTGCAAGGTATAAAACAAAATCTAAAAATAGCCGAATTTTCAGGGGTTGGTTTCATATTGACATACTTTTTTATAGGGCACAGTTTGATCTATGACACAATTTACTCTATGGCATTATTGGAAGAAGTTGCTTTTCATTCTATAAACACAGTTTTTAACAAAAATATTTTTTTTATTGATCTGGTAATAATTCTAATTTACTTTAAATCTACTGAAATATTTTGAAAGGTGGCCATCACCGAAATAAGGAACAAAAATAATTAGTTTAAAACGAATCCACTTGTGAGTTCTTTTTTTCTTTTATAACTTCTTATTTTTCTCGTCTTTTGACTTAAATGGAAAAAGATATAATAGAACCCAATAAGAGATAAACTATTTTTCTTTGAAATTAGTTTCTTTTGAATCGAAAAGTCTACTTTTACATTTCTGGTTCTGAATTCATCTCTTTTGGATAAAAATTCTACTATTTGGTTCAAGATCGAACTATTTGATTCAAAACACGTTCATTTCGTTAAAAATGAAGTTCTTTTTATTGGTTGAAAGCTGAACTGTTTTGTTAAAAATTCGTTCTTGTTTGGTAAAAATTAATTTTTTCATTGAAAATTCAACTGTTCTATTTTTTATTAAAATTTGATTCATATTTAATTTATGCAGGGCTTTATAGAAGATTCACCTCCAAAATTAAGATATTAATCACCTTTCAAAAAAATTAAACTAATTGGCTTTTTTAAAAATAAATTCAGGATTTTATTTCAAACAAATATTGATGTGGGTGTTTCAAAATTTTAATTTGATCGGAATTTCAAATTTCACTTTGAAAAATCACTCTATCGAACAATGCTATAAGAATAAGGAATTTTAATACAAGTTGAAGTCCAAAAAGTCTATAATAATGATTACTTAACAAAAAAATGAAATTTTAACCAATTAGTTGATAGTACCAATAGTAAGAAATGCAAATTTTCAAGAAATTACATGCATTTTCAAACAAATAGTTAAAGGTTTAACCAAAATAAATTAATTTTCAACTGTAATATTAAAACCTTTAAAAAATTAATTTAACCTTAAAAAATTATTTTTACCAAAATTCTCCAATTTTCAAATTAACAAATGAATTATTAACCACCAAGATTAAATGAAACATTGCAATATTCTATCACGAACGACGAATTTGAAGCAAAATACATGAATTTCTTAACCAAATAACTGAAATTACAACTGAGGAAGATAAACTTTTAATAAAATATGATATAGGTAAATTAGCAGTTTAAAAAATTAGCTTTAAATAATGTAGTTCATTTTTTAATATAAAAAAAAGGTTTTTGAACTGAAATCACGAATTTTCCATCAAAATGGATTATACGAATAAAATTTTGTCTCGTTGCAACATTTATTAAATTTTTCAAAATGTGAAATGGATAAGAAATAGGATATTTATTTTGGATTTTTGAAATTTCTTTTAAAACTAAAAATCTAGTCTTTTTCCTCAAGTAGTCCGTTCTGCATAATTTAGAACGTCTGGCTGCCAGGTGTCCAGAAATGATTAATATTGCGCAGCGTCTGAAGAAATTACGATTGAATGAGCGGTTAAGCTGGTTTTAGCGAATCGAAGTGTCGTACGAGCGATTAGAGCAACTCGCGATTGACAGACAGAACAATAGTACAACAGTGCTGCGGACACGCGCACGGGTCCCGTAATCAGCCCACACGTAGATTATATCATTTTTAGGCTTCTTTTATCATCGATTTTCTGTTCAGGACTTTTTTTAATACAAATACAAATCGACGGGCGCGGCTTGATTTCGTGTTATGGAATTATCCCGGATATCCCAACGGCCTGTCACACATACCCAACTGCATAATTTTATGCATATCGGATGTAACTCATAGATCGCTTGTTTTGATTTCGCTGTCAATCGTAACGTCGATTTCAAATGGAATTTATCCGCCATCAATCTTAAATTAATAAAGACGTGTGAGCATTCAATCGAGAAGAAATAAATTGATTCTTTAGGAACAATCATGTTCACACTATTTGCAATATTAAAGGCAAAGGTTTTTGTAGGTAAACCATCGGAAACTAGAAAAAGAGGTATATATTTGCGAAAATCCCTCAAATGGGGTATTAGGGAGACTCTTATTTATACTGTGAAAAAATTTCTGTATTTTTTTTCTCAGCCCTAGTTTTGTTCGAATTCTCCACAAAACGAGCCTTAAAATAAGCTCTAAATTAAAGCGAAATCGGTCATCATTTTTTAAATTATAAAATTTTAAGATCCTCTTATTTGACCCCAAAGAATCCTCCGTGATAAATGAGAGTTCCACATAATAGTAAATTTCATGAGCATATTATTTGTTTAAATAATTTTAATTTGATAAATGATTGATTTCTTGTAAAAATTACATAAATTACGTAAATACATTGGGTGCCGGGTCAGATATTTTCACGTCTGTGAATTATTAAATAACAAAAGTTGAACAATTATGTAAAGAATTTAAATATTATACGACAGATCATGTACTTTGTTGAACATTCATTTATTAGTTCAAACTTCATTATTTTAGTTAAAAATTCATTTGTTTCGTCGAAAATGTAACTATGTTTTGATAATTACTCGTTTCTTTTAAAAAATTAAGCTATTCCATTGTTTGTAGAAAATTTATATTTTTTAGGCAATAATTCAATTATTTGGTTGAAAATTTATGTGCTTTGTAAAAAATTCATGTTTTTTGGCAGAAAGTTAATTTTTGGATTGAAAATGCAAAGGTTCGGTTAAAAACTAGTCTGTTTTGGTTACGGATTAAACTGGCTTGTTGAAAATGCGATTTTTTAAAATTCAAATCAACTGTTCTAAATTTAAAACTTTCATCTTTTTTTGGTTGAAATATAAAATATTAAATTTTGGGTTGAAAATTTATCTTTTTGGTTTGAAAATTACATTTTTTAAGTGGAAAATTTAACTATTCAATTTTTAGTAGAAAATTGATATTGTTTAGTTAAGACTGCAACTGCTTGGTTTTATGTATTTCGATAAAAATTCTTTTTGATGAAAAATTATTTCATAAGAATTTATCTGTTTCTTTGATAAGTAATGTATTCGGCCAAAAACTCTCTTTTTTTTGTTGTTGTAGAAAATCACTGTTTCATAAAAATGAAAATATTACTTTAAAAATTAAACCGTTTATGATATAAAATGAAAAAACATTTTAGTTAAAATGTAACATTTTTCGCTGAAAATTCATCTTTTTTGTTGACAAATTATCTTTTTGTTGAAAACTCATCTTTATAAGATAAAAATTCAACTAATTTGTTCGAAATTCGTATTTTATGTTAAAAATTCAACTACTCCGTAGAAAAATTCTTCTTTTTTTATTTGAAAATTAATTTTTTGTAATCAAAATTTATCTATTGCATTTTTGGTTAAAAATTGATCTTTTTCAATTTAGAAATTCAACTATTCGATCGAAAATTTATGTAATTTGTTGAAAAAGCATCTGTTTGGTAGAAAATTAATCTTCTTGCTATTTTGGATCAATGTTCATGTTGGATTATGTTCACTCTCTTGATCAATATCAAAAAAGAAGTATTCAGTATTCACGTATAATCAATATAGTTAATAATAGTGAATATTCATATTGCACAATATACACCTATTATTATTGAATTATGTTTCAGTATATTTAATCCAGTATCTTTGTTCAAAATGAAACTTTTTTCTGTGTATTTATGTTATCCGTTTTGTTGAAAATTCAACTATACAATTATATATGTATTTAGACAAATTTCCGAGTTTTTTGAAAAATGTCGAAAAAAGACAAATTTATCGATTTTTCACGGAAAACATGTATTGAATTAAAGAGATGTTGCGTAAACCATCAAAATGTCATGTGAACAAATATTTATACTCGTCATACTGATACACGAAATCATTAAATGTAAATAACACCATAATTCATACAATTTTAGAGAATTGTTTAAACATTTGTAAAATGGTTTAAAAATGAGTGGAAATTAAATCTTATTCATGCATAATTATATTTTTGCCAAAACTATTCGTTCAGTATGCTCATAAAACTTACTTTTATGTAATACTCCCAATTAGCACTCATGTAGGATTCTTTAGAACCCCATAAAAAGGTTTTAATGCTTTATGATATGAAAAATGATGGTCGATTCTTTTTCCCTGAAGTATTCTGAACAGGTTAATGTATTATAAGTACCATATTTTTACGTTTAAATCATACACTAAGTAGAATTTGGTCTTTCTCCCATGTTAAATTAATGGGGAACTTTATGATCTTTGGGACATGGGTTAATGTAATGGATTTCCCTCGAATTTGAAGATAATTTTCATGGACATTCCATCAGAAAAGGGCGTCATAGTAAAAAAAATGATTATAAAAAATAAGGACAGCGAAATGGGGTATTCAAATTGAAAACTTCAGTATCGATTTTTCTGAAAATTATTATTGTTTATTGAAATTTTTAAAACCTGTGAAATTGTAAGCTCAAAAGTCTTATACAATTTATTCCTAATTTCAAGACTTACTACCGCAGAGATGAATTTTCAACCCAAAAAGTTAGTTTAAAAAAAAACACGAATTTTCAATAAAAAAGATTAAAATTGAACTAAAGAAAGATGAATTTTCAATCCAAAATGACGGATTTTTTAGAAGACAGCTGAAAGATTACTTTTCTACTATAAAAGGAGAATTTTCTGCAGAAAGACGAATTATGAATTAAACTAAAAAAAAATTTTTTTTGGAACCAAATAGTTAAATTTTCGACAAAAGAAAACGACTTCATCAAAGTGGTTGAACTTTCATCCCGAGAAGATGAATTTTCAATCAAGAAAGATGAGTTTTCTACCAAAAGACCAATGTTCAACTAGTTGAATTGAACGAAAACGAAAACGAATTTTTAAACAAAGTGGTTCAATTTTCAACAAAAAAGATGAATTTTCAAGAAACAATCAAATTGTCAGAAAAAAATTAATTTTTGACAAAAAAAATCAACAAAAAAATTTCATTTCCCACCAAAAAGTAAATCTTTAAAAATTAAATTAACAAAGTAGTTCGACGCAGTAAATGAATTTTCTATAAAAAAAACGATTAATTTATAACCAAATACTTACATTTTCCACCGAAAAGATAGATGAAGATTATTTTTCTACCAAGAAAGATGAATTTTCAAAAAAATGCATTAATTTTCAACAATTTGCTCAATTTTGAACAGAAAAAGGCAAATTATCTACAGAACAGTTATATTTTCAAAGCAAAAAGTTGAATTTTTCCACAAAAAGTTAATTTTCTACAAAATAGTTTACTTTTCTTCCAAGTAGTTACATTTTTATAAAAATAGTTTCATGTTTAGCGAAATTTTTGAATTTTCAATGAATCGTTTGAATTTTTAACAAAAAAAAATTAATTATCAACGAAATTGTTAAATTTTCAACACAAAAAAATTAAATTTTCTACAAAACAGTTCATCTTTCAACACGAAAACATGAATTTCCAACTTAAATGACGATCTTCAACTAGAAGAAAATAAATTTTGAACAAAGTAGTTCAAATATAAACTATGCAGTTATATTTTTAACCAATAAAGGTGAATTCTCAACCAAAAATATAGTAGTTAACACTTATACCACCATTCATTTCATTTTCGACCAAACGGTTGCCCTGCTAACAAAAAAGGTGATTTTTTAACCAAGGAGATTAATTTTCTACAAATGAAATAGTTCAATTTTTAACCAAACAGATGAATTATAACAACAAAAAATTTTTTAACAGAGGGAA
>JAWWLR010000092.1:52900181-52911634 GCA_035041075.1 Acraspis erinacei | reverse complement strand
TATCATTTTGAACCAAGGAAAATTAAATTTTTCTTTTAAAACATTAATTTTTAACAACAGAAAAAGAACAAATTTTCAATCAGTTGAATTAAATCGAAAAAAGACAAATTTCCCAAAAAGTACTTGAATCCTCAAACAAATATATTTAACAAATTAGTTTAACTTTCAACCAAGCAGATTGATTATTAACCAAAACGTTAAATTTTCAAATAAAAAAAAAAACAATTTTTAACCATGAACATTAATTTTTTACATAAAAAATCAATTGTTTAACAAAATACATAAATTTTCATCTAAATTGTTGAATTTTCAACCAAAACAGATAATTTTTCAAGGCAACAAGACCAATTTTTTACAAAACAGTTGAATTTTTAACACAAAAATGTGAAATTCAACCAAAAAGATAAATTTTCTACAAAATAATTGAATCTTAAACTAAAAAAATTTACATTTAAAAAAAAGGATAATTTTTAAACCAAACTGTTTAAATTTATACCAAATTGTTGAACTTTTTAGCTAAAAAGACAAATTTTCTACAAAGTAGTTGAATATTCAACACCAAATTGTAAGATTCAACAAAAAAGACGAATTTTCTATAAAATAATTTAATCCCAAACCAATGCAGATTAATTTTCAACCAAGAAGAATCTTTTTTAACAGAAAAGTCACATGTTCAACCAAATATATGAATTTTTAACCAAATAGTTGAAATCTCTATCAAAATAGTTTAAATTATAAAAAAAATGATTTCTGAACAAAAAAGTTAATTTTCAATTCAATAGTGTGATTTTCTACCTAATTGTTAAATTTGCAAACAAAATATATATTTTCTAGAAAGCAGTTAGATTTTCAACCCGAAAATGTAAAATTCAAGCAAAAAGAGGAATTTTCGATTAAATACTTGAATCCTAAACCAAGATAGACTAATTTTCAACCGCATTATTTTTTTACCAGAAAAGTACAATTTTAAATAAAATATATGAATTTTCCACAAAATATTGGAGTTTTTAACTAGAACATATCAATTTTTAATTTAAATTATTAAATTTCAACCATGCATGGAATAGTTAGATTTTCTGTTTTAAAATTTGATTTTCTACCAAAAATGAATTATTAACCCAAAACGTCAGCTTTAAAACCAAGTATGTTGAATTTTTAAATAAAAGATGATACTTTAACAACATAGTTGCATTTTCAATTAAACAATTAAATTCTCAACCAAATAGTACTAGAATTTTTAAGTAATAATATAATAGTAGATTAATCAACCAAAAATAATGAGCTGTTAACAAAAAAATGTAGACTAATCCCATCGGGTTCAATGAATTCAGTTCGAATTAAAACCAATAAAAAAACAAGAAGAAGAAGGAAAGAGGAATCCTTTTGAAAATGGTCCTCTTAAAGAAAAAAGGCAACTTGTAAGACAGTTTTCAATTATTTAAACAATTAATAATCATTCACTTGCGCCTTTTCATGGAAAAAGTGAAGAAATTTTTTTCCGGCACATGTCCCTTATCATTAAGTTTTTTCTCATCTCGGAAAAGTAATTTTTTCAACAAAATTTGCTTCATCCGTTATGGATAATTATTTTTGTTCAGGTCGATTTCATTGAAATAATAAAATATTTATTAAGAAGGGGCTGTATGCTTAAATTACAAATATTTTTAACACATATATGAAAACGAAATTAAACCAGATTTCAGATACAAATTTAAAATTTTGAAATTAACTTATTCATACAAAAAAAATATGTTTCTAACATAAAAGATGACTTTTTAAAAAAAGGCTTGAAGTTTCAACAAAATCATTAAATTTAAAAGAAAATTATTAAATTTTGAACCAAATATATATGAAAAAAAAATTAATTTTAATATCAAAAAGATGAATTTTCAACAAGAAACGATAGTTCAGTCGTCAAAGAAAAAATTGTTTATCTAAATTGTATAGAATATTCAGGCCAAAAAATGAATTTTCTGTACAAAAATTCAATTTTCAACCAGAAAAAATGAATTTTCAACAACATTTTTTCAATAAAAGAAACCTTCATTCAAAAAAATAAATTTTCAAGAAAGCAGTTCAAATTTTACCCACATAGTCGAATTCCAAATTGAAGAAAGATAAAGTTTCAATAAAATGGTTAAAATTTCAACCAAAGAGATTAATTTTTAACTGAAAATATTAATCGTCTACAAAAATTTATTTCTTAAGAAAGTGGTTCAACCAAAATTTTCAACTAAAAAATCTGAAGCCTCAATTTTAGTTTGACCGTCTAATATCAAAATATGAGTATTCAACAAGAAGTAAATTTTCTACGAAGAGATTTGAATTTTCAAACCAAAAAGACGAACTTTTAACAAAATAGTTGAATTTTTATCCAAGAATTTTAACAAAATTGTGAAGTTTTTATCAACGAAAGATGCAATTTCTACTAAAAAAATATGCATTTTTAAGTTAAAAAAACAATTTATAAACAAAATTTAAGTTTCATCCAAAAAAGATTTTAATCAACTTTTCAACACTTTTCTATCAAAAAAAATTTCAAAACAGAAAAAGAACTTTTACAAGATTTTCTTTGATAATTTCCTGGCTTTTCCACGAACAAAAATTTCCCTGCCTTTTTTAAAAATTGTTTTTGGGTAGGCACGTTTTTCACTTACCAGGTTTCTTTGGCGAAAAAACTAGAATTATACCTATCTTTTTCCTATGAAAAGGAGCATGAAAAAAATTGTAAATTTTATTATTAATTAATTAACTATTATCTTATTAATAATAAATTAATGGTTATTATTTTTATTATTAATTATTTTTTTATCTATCCAACATAAAAAGTAAAATTTTTACAGGCATAAATTTGGACCAGCTCAGTATCCAGTTTCCGATACCATGAAATATTGACTACAAAAATATATATTTAATTTTTTCTAAAATTTTAACTTTTTACGCAAATTTTAAGTTTAAAACATTAAATATCACGTTCATTAATTGTGTCATTAATTCCAGAAAATAACTTTTCACCATTTGCAGAGGAAAAAATTGTTTCAAGAAATGAAAACTGTTTTAACAATGGAAAAATATTAAAAAAAAAGAAATATTACTCTTGAAATTTTCCAATAATTGTCATGAATTCAGAAAAAACTAACTTTACACAAATTAGTGGAAAAAATATAGAAATATAAATTATTTTAAAGTAAAAAATTTGGATCAGCCTAGTATTCAGTTCCTGAATCCTGATACCACGAAACTTCAACTAAAAAAATATATATTTAATTTTGGTTTAAATTTTTTCTAAGATATTTACTTTTTTACGTGAATTTTAAGTTTAAAACAATAAATATCACATTTATCAACTGTATCATTTATCCCGAAAAATTATCACTTTCCACGATTTACTGCAAAAAATATTGTTTACACATATCAAAATTGTTTAAAAAATTGAAAATTCATTTTAAAATACTTGTGGAAACTTGTAACTTATCGAATATGAATAACTAATGTTAAATTTTGTTAAACAAATATTGTTTTTAGCAAGAATCTGACATAAAACTGCTATTTTACATTTTTGGGGGATTTTTCGGGCACCATTGGGGATCAAAATTAAAATTTTATGGGTGTAAAATATTCCTCGAACATTCCTCAAACAGTGACTAAATTTCAATTTACAAAAAAAAGACTCACCAAGACAGGCGAACTCGTGACAGAAGTGATATTTAACTAGAATGGCACTGTCTATAAATTTAAATCATTTAAATTAATTAATTCTATCCGGCGATTCTAACCTATCTTTTTTCGTACGTCGTGTTTCGCGAAAATCCATGTAAGAACATAAAACAAAAAATTAAATAGATCAATTTCGCATTATAGAGTTACACGCTAACAGTAAAATCATGTTCGAAAATATTAATCAAGGGAAAATTATATTAAATTCTTGAAAACACCGGAGCACTAAACACGATAAATACGTTAGGTTCTGATTACCTTTTTTATATCAGTAAACTTCATGTCATAAATTCGACTATCGATTATTTCTCGAAGATCATTTGAAATTGCGGTTTGAATTAGTTGTTGTTTCAAAATAGGACCAGATATGAGATGCACAAATGCAAAGAAAAATAATTCTGCCTGAATTAAATAATAAATTATTAATAAATAATGTATAATTAATTAATTATTCATTAATTCATTTCTTTATCAATGATTTCTGTTCTTGACTTTTCGCGCTTACTCAATTTGAAAATTTCAATCGAGAGGGCTTCTGGGTAAATTCTTTTCATTGTCTTTCGGTTGGCGCGGAGATTCCGGAGCTCAGTAGAGTTGGATTAAATTGTCGATATATTCAATTGAAAGTTCGTATTCTATATCTGATTCGAACTAAATAAAAACATTAGGCCTAAAGTTCGTTAATATTATTTTAATTGCGTTTAAAAGTTTGTAAATATTTCGTTCAAAGGTTTAATAAAAAAAAGTTAGGTTATAATTCGATCAAATTTCGGAATCTATTCACGTGGTTAATGATTTGATATTAGTGTTGGCCAATACGATTAAACTGAATCGGAACGATTGCAAAAATTATTTCTTGTCGAGTTTTTGGTTTTCCTAAATTTTTAGTGTGAAAATTCGTCATTCAAATAAAAATGGGCAAACGTCTAATTTCTCCAATCTTAACTTGTCGAGACCTACAGTCCTACATTTCGGTTTTCGGTGTACGCGAGTGATTTTAGGGTCATCTAAATTCTAAACAATCGAGTTATTTATCTTGGGATTCTCTTCGAAATGAAAGGTATAGTAAACTTATAATTATTATAGTAAACAATATGGTGACCAGACATCCTGATTTTCTGATATTTTGTGATATTTCCTGATTTTTCATATCCGAAAACGATAATACACGATTTTTTATTGCACTGACTGTTAGATTAAATTGCAAAAACTTAACGCATGTGTGGAGTGTTACCAATATTTAAAAAGAAAATTCCCGAATAATAACATTCGAAAATTGACGAATCCTAAAATATTAAAAATAATACCATTTCTGAATGATAAAATTCCCGAATTTAAAGAACTAAAAGATTTGTTTTTCATTAACTACTGTTAATTTTTTTAATGTAAAATACAATAATCAAATATTTGTATCAAAGAAATTTTTATTAATGTTTAAAATTTTTTGAATCTTCATTTGAATTAAAAATAATAATAAATTTAAACAAATTGTTTAAAAAAATAAAATTAAAACACGTGCGCCTCGAACCAACAAAAAATTATCTCCCTAAATTTTTTCCAAACCTGATAACATTTTCTAGTTAAACTTCCGAGAACTGAAAACTCAGCCCTGATTTATCTCAAAATTTTTTAATATTTTTTTTTTAATTTAAAAATTCGATTTTTGAGAACGCTTCTTGTAATTATCTTAAATGCTATGCACATTTCCAAACAAATTTTTTCATCCAGAAATATATTTTTTTCAAGTATTGTTATTTTAAATTCAAAACATAATTTTTTTAAACTTTGAACGCTAAAGAAAATATTTTTTGATAAAAATATGCGATAATTGTATTTTGAATCAATAAATAATATTTTTTTAAAACTTTTTTAATACTTTAAGTCCGCAAATTTTCTAGTTCAAATAGCTTATAATTCAGCAATTTTTATTTTTCGGGAATTTTCAAATTCGGTAATATTATAAGCTCTTGGGAATTTTTAATTTGGGCAATTTATAATTCGGGGATTTTATTATTCACTAATTTTCCAATCCGGAAATTTTACAGTACCGGGAATTTGATTTAATTGTTGTACCGATTATACTTAATTATTTCAATCAAAAAGTTATTTGTATCATTTATAAACATGGGGAATGAACATACAATCTTATTTTGTCCGGAATTCAATAATTTGGTTGAAAAGTCGTATTTTTAGTGTTTAGAATTTAACTATTTGGTCGAATGTTAACTTTTTCGTTAAAAAATTCATATCTTCGGTTACAAAATTTAATTATTTTCTAAAAAATTCATTTTTTTCACGAAAATTCCGCATTTTAGATGATTTTTTAAAATTTTTGCCTGAAAAATCTTTCTTAGTTGTTGAATATACATGATTAAGTCGTTGAAAACTAATTTTGCAACTAAAAATTTAACTATTCTATTTTTAAAGGAAAATTGATCTTTTTCAGATGAAATCTCTTGTATTTTGTTGAAAAATAATTTATTTGGTTACAAATTTAACTATTTTGTTTATATATCGATTTCTTCGGGTAAATATTAATTTTTTTTAGCTGAAAATATAACTATTCCAGTTTTGGTTGAGAATTGATCGTTTATAGTCGAAAATGCCTTTTTATTTGTTGAAAACTAATGTTTTAACCAAAAGTTTAAGTATTCCATTTTTTTTTAATTTGTCTTTACTGGTTGAGAATTCATATATTTTGTTGAAAATTAATTTCTTTTGTTACAAATTTAACTATTTTGTTAACAAATAATTTTTTTAACCGAAAATTTAACTACTCCGTATTTGGTTGAAAATTAATCTTTTTAGTTGAAAAATGGACTATGTATTTGGTTGAAAACGTATGCATTTTGTTAAAAATTACCATTTTTCTTAAAATATTAATCTTGTCGGAGAAAAATGCATCTTTTTCATTGGAAATTTATTTATTTCGATAAAGATTATTCATTTAAATTGAAAATTCGCTTCCTTGGCTTAAAATTTAACTACCTCATTGAAATTTCATGTATCTTATTATAATTTTATCTTTTTTGTTGAAAATTTATTTCTATGGATAAAAATTTAACTTAAAAAAATAATTTATAACGATTAGGGAAAAGTTAGGGAATTTTGAAATTGGTATTTTGCTGCAACTCTGTTTTTTAAATACATGCCTGAGTTTCATAGGTTGAGGGGGTAGAAAGTGTGATAAAAGTCCTCCTGATTTTCAGATCAACCACCTGGTCACCCTAATAATTGTAAGATACTCAAATTGTCATAAGATATTATTCTTAGGATTAAAAAAAATAAAAGCATTATTAGGCTTGTGGACTTACTAAATTTATTGACCCCTTATTTAATAAAAACAATAATTTTAAAAATTTTCTACACAATAATAAAATGTCAATGAATTCATTTTTCTTGATTAACCTTCGTAAGTTTGTTCTAATTTTTCTATGAAATTTTGGTTAAACTACGAAATTAAATTTGCAATCTTGTTTTTTAGGAATAAAAATAATTTCTTTTTTATCTATTTCTACTTTTTTCAGTTTGTCTTTATATGAGAATGATTTACCAACATCAAAGGGTAACTAAGTTTTTACAAGCAACTGAAAGAGCCTTTTAATTTGGCATCAGAATCTGGATGTAAGTATAGTTATTTATAGGCTTGAAAGTAAAAGGTCGTGTAAATTATTGGATGGTTTATAAACAAATTTAAACAGAATCCGTCAATCCGTTATATTTTTATTTTAAATTAGGTACTTGATAACTATAAATAGAAAAGTATTTTTTTAATGGAGAATCAATTTTGAGAAGTATAATCATTATTAAAAGCCCAAAGGGATACAATTTCTGGGTTTAGGCGTCTAAAATTTATTTTCTGTTTCCTGATATTTTAAGAACGAGATTAAGCGATCTTGTTTTTTAAGAATAAAAATTATTTTATTTTAACTTTCTTTTACATTGTGTTCAATTGGATATGATTTACAAACATCAAAGAAAAACTAGGTCTTCTCCTTCTTCCCCTGCATTTTCCCTTTTTGCAAAGTAAACTTTTTCCCCTTTTCTCTTTCAATATACGATATTTGAAAATCCAATATTTAAAGTATGCAGCAAATTATCTGAAATTAGTAAATAAACGTAAGAGCTATATAAGAGCGATATTGTTTGAATTATTTGTGATAGTTATTTTAACCTTTGTAAATTAAAATTTTAAATGTTAATAATTATTTTTATTATTAGAATTCATTGTTTTTATTTATTATTTTTTAATTTTTGTATAAAATTGAAGCACGTAAATAAACTTTTTATTAAAATACTATCCAACAAGCACGCGCGCTATGTGCACGATTATTGAATATTTTCATCTTTTTAGTACTAAGTAGTATTTGGCAAAAATGAATATTTTTAATTAATCAAGCACTTTACTTATAAGATCTACAACCTAAAGTGTGGCAATATTGCAGAAAATACCTACTAATTGTTAACTGGCCAGAAACCCTATAAAAAATTATCTACTCACTTCGCTCCACTTTTAAAAGCCCTAGAAATCTTCGGAAAGCTCATGAAATTCTATAAATTTCGCTGAAATCCCAAAAATCCCTTAAAATAATTTCAAATACGTTGAAAAACTTAAAAAATTTAAAAAATGCGTCATAATCAATTGCAATTTTTGGAAAGCACAAGGAATCCCATAAATTTGGTTGAAATCCCTTGAAATATTATGAAATGACTTGAAATCTTGTGATATCCCTTTAAATATTTCAAAACACATCCTCGAATCTTTTAAAGTACTTGGAGTCTCTAGAAATCTCTTGAAATCCCTTGAAATTTTTTAAAACCACTTAAAAACTTTAGACGTTTTGTAATAAAATTTTAATATTTCGAAATGCTTAGACAAGATTTAATACCGTTTTGAATTAATATGGATGTATCAAATAAATTTGGTTCCTCATAGAGGGATATTTTCAAGCTTATGTTTCTGTCTAAATGAATATCATATTTTCAGAAAATCAGAGAACCCACCGAAATGTCAATTGATGTGCTCTGTTACAATGAACAACTTTCTAACTTACCGTAGTTTTATACTTGAAATTAAAGCCTCATAAAAGAAATATAACCTTTTTAAACTTTCTAAGCAACTATTGATTTTTCAAGTATAGTCGCCGACAATTGTTCAATAGATCGATCCACGGTTCCCGAAGATGCGAACAATTGCATCAAATGGAGCAATGTTATATTAACAATATGAAAACCAGTTATGTTATAAACAAGGAAAATAATTTTGTTAACAAATTAAAAAAGAGCATACTACTGACATATCGTAGGTCAATGAGAGGTTCTTAATTTGGGCAATATGTTGTATATGTATGTAATATTAAATATGTTCAAACATTTTTTGTTGTTGAAAGTTTAGGTAATAATTACAAAGCTAAAAATGGTCCGAAATTTCTTGAAATCTTTTAAAATTCATTGACATTTTTTAAAATCCGTTTAAATGACTTGAAATATTTCGAAACACTTCTCACACGCTGGACTTTTTTGTAACTTATTAAACCTTCAACATTTTTGTATTATTTATTCCAATATTGATTATCCTATTAATGTTTTCCATATTATAATTTTCTATAATGAATTTCATATAACTCACGGAATCTTTTGCAATCTCATGCAATCTGTTGCAATCCCTTGAAATCTTGCAATCTACTCTACTGTACACCAGAAACCCAAGTAATTAAGCCCTTAGAAATCAGTTTAAAAAATTGGTTAAAGTTAAAAAAATGTTCATGTGTAAAATAAAGTGAAAGAGTAAGTCATTCAGTTTGAAGAGAAAAAATTTGATATTTTAATTAAGGTCTACTTTTCTTGCATAGTTCTGAATTTTAAAAACAGCACAATATTTTCCACTGAAAAAATTCAACGTTCGTGTTTTGATAACAAAAATGAAATAGTTCAATTTTCAAACAAAAAAATTAGTTTTCAAACAAGAAGATTAAATTTGTACTACAAAGAAAATTTTCAACAAATAGGTACATGAATTTCGAACTAAATATTTGAAGTTCTAAGATAAGTGAATTCTGAACGAAAAAAGAAAACATTCTCAGTCCAAAATGGAATAATTAAATTTTATATATAAAAAATTAATTTTGAACCAAAAACAGAGCGAATTTTTTAATAGAATACTTAAATTTTCAGCCATAGAACTTGATTTACAACTGAAGTAATGAATCTTCAAACAAATTTTTTTAAAGAAAGTAGTATAATTTGAAGAAAAAAGATGAATTTTAAGCGAAAAATTAAATAGTTAACATAAAAAAAAAGATTTTAGTATTAAATAAATAGGAGTTGATTAAGTTTTAACAAAAAAATATATTCCTAACAAAGAATTAAAATTTTTAACCAAAGATAAATAGTTTTTAACCAAAATAAATTAATTTTCGAACAAGAAGGATAATTTTCTTTAAAAAAAAACTTAATTTTCAAGCCAAAAGATACGAATTTTCAATAAAACACATGAATTTCCAACCAAATGGTTCATTTTTAAACTGAAAGAGGCGAATTTTTAACCACAAACGGACAATTTAAATTTTCACTTAATCAATTATTAACGAAAAAAAAACTCATTTTCATCAAAACAGTTTATTTTGAACCAAAGACTTTTGAAAACATGTACTTTGAAACGTCCTTTCCGTAAACAATAATGTTATGTTTGTGAAATTTAGAACTATGCAAGAAAACTGACCTTACTTAAAGTATTAAATTTTTTCTTTTTTAGCTGAATAACTAACACTTTTACTCAATTTTACGAATGAACTGTTAACTTTTATTAACAATTTACATAAAAAAATCTATTTTTCGTATATTAAATTTGCATTTTCGCAGAACCAAAAATTTGATAATTACACAGTGAAGAAAAATAGGAGGAAAATATTCAAACAAAGATAAAAGAAACTTAAAACGAATAAATTCAATAAGAGTTAAGGAATCAAATATAATGGATATAAAGCCTATAAAGGTACCGTAATGAACTAATTTATATTTTTGCTCTAAGCACTTTTAAATTCGTTGGTTTTGGTAAGTGCACATATACAATACCGAAAAAGCTTAATCTCGTGTTTAATAGGGATTTAAAAAGAGGAAAAAATATTATTTATAAATATACGAAAATATTACAAGAGATTACACAAAATTACATGGTTAACCCCTCGAATGTTTAGAACCCTTTAGAAAGTGTAATAATATACGAAATGAAATTAAAATAAATAATAATACTAAATTAAATTATAGTCTTATAAATACATTATAGAATAGGATCTACTATTTTTATTTTATTTTTAGGTTCCACTTCAAGGGCAGAGCGACAGGGTCTACAGGAACGTCCAGATTGGTAAGTCAGTTTTTGAGTCCCTCCTCTTTCCTTGCAGGACAAATGGTCCAAACAGGTGCGGGAACAGGTTGTAATTTATTTCGATCTCATAGTGACGCTGGTTAAAAATTGAATTCCCATCCACACTTGTATGGTATTTTTAAATATTGTTTATAGTAGGGTTGTCAGGTTTAAATTTTATTTATGATAGGTTTGCCAAGCCCTTTTAGACACTAAGTTTCTGTCTACTGTACTTTAAAAAAAAGTATCTGCCTTCCCACTAAAACCTAAAATTCTACGAAACCTTTAATTATATCCTCAAATCTTAAGGTAGCGTTTCCGTGATAAAATTTTAGACGACCAAGATAAGATTCCGCAAAGAGTATCATAT
>JAWWLR010000092.1:52863633-52881268 GCA_035041075.1 Acraspis erinacei | reverse complement strand
GTCGAAAAATACATAAGAATATATAGGTCTGGTCAATTGCACAGACACTTTTGTTTTTTTTGTGGGCCTGTGTAATCTGGAAGATTAAAGGCCTTTTTTTAATTTGAAGGATTCAGTAAAAGTTTAAAGAAGAATTCGAATCATATTTCAAGATTTTTAAATAAAATTTTGATTCCTGAGAAAATGTCTAATGTTTTATTGAGGGAAAAAAATTATTTTAAGAAAATATAAAAAAAATAAAATATATGTATGAAGAACAATTGAACAATTGTTAATTTGTAAGGAATAAAAATAACAATACTTTGCCTTCTAATTTAAAAAGTGTAAAATAATATAATTTTAAAAATGTAAAAATTTGTTGATTCATTCTTTAATTTAGAACATTGAAAATGATAGCGGGAATTTATATGTTTTTAAATCTTTGATTTCTACAATTTATAAGATTTAAAATGATTAATTTTGCAGTTTAACGGTATTCGGTTTCAAATGGTTAAAAAATTCCATTTTGCGTATTTTAATTAGCAATTCAGTTTTTATAACTTCAGATAAAAAAAATTAGTTTCAAGAGTTCGGATCTTTAAATTTGAATAAACGTGAAAAATGTTGGTATGCAAAAAAAACAGGAAATGACAGGAATTTTTTCCTCAATTAAAACTACTCTAAAATTAATAAATGCACCACTCGTTTGTGAAATAATACTTTTATAGCAATGAAATATGTAACTTATTTACATTTATGCTCGATGACTTATGGTTCTACTTAAATCTAAAAGATCTTTTCTTAAGAAACTGCAGTTTCTTTATACTAAGAAACTTTTTGAGAAACTAATAACAATCTTTTGGGAATACTTTGGAAACATTCTCCTCTTCACCCTCGACTATTTCTTGTTTGAAAAAATATTGATAACAATTGAATGACTAAACTATTACATATAATATTTCTTTTTCGCGATGAAACCTGAAATTTTACAATCTCAAATAGAGTTTTATCAAGTTTTCAAAAACGTAATAAAAAAATTAAAATTAAAGTCTTGAAAGTTTGCAGACATGCCAAGGGAATTTATCTGAAAAGGCACATTGCGGTTGACATCTGATAGCAATCACAGTGCTTCTGATGTACTTTCGATAAGAAAACGGCAATTTGATCAAATAGAAGAGAATTTTACTGCCGTACGTCTTACCGAAATCTAATCATACGGAGAGAGTTGACTTAAAGTAGAAGTTTGGGCATGCCCGTGATAATCGAGGGGAGATGAAGATGCATTTGCCAGGACCGATACCTGAATTGCAATCCAATTGGTTACAAAGCCTGAAGGAGCGCCTACAGCAATAAACTTCACACGATCTCCTGAAAAAAAACAATTAAAAATCAATTAAAATATTCAAAATGCAAAGAAATTGAGGTGATTTATTTGAAAAGTTCTGTTTATTTATTTATAAAAAATTATTTAGTTCAGTCTTTAACCAACGCTCTGTCGATAATAAAATAAGGTCGACAGATAAATTTGTTCAGGTTGCATTGAACATCGGTAATGTAGAATTTCACCTTTCCCAGTCAATTCATATTCTGTTCATTCTGTTATCCTCAGAGAGCTTTCAAATTTAACATTCAAGTTCGAGGGATTGGACACTCTTGAAATTAAATCTGGGGTACAGATATCCGTAATATCTTTAAAATTGTATGAAATGTTTTTAAAAATATGTCTAAAATTGTTAAAAGATGTGTGATTTTTTTTATCTTCTGCAATTTTTGTGAAATATTTGAAATTTACGTGAGATCTTTTAAAATCTATGTAAAATCTGCGAAATCTTTGTAAACAAATATTTTCAAAATCATTAATATATCTGAAATTTTCCTGAAATCTTTTGAAATTATTCTTAAATTATTGAAATCTTAAAAATCTTAATGAAATGTTTTGAAATCTTTGTGAAATATTTTTAATATTTTGAAAACTTTGGGAAATAACTGCTATATTCAAAATCTTTTGAAATATTTTTGAAACTGTGTGAAATATTAGAGATCTTCGGACATCTTTGAATTATTAGAAATATTAGCAAAATTAATATAATATTTAAAAATTTTACGAAATCGTTTGAAATTATTATGAAATCTTTAAATTCATTTTAAATCTTTCGAAATATTTGTGAAATATTAAAAAATTTTAAAATATATGGAATATTTGAGAAATTTTTTGAGTATTTAAAATCTTTAGAGATTTGAAATTTATTTGAAATTATGTGATATTTTTTTAAAAATTATTCTGAAATCATTTAAGTCTTCGTGAAATCTTTTAAATATTCTGAAAACTCTGTGAAATATTTGCGAAAACAAAAGAATATGTATTTGAAACTTTTGAAAATCTTTTGAAATTATGTATTCTGAAATCATTAAAATTTTTCCGAAATCTTCTGAAATATTTGTGAGAACTAAAATCTTTTGAAATGAATGTGACATTTTTGTGAAATATTTTAAATATTTTAAATTTTCGTGAAATCTTTATAATATTTCAAACCTTTTTAAATTGTTATAAAATTTTTGAAATTTTCAATAAAACCTCAAAATCTTTGTAAAAACTTTTGAAATCTTTGCAATCTTTTGAAATCAATGTAAATCCTTTTAACTCTATTAAAATCTTTATGAAATAGTTAAAACTTTTGGAATCTTTGTGAAATGTTATAAAATATATGGAATATTTGAGAAAATATTAAAATATTTGAGACCTATTGAGATTATTGTGAAATAATTGCAATCTTCGTAAAATCTTTAAAGTCTTTATGGAAATTTTTGCAAACTTTGCGAAATCATTAAAATATTTGAAATTTTTGTGAAATCTTTCAAATCTTTTGAAATGTTTGTAATATTTTGAAAACTGTGTGAAGTATTTGAAATAAATGTTCAGTAATTTTTGAATTATTTGAAAAACCTTTGGAAATTATTTTGAAATCATTGAATTCTTCAGAATCTTTCTAAAACCTTTTTAAAAATTTTTGAAAATTCTCTCTCATGGAGAGAAAGTGATTCTGTATTTTTTCGATTAAAAAATATAGCATATCGCTTAACTTGTTTTTATGACTGACATGCGACTTTCATGAGTCAATAATTTTTATTTGTTTGCAATTTTTAATTTCTTATAAAAAATGAACTTTTTCAAAAAAGATATGAAATTTCGTCCTAATTTTTGTTGAGAAAATTTTTTTATGGTTTGTTTAACATATCCAGAGCGTCAATTTTATAAACTTTAGTTTTAGGTATTTAAATATATTTATATACATTTTTTATTAACAGCAATTTAAGTCATTACTGTTTTTCAGATTTGAAATTTTATTCATTAAAAAAATGGTTAATTTACTAACATCCAAAACTAAAAATTATCAAAAAAATTGAAGCTTTATGGATGGTTTCTCATTCAGAAAAATTTGAAGAAATTTCGCATAATTGTGAAGAAGTAACACTTGTCGTTTTTATAACAAATTTTAAACTGCATAAAATAAAAATTACTACCTCATAAGAGGTGAAAATCTGCCGTATAATCAAATTTAACATCTAAATATTTGTTTAAAAACCTGAAGAAAATGCAGTTAGGGACACTTGAAGTACCTAAAACATTATTTTGTCCCCCTATTTGTCCCCTATCTTTTTGAAAAACTTACATTTTCCCTTTTTAATGTTTTTTTTTAAATTCAATTATTAAATTTCTCACCTTCTACAAAGACCTGCGTTAAATCCGAGTTTGTTAAACAAACTCCGAAGAGAAAGGTATTTTTGCGATGGAATAACACGGACTCAAAATGATTAAGCTTGAACTGTCCCAGTATGGTTCCAAATTCTTCACTCGGAACGTCCATTATGACTCCGGTTCCAAAAGCAAACATAGTTCTAGCGTCGTTTGTGTACTAAAAATTAAAAGATAATATAAGAATCTGCAAATTAAAATTGTAAAAAATAATCTTCTAAAGATTTACTCACACGACTGATACATTCGTAAATAAACGGCTTCAACGATTGAGCATTTTTCTTCATTTTCTTGATGAAACTGTCGTTATCATCATGTGAGAAATTCTGAAAATTGATTTACAAAAATGTTCGTCAATATATTTAAAAGAATTTTTCAGCCTATAGTTCAGCTATAATTTCTATATTTGGTAAAGCATAGAATTCAAACATTTTAATTCTGAAATTGTTCAGTTCTAACCACTAACATTTTATGTTGTAAGATTTTATTCGTTTTAAAGAGATTTTTCAATTACGAATTGGAAATCAAAATTGATAAATTTTCAGAAGCTACAGCCTAAAATATCTTCATTTTAAAAACTTTATTTAATATTTTGAACTGTTTCTGGTTTAAAATCACTCACACTCTAGGGCTTGTCATTTAAAATTCTTACAAGTTAAAGGCTTGAAATTGAAAATTTAACAATTTTAGCCTATAAACAAATCAAAGATCACAGAAAAAGGTAATTTTTTCTTTAAAAAATACCAACAATATTAACAAATAAAATCTCATTTTATTCATAAATTCAATTTTATAAGATCAAAAGTTTCTTAATTTTCGTGTTTGAACGACAGCATCCCTGAATTCTTTATATCAAACATTTCTCGCAAATTTTTAAAGAATTAAAGAAAAGTTACAGAAATACATTTTACAGGGCATTAGACTTTGTGAATTGTTGAAGCAATAAATACAGAAACACAGATAATCACAAATATCCTCAATATTTCCATATATTATACCATATTTCAATAATTACACTATTTCTCAATTTTCTTGTCTTCTTTTGAAATATTTGAGGGTATTTAAAAATATTTCAGATTTTTTTAAACAGTTTTAAATAATTTGAAGGGGTCTTTAAAATTTTTGACTCTTTAAAAAAATATGAAAGAATTTTCAAGGGCCTTTAGACAATTTAAAAATATTTCAAGTCATTTTCAGGAGATTAAAACATTTTAAAGAAATT
Organism: Acraspis erinacei; assembly: GCA_035041075.1. Taxonomy (NCBI): domain Eukaryota; kingdom Metazoa; phylum Arthropoda; class Insecta; order Hymenoptera; family Cynipidae; genus Acraspis; species Acraspis erinacei. Next base: position 52,876,313 of record JAWWLR010000092.1, on the reverse strand, counting down.
TTCAAGGATTTGAATGAATTTAAGGAATTCAAAAACATTTTTTTATTCATTTATTTTCGTAAAATTGGATTGAATTTAGATGAATTTAAGGTAAACTAAAAGAATTCGATCAAATTCATAAAAAATTCTTTAAAAACATTTAAATGAATTGAAAATAGTTTAAAAACAAGAAAATTTTCATTGAATTCAGTAAGTTTGAAATGAGCTTAAAAAAATTGAAGGGAATTCCAAACCTCTTTAAATCTTTGAAACCCTACTAATTTCTAAAAAAAAAACTAATGATCACAAAAAAATGTCAAAGCTGAATTTAAAAAGCAATTAAGTGAATTGAAAAAAAATCGAAAACATGAAAAATGTATTGAACAAAGGAAGTTTGAAATGAGTTTAGAAAAGATAAAAGGGCATCAAAAAGAATTTGATGAAATGTCTATGAATTTAAGGTGAGCTTAAAAGACTTCTAGAGGAATTAAACAAAAAAGTTTGAACTCAGGATAAATAAGAATTCAGGGCGAATTCAAATTAAATGAAACAAATACATTTAAAAATCTTGTGACATCTTTGAAACCCTACGGAATTCCTCACTTCTTGTGAATAAATTCTTTCAAATTCCTTAAAATATAATAACTTTCTCCGAAGCACTGTGAAATTTGATATTTCCAGAAATCCTGAAAAATGAATTAAAATACGTTGGGAGTTTTTTTAAATTCCTTAAAATCATTTAAATCCTTGAAAATCTTATAAAACTCCGTAGAATCTTTAAAAAACAAATAATAGTAAAATTCCTTGGAATCTTTTGAAATTTACTAAAATAATTCAAATTAAAAGCTCCGGGAAATGCCTTAGAAGTTTTAGAAATACCCTAACATTTTTTAAATCCTTTCAAGTGATTGAAATCGATTTGAAATTCCTCGGAATCTCCTGACAATTCCAGGTTTTCCCCAATTGTGAACTAAAAAATATCAGTGTTCAATAAGAAATGGAATAGTTAAATTTTTGGTTAAAATAATTAATTTTCCAGAAAATAAAAAATAAATTTTTAATCAAGGTGATGCATTTTCAATGAAAATAATTAATCTTTAACTGCGATGGATCAATTTTAAACAAAAAAGATAAATTGTTAACAAAGGAGTTTAACTTTCATTCAAGTTGTACAATTTTAAACCAAGAAGATCAATTTACAAATAAAATGTTCAATATTGAATTGAAATACTTGAACTTTCAATCAAACAGATGAATTTTTAAGAAAGAAGATTATTTGCAAACAATAAAAATAATTTTCTACAAAGAAAACAATTTTTCAATAAAATACATGAATTTTTAACGAAATAGTCTAACTTTCAACTAAAAAAAAGACAAATTTTCAGACAAATAATTGGGTTTTGAATTTAAAAATATAAATTTGCAAAAAAAGGTGGAGTAGATACATTTTCAGTTTAAGCAATTAATTTTTAACCAAACTAATGAATTATTAAATAAAATGATAAATCTTCAACTGGAATAGTGGAATTTTCTACCAAAAAGATTACCATTTTTACCAAAAAAAGACGATTTTTCAACTAAATACATGAATTTTCAACGAAATAGTTCAATTTTGTATTGAAAAAAGACAGATTTTTAAGAAAATAGTTTAATTTTATACTATAAATTACCATTTTCCAATAAAAAATGAAATAGTTCAATTTTCAATTGAAAAAATAAATAAATTTTCAACCAAAATTATGAATGTTGAAGTAAAATTATGAATCTTCAACTAGAATAATTAAATTCTAAACCAAGAAGATGAATTTTCAACCATTAAAATTAATTTCTGCAAAAAAACGAGTTTTCAATTTAAAAAGATCATTTTTCAGCAAACAAAAATTGAATAGTTAAATGTTCAGTTAAAAAAAGTAATTTTCAACTAAATAGATCAATTTTTAACCAATGTGATGGAATATTTAACTGCAATAATTAAATTTTTCGTTTAAAAAATATGAATATAAAAAAAAACAATTTTCAACAAAATAGATTCAACTGTAGTAATAATTAAATTCGCAGCAAAAAAATAATAATTTTGAACAAAGGAAAAAACAAATTTCCAACAAAACAACTCAATTTTCAACCAAAAAGATGCATTTTTAATTAAAATGGTCAATTTGAACACAAAAAATAATTTTTATTCAACTAATAAAATTTTGCTTCCAAAAAAGATAAAGTCTGAATTAAAAATATTGACATTTCAACCAAAAAAGACTTAAATTTTAAGAATAAAAAAAGTTAAATTCATCAAAAGAAGACTTTTAAAATTTATTATTTAGCTAAAAAAAGATTTTTTTGTCAAGAGACACTTAAATTTTCATACTAAAGGCGATAATTTTTTAACCAAAAATAGAATGGTTAAATTTTAATTTAACAAAAATGTCAACAAAATAGTTAAATGCAGTAATATAAAGCTACTTTTACAAATACAGAGTTACTGTTATTTAATTTTATAATGCAATTTAAACCAAAAATTAAGCACACTCGCAAAAAATTCTCCTGAATGTACTTCAAAAAAGTGACAAGTGACTAATTTTAGCTAAAAAGTGACTAGAAGTTTCTAGTTTTGAATAAAAAAGTAACTAATGTTCAGACAAAAAGATGCCTGTTATGTTCGTAGAAACAGTTATTAATTCCAAAATTTCGATTTAATTACATGTATATTTTATGTGAGTGCTTTGAAAAGATTAGATGAAATTCTAGTGCTAAATTTGGGGATTTTTGAAAATTCGCAAAGACTTTAGCCTGCAGATTATCTTTTAAGTTATAAATTTTATTTTTTGTTCAAAAACTTAACAATTTTTGGTTACAAATTCAACTGTTTTGAAAAAATTCGTCTTTTTAGATTAAAAATGATAAGTTAACTGAAATATTTTTTTGGATGAAAAATATTTTTTCTGAAAATTTGTCTTGTTGATTTAAAAGACGATATTTTTTAGTAGAAATATTGCATCTTTCTTGGATAAAAATGCAACTGTTTTGCTGAAAGTTTAACTACTTCTGAAAAAATTGACTTTATCTTTAAAATTCGTATTTTTGTTTTGAAAATTCAACTGAAATCTTTTTGGATGAAAATTCATATCTTTTTTTTTTTATTTGTCTTTCTGATTTGAAAGTTCGCGCGTTTTAGTAGAATTTTTGTTTTTCTGGGACAAAAATGCAACTGTTTGGTTGAAATTTTAAAAAACTTTTTTAAAAGTCACACAGTATGGTTAAAAATTCGACTATTTAATAGAAAATTAAATTATTGTTTACAATTCTTCTTTTGGTGCACGAAAGTAAACTGCAATCTTCTTTGGATGAAAATTGAACTTTTTTTTAAGGTTTTCTTTCCATAATTCATCTGTTTTAGAAGAAATATCATCTTTCTTAAATAAAATGCAACTGTTCCTTTGAGAAAATTTACTTTTGATTTAAATGTACTATTTTGGGGTTAAAACGAGAACTAAAATCCTTTCTGGATGCAAATTCCACTGTTTGTGGAAAAGTTTTTTTTTTGTTTTTAATTAAAAATGGATATTTGTAAATATAAATTTAATCTTTCATGGATAAAATGCAACTATTTCGTAGAGAACTCAACTAATTTTTTTCAAATCATCCTTTGTGTTCGAAAATATTCGTCTTTTGGATTAAAAATGCCTTTTTTTTAGAAACCTCTTTTTTGTTCATAAATTCATATCTTGACCTTGAAAAATCAACTGGAAGATTTTTCGAATAAAAATTGAACTATTTACAAATTTTTATTTTAAATAAGAATTCATCTCTTTAAAAAAAATTATCAGTGTTGGAATACAATGCAACTGATTGGTAGAGGATTCAACAATTTTGTTATAAAGTGATCCTTTTTAACTAGAAATTCGTATTTTTAGATTAAAAATTCAATTGTTACGTAGAAACTTTTTTCTGGTTTAAAAATTCATACTTGTATACTGAAAAATCAATTTAAATCTTTTTAAACAGAGAACTCAACTAACTTTCTCAACATTTATCTGTTTCCTTTTAAAAATGATCTGTTTTCACAGAAACGTAATTTTTTAAATGAAAATTCCACTTTTTGGTTAAAATTGAATCTTCTTTGCTTAGGTGTTTTAGATGAAAATTCAACTCTTTCTTTTAAATTTTAAATCTTTAGTAAAAAACCCTATTATAAGACTGACCTTTTTGAGTTGAGGATTCTCCTATTTTGGTGAGTAAAAAATTTTCTGGGTCTGAAATTTCACTTTTGTTGGGTGAAAATGCATCAGTTTCGTTGGAAATTAATATTTTTTTAAGTCAAATTTTTGTTTGAAAATTCATTTTTTGTAGAGAAAATTCGACTTGTGGCTTGAAGGTTCAACAATTTGAATAAACCATTATTTCCTTATTGAGTGAAAAATTTTTATTTGTTGAAAATTCGTCTTTTTGGTTTTAAACTTCTTTTTATAAAAAAAATTAATCTTTTTCTTCGAAATGTAACCTATGATACTTCTTTGTTGGAAATTTATTTTTTTTCAGTTTAAAAATTCAATTATTTTTTGAAAAGCCATCTTTTATAGTAGAAAAGACTTTTTTGTTCAAAATAAATTAATAAATTTGCAAATTTAAAATATTTGTAGAAATAACTGTTGTCTTCCATTTCTAAAACATTCTATATTAAAAGTGTTACAAGTTTAAAAGAACAGTATTTTAATGTTATTAATCAAGGAAAATGAAAAATTGAACAAGGAAAAGTCAGGGAATTTTGAAAATGAAGTTCTCGGATACCCTTCCTAATTCTACTAGTAATAACTAGCAAAATATTTCTGGAAAATAAAAATTGCGCACAGTAATAGGGGGGTTGGGAGGGGGGGGGGGATATTTTGTTACGGTTTGTTACAGGGGGGAGATTTTTTTGCCCACTGGGATATTCATATTTGTTGCAAAACGTAAATATTTATTTTAAATCATGACGTTCAATCTAAACAACTTGTAACAGAACAGAGAAAAAAATTTTGCAAAATATATTAACTTTGAAACAAATACGGGAATTTTCTGCTAAAAAATATCAATTTCCATCAAAAAATAGAGTACTGCAACTTTTAGTTGAAAAACTTTATTGGAAAAAGACTTAAAAAAGTTCAATATTGTACTAAAATGGAACTTCTAACAGCAATAAAAAAATAATATTTACTAAAAGAGATAAATTGTCAATCGAAAATTAATTAATGAAATTTCAATTTAAGGAAGTCAATGTTTAACCAAAAAGAAGAACTAGAATAAAATTTTCATTTTCTGTTCAAGAGAAAAATTATTTTCAACCAAAGAATTTTTTTCAATAAAATAGCTCATTTTTAAACAAAAGAAATTAATATTAATTTAAATGATGAATCTTCAACAACAAAATTATTTTTAAACAAAGTAAATTTATTGCTCACTTCCAAGATGAATTTCCGAGTAAAAAGAAGAATGTTTAAACAATGGGATTAACTTTCAAAGAAAAAAACTATTTTGCACGAAAAATGTAGATTTAAAAAAATGCATTTTTGACGTCACAGATGAATTTACGATTTAAAAAGACAAATTTAGATCCAAATTGTTAAATTTTAAACTATAAAAAATCATTTCAACTGAAATGATGAATCTACAACTGGAATAGTTTAATTTTAAACCTACCGAAAAAACACAAGAATTTTCAACCAATAAATTTAATTTTCTACAAAAACATGAATTTTCTACAAAGAAGCAGTTTTCATAAATTGCATGCATTTTCAACAACCAAAAATATTTTAATCTTTAAAGAGAAAATATCAATTTTCAATCACATAGATGAATTTTTATCGAATAAAGATAAAATTGATACCGAAAATAAATTAATTGAATTTTCTACTGGAATAGAAAAATTTTTAGTTGAGAAATAGATTTTCAACGAAGTAGTTACATTTCCTAAAGTAGATAAATTTTCAATTCAAATAAGGAATATTCAACAAAAAAATTAATTTTTAACAAAAGAGTTTAGTTCTTAAACGCAGGTATTTGAATTTTCCACCATTTTACGTTTTAAAGAAATTAAATTGCAAGACATTTGGATAAAAAAAATATAAGGATGAAGAAATTTCTTTTTGAGATTATTATTGTTAATATTATAAACATATTTAATAAACAAATGCATAATTGCGGCATTGGTCGCCAAAAAAAATATTTTTTTCCGATATGAGACTTTTTAATTGGGACCCTGATAACAAATTCAGCAACATTCATAAATATTTGATAAATTTTTTTTTTAAAAAAAGTTTTCGTTCGAAAAATGCCCAATAATGCATATAATTATTAAATTTGTTTAAAACATCATAGAAATTATCAACTAATTATTAATGTTAATGAGATTATTATTAAGAAGATGCCAATTAAAAGTCTGACATCGAAAAAAAGTACTTTTCCCTCGATAGATGCGTCAATAATTTAATTGTTTATAAATATTATTTTTAAAAAACATCAAATTGATTAATAAATTATGATTTGTTTCTGAAATTAGCATGAAGTGCCTAATTAAAAAAGTTTTCATCGCTTAAAAAGAATTTTTTTTCAAAAAATGTCTTACCTATTTAAGATTTTTTTTAAATTGTCATGAAGTTCCCAAATTGAAAGGCTTATAATATTAACAATAATATTCTCAAGGAGTAATTTTTTAATCTTTATACTTTTCATACAGATTTTTTGCAACATAACTTTTTAAAAAATCGTCAAAATATGGAAATTCGTAAAAAACAATCTATCATTAATTAATTTTATTATAAAATTTGTGTTTGTTTATTATATAATAATAGTATAAATTTAACTAATGTAACTAAAATTCTTAATTATTGATTTCAACAATTTCCATGTTATTGTCCAGCACCGGGAACGTGAAATAAAAAAATGACCATCTTTTCATGATATTTGTTTATTTATAAAAAAAAATTAAAGCCTAATTTAAAAATCAGACTCCACAACTCTCTTAGAAATCTTGTCACTTTTATTTTCAAATTTTTTTAGTTTAAATCAGTCTATATTTGCGGGCTTCACGTTATATTTGAACCAAAAAAGTAATTTTTCCCACTGTGCGACCTGGCGTGAATTTTTGGAAGAACTAAGTCCGGGGGCACTATCTCAAGGCTTCAGTGTATTTGCTATAAAAAAGAATAAACTTGAAACAAATAGTTGAATTTTTAAGTAAGGAAGATAAATTCTATACTATTCTGTTAAAAAATTAGATTCCTTGGTTAAATTCAACGTTTACTTTTTTAAACAGAAAACAGTTTTTTTTTTGTAAAAGTAGCAATAAGAAGTGATAATATAAAATTAATTGAGTCTGAAGTTTGTTAGAACGTTGAATTTAAATTTAAATAATAATAAATAGTATATTTAATAAAAATAACAATAATAATAAAATAAATAGGTAATAAATAGTTTAAATTGTCTAGACTAATATCTTATAAATTTTTTTTGCTTTATCAGAGAAAAACTGAGCAATAGAGTAATAATAGAATCTAAGTGAACCTAAATAATAATCGCTGCTGCTGACTGCACCCAAGCTGCGCGACAAATGCGTTGGCGTACGTCACGCCAATTCTGCTTGGCGCCACATTATTATGAGCCTTTGATACATAATATCTTCAATTTATTCAGAATTTCTTTGTAAATAATATAACTTCACTCAAAGCAGTAGTCGGAAAGTTTATTTTCAGAGTGAAATTTCCAGTTTTTTCCTCTCATATTTCAAAAGTAACAAAAATGAACTTTAATTTTTATTTAAACTATATATTAAAGTAAACGGACAATTACTGGGACAGTTAGAAAAATTTGAGTAAGTTTAAGGGATATTCATAATATTTCAAAACGATTAGAAATAATTAAAACTTTTAAAGATTTTTTAAGAATTTTGCCAAGTTTCAGGGAAATGTAAAAAAAAATTCAGGTTTCTAGGATTTTAAAAAATTTCAAAAATTGTCAAAGAAGAATCCGAAAGATTTGAAAGCGATTTTTTGAATTTTGCAGCATTAAAAAAAATTCAGGATCAATTTAAATATTTTTAGCGATTACAAGGTTTAGACAATATGAACTCTTTAAACATTTTTTTGAATTTTTTCAATAATTTTAGAAAAATTATATTTATAAAGCAGTAGGAAGAAATAAATGAAACCTAAAAATTTATTTAGAAAAAGCCATTCAAAATTTGGATCTTATTCTGTTACTGTAATTTTTGTATACATATATTTCTAACATTCATTCTTCATTTTTTTTTTTGTAATTCTGCAATTCATTCCGGAAAAATACTTTTATTTAATAATTAGGTATCAAGCGAAAAAGTAGATTTTTTTTACAAATCTAATGAATTTTCAACAAAAAAGTGAAATTTCCTATTAAGAAATTAATTTTTTTTTTAAATGTACAATAGAAGATTAATTTTTTACAAAAACAACAAATAGTTGAGTTTTTAATCAAGCCGATTACTTTTATACAAAATAGATGAATTTTTAATTATTAAAAAAAATTGTGTAGTTGGGTCTTTATTTAAGAGATCTATTTTCAATTTTTAAATATGAATTTTCTCAAAAACAGTTTAATTTTGTACCAAAAAGTTGATTTTCTATCCAAGTTTTGAATTTTTAAGTAAAAAAAGAAGAATTTTCAATAAAACAGTTCAATTTTTCAACCAAAAATATAAATTTTTAACTGAAAAATTAATTTTGAACCAATCAGTTGCTTTTCTGGGAAATGTTCTTTTTTTGTAATTGCAAATGGAATGTGTTTTTGCACTTCTGACTGTTGTGTACGCTAGGCTGAGGGTTTCAGGCGCAAAACCTCATTCTCTATTTAATTACAAAAAAAAAAATTGCAGAAAAAGATTACTACATAAGCCGATATAATTACTTTTAGATTAAGTGTAAAAATATTATGTTAAAAAATTCATTATTTTAGACTATAGTGGATCAAGCGAAACCGAAACACGTGAGACTCGTTCATTTGAAGCGCCTTAAAGATACTCTCAGCGGACAAAATTTGCACCGCCTTGTCAGTCACATTTTTCAATTTTATAATTTATAAATAGTAAGTTGCAGTTTAAAAAAACTGATTAAATGACTTATTTCTAATATTGCTACTTTTAAAAAATTCTGCATAACTCTTGCTTGAAGACCCAGTCAGTTTCTTATCTCTCGAAATCTGAATGAGTAGAAAACTACTAATTAGTAATAGTTTGCTAATTCAAATACTGCCGATTCGTTTACTAGTAATTAGTAAAAATCGACTAATTTAATGTGTAAGAATTATATTAAGAAATTAATGAAGTTTTAATTTATTAATTAATAAATAAATATATAATAAATACATAAAACGTAAATAAATAATTGATTAATTAACTTTATATAATTATTAAAACTAAAACAAGAATAACTTTTGCCATTTTCTGCACACTGAAATCCTCGAACTTCTTTCATTTTTCTAAAAATAAATTTTAGGTAACCTAACTTTTTTCAAAGGCACTTTCCCAGTTCCCTTTAAACTATTCACATCATTACTAATATCAATCAAAAATGTACCTTAAGAATCAAGGCAGACTTTGCGAATAATAATATTTATGTAGGCAAAAACTGTTGAACCTGCAATTAAATGGAGTTAAAATACACTTCAGGGTCCACTTATTGACAAACTGCGCAACGTTAAAACGTTTCGGAAACTAAACATCTCAGCAGCGTCCTGGCAGCAGGAGCCTGCTTGCGCCTGCGCTATACGTGGGACACCATTTAATTTTGGCGCTGTGTTCGAAATAAATTGGAACATGATACGTTTTATCAAAAATCCATGTTAGTGCCACTGTTTTCAAATCACACTTTATTGGCTTCAAAATTCTTTATAATTAGATTACACATTTTTGTAAGAAAAATGCTAATTTTTACATTGTTTAAAAATGCGGAATACGTAAAATCAAATAAAGCCATTTAAGAATATATTCAATAAATTATGTTTACATAGAAATTCATTGCTACTAATTGCATTAGTAAGTTAGTATTACTAAGGAGATTAGTAAAATAACCTTACTAATTCAGTTAATAACATTAATCTTACCATATCAATTAGTAGAAAGTTATGAAACTACTAATTTAGCAATCAGATACAATGCTACTAATTGCATTAGTACACTGTTGAATTTTTTTAAATTCTACAACATTTCAACTGTTGTGCCCAATTAAATCACGCACTTAATGAGATACAAGAAATTCACGGAATTCCTGGAATTACCAAATTCAAGAAATTCTCTGAATTCTCGAAATTCATGAAATTCACGGAATTTATTAAATTAAAGGAATTCACGAAAAGTGTGGAATTCGCGGTATTCATAGAAGTCATGTAAATCAAGAACCTCACGAAATTGATGGAATTCAAGGACTTAAATGGAATTCGCACAAATCACGGGATTCGCGAAATTCATGGAATTAAAGGAATTTGTCAAATTTATGCCATTTATCAAATTCACAAAATTAATGAAATTATCTAAATTAACGGAATTCCAGGCATTCTCGAACTGCATCTAATTCATGAAATGAAAGGAATTCACGGAACTTATGGGATTCACGGGATTTGTGGAATTCAAGGAATTTGGTGAAATCACGGAATTCAAGGAATTCACTCCAATAACGTAACTCACGGAATTCATCGAATTTATGGACTTCAGGAAATTCACGGAATTCACAAATTGCATGGAATTTGTGGAATTCGCTAAATTTACGAAATTTATGGAATTTATAGAATTCACGGAATTCACTAAATTGTAGATAATCATGGAATTTGTGGAATTGACGAAACCCGCTATATTTACGAAATTTGTGGAATTTACGGAATTCATAGAATTAAAGAAATTTGAGAAATTTATGTCATTCATTAAATTCACGAAATGAATGGAATTCCAGGAATTCGCGGAATGCAGGGAATTGAAGGAATTCATGGAATTTATAGAATTCACGAAATTGATGGAATTCATTGGATTTTTGGAATTCAAGGAATTTACTGAAATCACAGAATTTAAGGAATTCACTGTAATCACGGATTTTACAGAATACAAAGAATTACGGAATTCATGCAACTTCCGAAAATCAAAAAGTTCATGCAACTCGTGGTATTCAAAGAAATAACGAAATTCATAGGATTCATGGAATTCATGGAATAAATGGAATTTGGAGAACTAACCGAAATAAAGGAATTCACAAAATTTAGGAAATTCGGGAAAGTCGCGGAATTCATCGAATTTATGGATTTCACGAAACTCATGGAATTCACGGAATTCACGGAATTCATCGAATTTATGAACTTCACGAAACTCATGGAATTCCAGAAATTCATGGAATTCATTAAATTTGCTAAATTTACGAACTCCTAGAAGTTTTGGAATTCACGAAATTCGCTAAATTTTCGATACTCATGGAATTTATAGAATTCACGAAATTTACGAAATTCGTGGAATTTGCGGAATTCAAGGACTAGGTTTAATTGATAGAATTCATCGAATTCATATAATTTTCGTATTTTAAGGAATGCAAGGAGTTAACTGTAATCACGGATTTTACGGAATTCATGTAACGCCAAAAAATCAAAAAATTTATGCAATTCAAAGAAATAACGGAATTCATAGGCCTCATGGAATTCTCGACATTCACGGAATTCATGGAATAAAAGGAATTCGCTGAATGAAATGAAATGAAGGAATTGACGAAATTTAGGAGAAACGGGAAAATCGCGGAATTCATAGAATTAAAGGAATTTGGAATGCACTGGAAATCATGGAATTCAAAGAATTAACGGAATTCATAGGATTAATTGAATTCGCGGAATTCAAGGAATTAAAGGAAGTCACAGAATTACTTGAAATGGAGCAATTCATGAAATTTAGAGCATTTACGGAATTTATGGAATTCACGAAATTTAAGGAATTCATCAATTCATAGGATTCGTAAAATTCTTTTAATCGAAGGAATTCGCGGAATTCGTGGGCGGTCCATGAATTCCATAAGTTCCGTGAAACTAAAAAATTATGGATTCTAACGTTACCTCACGTTTCGGAAATAAACTTCCAAAACATGTAGTGAAAGTTTCCCACAAACATTTTTAAAAGTGTAAAATTTCTACTATAATTATGATTTAGAGAGAAGTGTCAGAACGAATTCATCCCGTGTAGAAATTCAAATGTGGGGCTGTTCGGGTGTCCGACCAGTTAGCCCCACTTTAAGTGGCGGGCTAGTCGGGGTTACCAAGTAGTGTCCCCGACCAGTTCCGTCACGGTGAATTATTCGGGGGCTGGCCAGTTGACCCGACTTATCCCATTCCGGGTCTAGTCGGGTGCTGGTAGGGTCTGAACGATAACACGACTGTCTCCAAAAATAGTGTTGATTTTAAAATTTCCAAAAACAGAGTGTATCAGCTATATTCTACTCCACTAGAGTTTAGTATGTCTATTTATGTAACAATGAAACGAAATTCTAGTGACATAGAATATAGTTGATATACACAATGTTTTTGTAAGTCTAAAGTCAAGACTATTTCCTCCGAGACAGTCGATTCTACTTTTTTTTTAATCTGTATTAAAAATGAAATAAATAAAAACTACAATACCAACTCAAACTGTTTTTATTTAATGAAAAATACGATTGAAAACACATTCAACGACAACAATA
>JAWWLR010000092.1:52831001-52850605 GCA_035041075.1 Acraspis erinacei | reverse complement strand
AGAACCATTTCGAATTGAAAACGTTCAAAATCAAACAATTTTATATTACGTACAAGTTTGTAAAAAAATGAAATATTTCGAATGAAATGAAAAGGAATTAAACTTGTGTTATTTCCAAATACAATCGCTTAAAATTGAATAATATGGAATTGAAAAATATCAGAACAAAATTTTGAAAATTCCTTTACAAACGAACTTAAATATGATCTAATTTCAAATTCAAAGCCTTTAAAATTAAATTTTATGATTTCAGATTTCGAATCGTACAAATTTGAATAGTTTCAGATAACAATGGAAAAATTGTATCATTCAAAATACAAAGAAATATAAATCTTCTAATTTCGGATTAATACAGTTTAAAATTAAAAAACTTAACAATTGAATTTAAATATTCTTCATTTTGAAGAGATTAAAACGTAAAATAAAAAAAATTATTATTGAACATTAAAATTGATTAGACTAATTTTTCTAGGTACAAAATATAAATTCACCGTAATTTTCAAAATTAAAAATGAAGAAAATTTCAGTTATAAACCTTTAAAATTAAATTATTCTAAACAATACTCAAAAGTACACAATTGGCTGAACGCGATTTATAATGAAAAAAAATATTTTAATTTCCAAAAATTGTGATATTAAAACTATTTATAATCAAATCCTTTAAAATTCAATTATTTCAAGTAAATCTTAATCTTTTAAAAATGCACGGCATTTTAATTTTAATTGCAAACTTAAAACCTATGAAAGAAAAAAATAGAAAATTCAGCGACACAATGAAAACGCAGAACTATAAAATTGTAATTAGAAATATTTTGTTGATTCTTGAAATCATCCAATCAATTATTTTTCAATTTTAAATTATTCATATTTTTCTAAATCTTCAAACAAAATTCGGACAGTTTAAAAATATTACTTTGAAAATTAAAAAGTAAATTATAAAATAATACAAAACAAGCTTGCTTTAAACAATTCTAATGTTCGATGTTGTTCAATTTAAAGCTTTGCAATTAAAAATTGTTATTTTTAAAGTTGAATTTAATATTTTAGAACATTTTTAAATAAAAAAAGCAATTTAGTTTCCAATGCCTGGTTCTAAAATATTTTCATTTTTAAGGCTTAAATTTAAGAAATCATTTTCTTAATCTTTCACTATTTTGAATTTATTCTGGAGGTATTTAATTTAAAAATAGTTAATTACTACCAATTCTTTCAATTTGATATTATACGATTTCGAAGAATTAAAAAAACATAATTTTGTAGTTTTAAACATGAAATAAAACCATTTATAATATTTGAGTTAAAATCTATTATCGATTCGGGAGGATTTCAATTTAAAATTGTTAAATCATTAAGACTATCAATTAAAAATTATTGTACAATATTTGCTGTCCAATTCTCAATATAAATCCAAAATATTTCAAGGTGGCCTCTAAAAACAAAAACAAATTGTTCGTGATTTCCCGGATGTCAAACATTTTTTCATGTCATTAATAATACTTAATTGATATGAAAAGAGTCATAAATCCTTAATGAAGATATTATCCGCTCAAAACCTTTTAAATGCTTACATTTATGAATAAATTAATGATTATTTAACATGAATGTATGTGAAGAAAAAAAGTCAGCTTTATTTCCAGCAAAAAAAAAGAAGAAAAATGAGCCCCTAATGAAAAAAGTTAAAAAAGTAAGTTTCTAAAGCTAAAAAATTTAGTTTGAAAGCTTCAAAATGTAAACAATTCAAGAGCTCGATTGAAACTTGAAGCATTCTCAAATTAGGATCTTGAAATTAGTAAGTCGTTTAAAATGATTAATTTTTTTATTGTATTTCATGGTTTGTAAAATTCAATCATTTTAATCTAAAGTCTTCTGTCTACTGTCAAATTGCCGTGATAGAAAATGTCGCGAGACAAAAGACACGCAAAAACGATAGAAAAATATGAGCTTCAATGTGGGAATAATAAATGAATGAATGGTCGATGATAGTTCATAATTATATAATAATTTTCAAATTCATTCATTCACTTATTTCCGCTTTTCACTTGTTTCCACTCACTTATCGCGTGCTTTTGTCTCTTTATTTTTGTTCTATCACTCAGTTTGACAGGGTCAGTTGAAGTCGTATCAAATTCTGGTTCCACTTGAATTTGTTGCGATTTACTGGAAATTTTGTAGTTTGAATTGCAATATCAATTTCGCATCTTGTTAGAAGGACTTTTGACATTTCAAATCTATAAAATTGAATAAATTTCAATTTTAAATCAAAAAATTGAACTATTCCAAAAAAAAGGATTAAAAAATGCATCAATTTCTATATGACACATTAAATATTGAAGTATTTATTTGCAGATATTTAAAATTAAAGAATTTAAATGTACAAATCCTTAAAATTGAAAAATTTTCCATTGTAAAACTTACAAATTTAACTACTTCAAAAGAAAGAGCAAAATTACATATTTTTAAAATATAAGTCTTGAAAATTGAATAGCTTGCAATTTTACATTTTCAAAATTCAATCATTATCAAATGTAACTCTTCGAAATTGTAGAGCTTTGAATTGTAAATGTTAAACATTGAAGGATTGTTAATTTTAAAAATATGTTTTAAGTTTTACAATTAAAAGTTGCTTAAACTGTATGATTTATATTTGAAATTTCATAAAGTTGGAAAGATACACAATTGAAAACTCTTCACTTTTGATCTTAAAAATCACAATTTAAGAATTTTAAATCGAAATTCGTTAAAATTGATATATTAAATGGATATATTATTCTTCCATTAAAAAGATTTATAATTGAAAACTTGCCTTTTGATTTCCAAAATCATCAACATTTTAGAAATTTTTTCAGTTTCGAATATTTGAAATTGGAAACTTGACTTTTGTTGTTCAAAATTATACTAATTTAAGAATTCTTATTTATACGTCTTTAAAATTGATGATCATCATCAAAATGTGGAATTTTAGTTTATAAATTTATTAAATCCGAGTGTTTTATATTGTATCTCTTCTAAATTGTAGAATTTATATGCATACGTGTTTAAAATTAAAGAATTTTCAAGGTTTATAATTTTTCATTGAAAGTGTTGCAAGTCTGTAATTTTATAAAACAAAATTCTTTAATTTAGATGTTTTACACGTGATATTTCTTCAGTTTGAAAGAATTAGAAATAAAAACTTGACTTTTGATTTCCAAAATCATCAGTATTTCAAAATTTGTATGTGTACATCTTTAAAATGAAAGAGTTTTTAGTCGTAAATCTTTAAAATTCAAGAATTTTAAATTGTAAATATTTCAAGTTCAACACTTCTATTTTCAAAACGATAAAAATTGAAGATGCTCTTAAGATTGAAAAATTACAATAAAAAATTATGCAAGTTTTAAGTTTTACAATTTAAAAAGTTGTAAGTTTCATAACTTAGAACTTCGATTATAATTTCTTCGATTTAGATGATTTACAATTCAAGATTTGATTAATATATTCTTTAAATTCAAGAGAGTCTCAGAATTGCCGAATGTCTTTTAAGAACATCTTATTTCGATATGAAATTCCACATTGCCTAATTAATAATTTTTTTTCATCTAATTCCTGTTAAAATAAAATCTTTTATTTAAATGAAAGTAGTTATAATTAAAAATAAAAAATTGAATTTATATTAAATTACAATTGTATAAAAGCCGATGTAGCTATTTTAATATTTATTTGAATTTATGATTATTAATTATATCTGATAGTACTTTCAATTAAAGCATATATTTTAATTTGAAAATTAGGCAAATAAAATAAGTAATCTGTAATAAAAGCACTTAGCGCGCTATTTTTTCATATTCTTACCTTGTCCTAATTTAGCCACCGCATCAGCTACAGCTCGTGACAAACAATCATTGAATTGTGGATCAGATCTTCGGCAAGTTTTGAAGTTGCTAGCTAAAAACCGACAAAATTGAGAATTTCTCCTTAAATGTTTTAAAAATAATTTTAGCGAGTTATATTCTGTATCATCTAAAAATTACTCAATCTGAAGGCATATTAGCCGTGTGTCAAGAAGCAATTTTAAATCATAATCATGTTTTTCTATAAAAGGTGAAAGTATAGGTATGATCTGTGTATGACTACCTGACTCATTGAGCCATCTATTTCATTGTCAACATAACGTACCATATAAAGTATTAAGAATAAAAAGTGATGTAATTGTGAAAAAATTCAACCTTGAATTTTTAACGAATCTTCTTTTCTTCTACTCACACAAGTAGATCAATAAAGTGTCATTATTTGCATATTAAAAAATGTCCTGTGGGCATATTAATTAGCTCAAAGACCTTCTCTTCTATTTACGTATTTAACCAAGGAAAGACTCACAACAGTGCGTCATAATTAAATTATTATTATTCATAAATTGTGTGACGTTTCGTAGTTCAATGTACAGCTGGTTGATGTCTGTCTTTAATAATTTATAAAAAAAGAATGCTGTGGTGAATATATAGCCATAAATAAAATACTTAAAATGCGTATCTGACATTTAGATCGAAGAAATTTAATTTTTTTATGAAAAGTGATTAATTTTTTATAGCTTTTATTCCTGTTTGATTGTATAATAAATGATGATATATGTACTAATAGCAGTATTTACTTAAGCCTCTGCTTTATATTTTCTATTTTGAAATATGAGAATTATAAACTGCATCGTAGAAATTACATTCCTTAAATTGTGCAATGTTCTATATAATATATAAATCAATTCTACAAACAAACAAACAAACTAAAATATATATATGAGTAACATAAAAACAAAATCTAGCGTTATTATGTTTATGACATACCATAGACTTGTTTCCGTCGCGAACATGTGTAAATGAAACAGTTTCATAAAAATATTGAAAGATTTGCATAATTTGTATAGCATCTTAAAACTGATTAAATTTTGATTGATGAATAAAATCTGCAAAATGTTTCTGTAACTTACGTAAATTTCTGGCAGTTACTGTTGCAAAAGCGATCAGAAATAATCCTGCCACTGCATTCATGTTTGATTGAACTCGTGAGAATTCCTCACGCACTGTTTTTTATTTAAAAAAATTATTAAAGATAGCTTTGGACATTAAGGAAGTTGTTCCAAGTTACTATCAACGCAAACTGAAACTCCCGCTCATTTAGCCATTATTTATATGTATGCGTACCCCCTCCAAAATGCAGAAGGGCAATGTTGTCTACTGGTATGCTTCAGATTGTTATGCCGCGGTTCCTTTTTTTTTGAATATTCTAAATGACTACCTGCATATAGGAAACACTAGTTCTTTATTTAGTTTTTTTTATAAATTTGAATACTGGAATCGGAATTTATTTGAGAGAGTTTTTTCAAGGCACTGGCTAGTATGACGGAATTTTCTGTAAAACTAACCGGTAAAGTGTAGCGTTAGGGCTAGTATTACAAAAATTTCCGTAAGATTAGCCATGAACCAGCCGAAAAGGGTCTTACGGAAGCACTTTGCTGTTACTGAAGGCCTTTGTGTCTGACGGAAGGTCTTTGAGTCTAAGGAAAATTCCGTAATGTCGTAAATAATCTGATGTTAATTTTTTTTAGTCTAATGGTCTAATATCAATAATTTTTAAATATTTATTTTATTCCTAAGTTGTAAAAATTTTTCTGTTAAAATATTTTGGATAAATAAATATTAATTCACTCATCTTCGGCATTTCCATGTTCTTGTAATCGCAAATTTCTTATTCGTATCGTCCAAAAATATTATCAACAGGTTCTCTTGAGCGGGATATTATTGTTCATTCAAAAAAAGCTATTCTGAATTAATTTGTGTATGTTAGCATAATCTCGACACAAATGATGAAAAAAATTGATTTTTTAAATGTTGATGCAGTGTATCGAAGGTTAAAATCCAGAGTTAATATGGCTCTTTATAAATGTTATAGTTCTTAAATCAGTCTCAGGTTGGGAAAAAACACACACGCACAGTGGAAAAACATTACTATTTTAGTTCAAAATAAAGAACAGTCGACAACTTTTCACTGATTTAGACGTCAAAAATTTAAAAAAAAAACCTGATAAAATTTTCTAGAGCTTGCTGGTCCCGATTATTTATTAAGTTTCTTTTTTTAATAAACGAATATGATAACAAAAATAGTAATAATTCTATTTGGCCAGGGTTTCCAACGTGTAGTAAAAGCGTGAAATCGGGAATTGTATGGGAAATTTATTAATGCGGTATATGTACGGGGAATGCGCGCACAGCGGGATTTCGTTTTTGAAGCGGGAATTCTTTTATGTTTGAAACTTTTTTTATGTTTATAAAATTCTGTGTGAATCGCAGATTTTTAGAAAAATCCCTCGAAAAACGAAAACGTATTGTAGATTCATGAGAGAATTCAGGATCTCTACAGGTCAGGAAATTCTGAAAGTCATGGAATTCAAAAATATTCAGGGAAAGTCAGGAAATATCAGTGAAGACCTTAAAGAGTCAGGAAATTTTCGATAAACTAAAGTTGAAGTTTTTATAAAATTTTGTATGGCTGTTGTCACTAAAACTATTTAAAATTAATTTAGAAATAGACATTTTTTTGCATTAACATCATTGATTTCCTGAGTGTAAGGATTTTTTTTATATCTGAAAGAAAAAATTTATAATGGTCGCGGTTCCGATTATGAAGCAACCCTGTTAAAATATAAACTTCGTAATAAGAAAGGGAAGTTATTTCTAGAAACAACTTATTTAATAAATACGATATTGATTTATTTGCTTCAGAGGAAATTATTATTTTTATCATTTTTATAATTATTTTCATAAATGTCAATTTTGTATGGTTTGGGAGGATATAGCAGACTTCACAAAGATTGACTTTTATAGATTCTACATCATAAAAGACATTTCTGTTATATTAAGGAGTTTTTTTGATAAAAATTCGCTAACAAAACATGATATGCCTAGAGAATAAAAATTGAAAATGCAGGACATTTATAGAATACAGATGAGTGTATTTAAAAAAAATTATATTTATCCAGCTCAGCGAGCAAATGTATTCAGAATATTCATTTTCGTAGAGTTTTAAATAATTTTTGTCTAGCTAGCTTTAAAAGTGGTTTGAAATACTTCGAAACTTCATACAAATAAGACAAAAATAGAAAAACTGATGAGGAGTTGAATAAATGAAAATAAAACATTGAATTTTGAATTTCTTATTGCAATTTTTTTATAGATTAGTTTGGAAAAGTACTTTGAATGACTGAGGGTGGCTTTTATTGATATGTAATAACAAATCGCTATAAACAAAATTGTTGAGTCCAAGGCATGAAAAGTGAAAAGAAAGCCAGTGTTCCATATTTTATTTTCAGCATTGAAATTTGTGCAGCTAGTTTTAATAAACTTTTCGTAAAAAGACTTCTGAATTTGTAGAAATGAAAAAGAAATGATTAGTTTACCTGTTTTTTAATTTTTCAATTATTAAATTTTTTCTGGTATTTTTTTGTTTGATTATTCAGAAGTTCGGAGGCATTTGAAATCATTTTCAAAGCTTGATAGAAAAAATATCATTTTAAAACCCACAAAATGCATGACCAAATATTTTTTGAATTCAGTTAATTATTTATTTTCTAAAGATATAAAATTTAGTATCGAATTTTTATTATCAGAATTTCCTCAAATGTACAAGAAAAAATCTCGTGTTACTTTTAAGGTAATATTTAAAAAATGTTTGGTTTGTTAAACTAGGGTTTGTTAAACAGGAAGAATCATATGGCAATAATACGGAAAATGTACAATGAACACCCTGTTGACGTTTCAGGTGCTCATGAATAATAGAGAAATTATAAACAAAAATATTATAAGCCAATTATTTGTTTTGAGTGTACGGCTCAAACAAATGCTTTATTCTGGCATTTGGCGACGGAAATATTCGATTTTTTCAATGTTAGTCCTTTTAATTTGAAACTCTGTACTAATTTCATCAACATTCATAATTAGTTGATAAATAGTACGACTTTTTCCAAAAGATTTGATTAAAAAATTTATTTTTTGGACTTTCGTCGATAAAAAAGTTAGTTTCTTTCAATATTAGTCCTTTTAATTTGAACTACGTGATAATTCTATTCAAATGTATAAAATTAGTTGATGAATACTACGACTTTTTCAAACAAATTTGATTAAGAAATGTATTTGTTGGGATTTTATCGATAAAAAAATTAGTTTTTTTCAATATCAGTCCTTTTACTTTTAGTTTATTATTAAATTCCTTATTTTAATAAGGTTGGCGCTTCAGGATCTTAGTTTTTTTTCATTTCAGTCCTTTTAATTGGGAACAAAAAGGACTGAAACGGAAAAAAAACTATTTTTTTCGTCGCAAACGCCCGAATAGTTCATATGTTTATTAAAGGCGTAGCCGGGTAATGCAGAAAATGCCCCATTTTTGTTTTAATTTTTTTCCTCTGTTTACATCATTCGACAAAAATATGTAAAAATTCACAGAACTTCTTTCAATCATTCTCAACGTGCACGATTTATCCGAAAAAATCTTGGCGGGTAATCTCACGAAATTTTGAAGGGATTTGATATGCTATCTGAATCTGTATAAAGTTTTTATAATGCCTTAGAATATATTTATTGAAATGAATTGTTTTAATCGAATTAACAGAAGCTTTTTTATCATAATGATTTAGAGTAGAATTATACCTGCATCGTTAGAAGACAGCTCTCATTAATTGTATATTGTTTTTAATTTATAAGTTTGCAAGACAGATTAATTGCAACAAGTGAAAAAATCAAAGCAGTATTAACACAATTTATTTATATGACGCACGCATGGTTATAAAAACTTGGAGATGCTAATATTCTATAAATCTTTCATTAGTTTATAATTGATCAATTTATTAAAGTTAAACCTATTACTTTTTGTTGTTAATTGATCCAAAAAAAACTGAAAATTTGTTTAGATCGTTAAACAAAATGTAGAAAAATTTTTTGTTGACAATCCATCTGTTTGACAAATAGTTTAAACCGATATTCTCAACTTTTTTCTATAGATACTAGCATCATCAATCGTGCGCGTATAGTTTTTTATTTTTATTTTCGGAAACTTATATTTGCGCTTAAATTAGATTTTACAGGTTTTTCTCAAATTCCAGGCAAAATTCGAGTCTCTTAAAGTTTTAAAATGTTTTGAATCTCTTCAAAAGTTTATAAATATTTTTCAAACTGACTCAAATTATTTATAAAATTTATAATAATATATTTCTTTAAATTGCCTTAAAATCTTCCAGATTTTTTTCGACATCATAAAATATTCAACATTGTAAAATTGCCAACACAGGGAACTTTCCTAATTATTATAATATTCCCGAATCTAAACAATATTATGAAACTGTTAAATAACCAAATAAAATAAAGTAATTTTATTTGATGAACATATTTTTTATTTGATTATTTACTTATTATTAAAAAAAAAGTTTAATTGTTTATTTCTCGAATTTTCAAATTTAGTAATATTATAAACCATCAGAAATGTTATTATTCCGGAATTTTTAATTTTCGGAAACTTTATAATTGCGAGAATTTCCTATGTCAAATATTTTCCTTTTCAGGAATTTTTAAGTGCCGAGATTTTAATTTCCGAGATTTTTCAGTCTTTTCCCATTCTTAGAAATGTTTTTAAATCTTTTTCACTTTTCTTTGAAAATTAATTGCTCAAATTAAAAATCATTTAAATTGAAAAACCTTAAAAAGCTTCAAAATTTTATTTATCCTTTGTTATTTCTAAAATTTTTTATTAACTTCTGAATAACTTTTAAAATGATTCGCGTTTCCTTAAAATTTTAAAGAAATGCTGCAAAATTAAAAAATATGCCCTTAGAAAAACAAAGAAAAAACAAGAAAAGAAAAGAAAACGTCGTCTTGAAACTTTTTAAAAAGCTTTATATTTTTTTATTCAAAATGTAAGAATAGCCATGCAAAATTTTAAAAAAATTGCCTTAGAGTCTCCCAGATTCTTTTTTGATAATTTTCGAAATCATTTGAATTATTTTGAAATATTTTAAAATATTCTCTTAAAATTATTGTTTTCAAAATAAAAAATCATTTTCAATATTCAATTTTCTTAAAACGCGTCTTATTGTTTGGTAAAAATCTACAAAAATCCATGCAAAATCACAAAAATTAAATTAGAATCTCACAGATTCTTTTTTGATAATTTTGGAAATCTTCTGAAAGGTTTCGGAAATCGTTTGAAATGCCTTGAAATCTATGTTCTATTTTACATTTTTTCAAATCTTTTAAAATTTTAAATTATTGAAACCATTTTTTTAAAAACTTCTATATATTTTCTAAAATGATTCAAATTGTTTTTAATCCTGAAAATGTAAAGAAATTGATTTAAAAACTGCCAGATTCTTTTTCGATTATTTTTGTAATCTCTCGAAATGTTTAAAAATTTAAAAAGTAATTTTAATAATAATAGTAATAAAAAAATAGTAATAATCTTATAAAAATCTTTTTGGTCTAAAAATCTTCTAGGTTCTTTCTAGGTTCTTTTAGCGACTAAAATTCATATTCATGCAGTGTGTGAACCAAAGTGTGTTCCGACAACAATTTATGCGATATCTCCTTATAACAACTCTTTAAGAAAAGGAACGTTTGTATATGCTAATAATAAAAAATAAATATGGAAATTTTCTTTCATATTTTAAAACCACAAACCACGTTGCAAACTTGAGAATGATAAATGAGCAGAAAATATAATCGTTTTTGATTTCAAATTCTAAGCAATCTATAGTTGAATATTGTTCTCTATAAAGAACGTGACATGCAATGAATTTATTCGTCTGAATCTAATTGATATAAAAAGTGATACAACAAACACTTTTTAACTTCCGGTATTGATACTATTGATAAATGAAGAATGAGAATTTTTTGTTTTTTCGTTGTGGTCCAAATTTGGTCTTTGGATTCTTGTTTTTTTGTCAGGAGTTTGCGTCAATAGATTAATCCGCACGTCACGAAGGTGCGAAGAACTGCATCAAATGCAGTACTATTTTATTCCCAACAAAAACATCCTTTTATAAATACGGAAAATAATGTTCTTAAAACATTTAAACACGATATTGGTAGGTTATGGTAGAAGACGTGAAGGAACCTGTCAGATTTAGTAATGTAGTATTATTCCTAATATGAACAAAGTATTTCTCATATAAACAGAATAAACCATTTTTCTTAAACTTCATAAATCGGTTCTTACAGGTCTTGAAAGTTTCAACAATAGGTCTATCTATACGTCTCAAAGACGCGAACAAATATACGCTAGATATCGTATTTTTGTATTTCGAATATCAAACGTTTTTCTCATATATAAGCAATGTAATTTTTTATTTGAAATCTAAACGCAAAAAAAGGAAGAAAAATAAATGACATTCGGTATAATAAAGGCAAGCTTCTGATTCCTATAATAAAGTATCCAAGCACGACGTATCACGTATAATCATTGGTATGTAATTTACACGATCGTTTGCTCATTAGCATTAAATGGTTGGAGTTCAGCGACTGTCTGTATTTATTTTAACGTCTATCTAGCTAATGCAGTTAACGAGACAACTTTCCACGGCATCTTATTAGATTCACCTCGAGATTCACTTCGGAAGCGTTCACATATTACGTGTACGCTATTTCCAGTGATTTTTTACTCATCCCTCCCTCTTATGACAATTTATCACATTTCGGCGACCCCCCTTCCTTCCCCCTCAAAATAGCATGTGACACTGAATATGTACACCCTATACTATTTTCTATTACGAAATATAAATGTCATTATGTAACCGTCAATCGAACACGAATTATTATTTAAAATTATTTGACATTAATATGAGAATATTTTAATTTAAATTCTGTAGACTTTTTTTAAAATTTGAGAATAGTGATATAATTTAAAGATTAACTTAAACTGCGTATTAATTTAACAGATTAAAAGTGAATTATTTGTTTGGAAAGTCCACTATTTTATTTTTGGTTTGGAATTCATCTATTTTGGTTAAAAATGAATTTAGTTCAAAATTTAATTATTTTGTTGAAAATCCAACTATTTTGTTCAAAAGTCATCCTTTTACATCAAAAATTCAACTAAATTTGAACTTCTATATTGGAGCCTGGTTTTAGTTCTAACGTTCGGCTCAGTTCGACTCCAATTGCGGTACTCATTGAAAAATATTACATTTTTTTATAATATGGAGACGAGGGCAAACTAAATATTTAACGGAAATGGGGAATAAATTTTGCTGTTACAAGTTAAAATAAATATTTTTCCTGATTACATACTTTAAAGTTTAAACGTTTGCGGACCGTAGATCATCTCGTTTAAAATGAGAGCTTTTCTCCGAGCTTTCTCTTTAATAATCAGTCTCGCTTGCTTGAAACATTCGAAGACAACAACATCCAATCTATGTATGCATAAGCGAAACACCTCGCAAAACACTTCAAATGCGTGACATTTAATTTTAATTAAAATGGATTGTTTCATTCCCTGATCGATTCGTTTCTACCTGCAACGTTTTTATGAACATTTTCTTTATTTAGAAAGTGGTGACGTTTTTCTTAAATATTGGTTTCACAAATTAAAATTCAATTTAATTAAAATATTTAATTACCGGACATACGAAGAAGTTACAGAACAGAAAATCACTTACATTTATAAATATTAGATTAACTTGTCCATAAAAAAACACAGTTTTCACCATTCTCACGTCAACACTTGACAGTTTGAGGTTACAAAACGCTGCAGTGGGACTGCGATGCTTGAAGTGGATTGAACCTCTCTTTCTATCATGTGAGATAGACATAACGGGGGGCGATCTAATTCGAAGCGATGGTTTCGAGAACTCTTTTTCTATCGTGCGAACTAGGCAGAGAGGGTCGGATTGTATTCCAATGACAAATCATACTTTTCTTTTCGAAAGAATCATACTCTCTCTGTCTGTCCAATAGGATAGGTCCGATTTTTTTGTACAGAAAAACTTATAAAACAAATTAAAAATGTGATTGCTTTGTCCACTACGTATTACTTTTTTACCTGGGTATAGAAACTCGTTGAGAGTGCGACCTTCATTCTGTTTGTCACGCTTGACTGAGCAGTGCTTCTCTCTCAGTCCCATGGGTCCCCTCATCACGAAACAGTCCATTACATTCATTCTCGGATTAGCGTAAACCGGGTTGCTTATGTCAAGAGTTGAGTGTATTTCATTTTCAATGGAAAATTTTTCCTTCGTAAATTGAAAATTCAACCATTTGGAAGAAAATTCATGTATTTTGATGAAAATTCCTTTCTTGCTAGAAAATTAATCTTTTCGGTTGCAAGTTCATCTTTGTAGGTTAAGGATTCAACTATTATGTATTTTAGCATGATGTCACGGTCATGATAAGATAGGTCGAAATGTTAGGTAGGTCAGCATAGATGGTAAATATTTATACATATATGAGTGCATACGACTTTTTGGAAAAAATATTTTATACGAAAAATTAAGTTATAAATGTATGAATAGAAATATTTTTTAAACGTAAAATGCACTTGCACAATTATGTTTCATATTTTTGTCAATTGATGACTTTTCAATTTCCCGAAATAAAATAAGTATTAAGATATCCAAAAGTTGACGTTTTTAGTCTGTTATATCGATTTAATCAGAATTGGGTACTCTAATAACCTCAAATTTTTTGAGATTTTATTTTATTTCGTGTAACTAAAAGGTCTTCAACCAACAAAAGGATTAACCATAATTGCGCAAATGCATTATAGACTTGAAAAATATTACAATTTTTACATTTATAACTTACTTTTTCGTTTAGAATATTTTTTCCAAAAACTCGTATGCAAATCACATGTAAATATGTGTTAACTATGCTAATATTCTTGACATTTCCACCTATCCTGCCACGACCGTGACGTCGCTTTTTTTGGGTAAAAATTCTTTTTTTAAATTAAAAATTTAACGATAGCATTTTTTGTTGAAAATTTATCTTTTTCAATTGAAAGTTCATCTTCCTTGATTGCAAATTAACTTCCTTGTTGTAGACTCTTTTCCGGTTAAAGGGAATTGTAATCAGGAACCAACCTACAAATTCAATTGCCTCATTTTACTCCATAAACACTAGAAAATTAGAAAAGAGTTCAAAAGTGACAAAATGGCCGTGGTTTTTTGAGAATGTTTAACTTCAATTGGCCCAAAAACCCCACCGCTTTTTTCTCTTCATATTTTTTCTAGATTCGTCCTTATGTAAATATTATATTTCATAATAGTCTGCCCTATGCCTAAGCCTTAGACTTAGAGAGAAAAGAGAATTTTTGTTTTTTGACAAATTAAAATTTCTTGCCAAAGCGACCCAAGACACGAAGAAAGTTTAAAAAAATAGTTTCTGTAAAAAAGTTCTAGAAAAATGTCTCTTGACACTTTTTTCAATCTCGTGTCATTTTTTACATTTTTGCAAAAATATTTACAAAATCCTTAAAGATCAATTTTCCGCTCAACAACGTTTTGGCGGAAACAAAATAAAGTAATTAAGTTAGAAAAAATGCAGAGTATCAATAATTTCAAAAATGCCTAATTCAAAAAGAAAAACCTGCATATAAAAGTTGTTAAAACTGTTAAATTATATTCATTTTTATTTTTTATGACATAAAATTGTATTGGTGAGAAAAAATTGATTGTAAAGGATTTTATAAATATTTTCGCAAAAAATGTAAAATATAACGTGAATAGCGTCCAAGGTGCGGGCACAAGGCAGAATATTATAAAATATAATCTTTACGTTAGTTTTGTATAAATTGGCTTTGAATATTTACAAAAAAGCTGCCGCCATTTGGTCACTTTTGAACTTTTTTGACAATTTTTAAGAATTTCGAAAGAGGGTGAGAAATTATATTAAAATCAGAAAGAAAATGATAAATACCTATATTATTTTTAAAAATATCACTCTTTCTACCAAAATTTGAACTATTTTTCGATAATCCGCGTTTTCTATTTTTAAAATTCAAATACTAATAACTTTGTAAAAAATTTACAGAAAATCGGTAAGATGTGTGACATCTTTCTTTCGTTGGAAAACAACATTTGAAATTAATTTTTTTAACAATAATTAAATTTAAAATTTGTGAAAATCCGACAAAAAAGATTCACTGTAGCTATAGGAACCACCAGGCCTCGATCACACCATTGCACAGTGGAGGGAAACGAAAAACGGAGCCCAAAATAACTTGTAGAGCACAATTCATTATACCGAATTCGATGGTTTTTAAGAAAACTTCAGTGTTCAATTTTGAACAGAATTATGAGAACCGATTTTCGAATTTTTCTTTATTTAAACTTTTATGTATATTCACAAAAAGAAAAAAATGTCGATTTTGATGGTTTTATATTTTATCTTCTTGAAAAAATGTTTCCCCTGCATAAGACAAACTTGTAACTTGTTTCTGTTTTGTTTCTCATGAAGTTATGTATGAATCAAATGAAAAACGAAGGAAAAACTGGTGTGAACTTTGGCATCACTTGGGTCCCTTAGCAAAAGAACATTTTTCCCCAGTAAATTCCGATAATAAACATTTGTTTATATAATGGCTTAAAAAAATTATAAACAAATATCGGTTAACAAATTTTCTTTATTTTAAATCTCTGAAAAGATAGTTTGTACAGAATAAGAAGAAAAAACAATTTTTTGGCCCATCAGTGCCGATAATAGGCATTTGTTTATATAATTTGCTTAAAAAATATAAACAAATATCAAGTGACAAATTTTCATGATCAAGTGTCATTTTTACGGTAACGGCCAGTAATTTAAATTCAGAAATATAATTTGCGAGCAAACAATCCACGATTTTGGATATTTGTTAATATAATTTGTTTACATCAATTAACTTAACAAGTAAACAATTTTTGTTCATTCATGCACCCCTCTGAATCAAATTCAAGCGATATTGAGCAGACGAAACAAATTTTCAAGAAGATAACAAATAAAACCTTTAAAATCGAGATTTTTTCCTCTTTTTGCATTAAAATAAAAGTTTAAATAAACAAAAATTCCAAAATCAGCTCGCATAATTCTGTTCAAAATTGAACACTGCATTTTTCTAAAAAAAAGAATCCAAATTCGGTAATCAATTGCGCTCTACAAGTTATTTTGAGACCCATTTTTTCATTTCACCCCGCTGTGCTCTGGTTAGAATAAAAAAAAGTCTTGTACAAAAATTATTGAATAAATCGGCCCACCGCGCAGGCAAATTCACGTCGCACTAATTAAAGATGAAAGCATCGACAACCGTAATTTGGTGGTTTTGAATTTTCTTTTGTTAAAAGAGCTTCGTTCGTAATATTGAGTGCGCCTATAGCTCGCGTCTTTTGGATCTTGCTCTATATAAAGTGTTTACATCACGCTATGCGCACGGTCATTGTATTTCCCCCACATTTGTGCACAGACCTTTTAAAATGAAAGGTCAAAGAATTGACAACTGTAATTTGCTGATTGTGAATTCTCTTTCGGTAAAGCTCCTTCTGCCTCAATATGATGAGAATGTAATTAACCCACTTTTCATTCCGCATATAAATTGGATTCAAAACAGGAATAGGCCCTAATTATCTAAAAAAAAACATGTAATAATTCTAGTATCTATGGAGTAAAATGAGACAATTTAATTTTGATGTTTGGTCTAGGTTCCAACGCCCTTAAAACTCAACTTTTTTTCTAAAACATTCGCCTCCTTAGCTTGAAAACTGAACTATTTTGTTGAAAATTCGTTTATTTGGATAGAAAATTGATGTTCTTTGTCGAAAGTTCATCTATTTCGTTGACGATTCAACTATTTCGTAAAAAATTATTCGCCTCCTTTCGTAGAATTCAACTGATTGATACTTTTTGTTTGTTTCTTGAAAATTATTTTCAAACTAAAAATCAAACTATTCCATTTTGTGAAGTTAACTTGTCTTTACTAGTTGAAAATTTAGCTATTTGGTTGAAAGTTCGTCATTTGGGGCCATGATTTTGTTCAAGTCATATTTTTGGTCGAAAATTC
Source organism: Acraspis erinacei (assembly GCA_035041075.1). Classification (NCBI taxonomy): domain Eukaryota; kingdom Metazoa; phylum Arthropoda; class Insecta; order Hymenoptera; family Cynipidae; genus Acraspis; species Acraspis erinacei. The sequence goes on along the minus strand of JAWWLR010000092.1, from coordinate 52,833,568 downwards.
AACTGTTTAGTTCAATTCGTCCTTTAAATTTCCTGGTTAAAAATGCAACTGTGTTATAAAAAATCGTATTTTTGGGTTGAAAATACATAATATTGGTTTTTAATGCTTCGCGACCCGGATTACAATTTTTTTATCATAGAAGTGTCACAATACCTTTGCGACCATCCTTCCATGACTAAATGGGCTCGAAGATAAATTTAAATTAAATCATTCCATGGACAGTCACGATAGTCACAAGATCTACCGAAGGGACGAATTTTGAAAATAAATTGGCATTTCTACGAACAAATACTTTTGGGTGTCCACTTGACTCCGAATATCGAAAGGCTATAAAATAGTTTGCATTACAAATTTTAAAAGACACTACCTTCCAAAGGAGATTTAATAATAATGACGCACATGTTAATAACTATCCTTCGTGTTTTATTCTCCTTAGACAGGAAAAAAAGCGCTTCAAACAAGTGTTTTTTATTTCTGATATTTATGTGCTTTATAGAAAGAGAACCCTAAGTGGAATAAAATCAAATAATGTTCTGTAAAAAAAGAACGAGGCACTCCTAAAGAAACTACACCGGTTTATTAAGAGATAAATTAAGGAAGCAATAAACGTTGTCATTGGCAATAATCATCTAATGCAACTTGATAAAATCTTCTATTTTTCTGATTAGTTCAAAATAAATATCTGAATTATCGACCTTTTAAAAAGTGAGTCAACTTCTTCAACGAAAACATCTTTGGGTCGCAGAGATACCATTTTCAACTTAGAAAATAAAAAGAATAATAAAATGGCTTTCTTTGGTAAGAAATTTGGAATTGAAAGCATTTTGAGGGAAGTTACTCGATATAAGAGTAGTTATTTTTAGTATGTATTTTCAAATTAAAATTATGAATGATCAGGGTGACCGTTTTAAACGAGGAATAAAATTCCGGATCTTTTCCCGGTTTGAAAAATGGATCACGGTCTTAAAGCTGGATTAAAAAAAATTTTAAGTAATAAAAACTAAACTGCAAAATAAAGTACTCAAGGTGGAACTCTTTTGAATTTTAAACTTTTAAAATTGAAAATAAACCAAGTTTTCACTTTTTAAATTGAAACTAAAAAAATATAAATCTACGATTGCTTTTTTTAACTGAACACTTTTTCAATTATAAATTAAATTATTTTAATTTTAACTCGGTTCAAATTTATAATTGTTCAATTCTTGTTTGAAGGGTTGTAGTAGAGAACTAAAGAACTAAAAAAAATCTGAATTTTTCAAGAGAGTGAAATCGAATTCTGTAAAATCGAAATCATCGTTTAAAGATAATACAAAAGATTACAGCTGAGCTGAAGTGTTTCTGAATTGAGGACGAAAAAGTACGATTAAAAAAAATTATGCAGTTCCGAAAAATGGAACGTAGAAATTTACAATTTCAAAGTGACAGGAACCTCAAATTTGGACAGACTCGGCTGCAGATTACGATAACAAATGAAATTTTGTGTTTAAACAAAAAATTTATTCCTTTGATATTGGATTCCTAAATTTGGATAAAATGAATTTAATTTGAAAACGTTAAACAATTTCTAGTCAAGCATTCAAGAATAAAGATTTTGTCTCTGAAAAACGATTTTTCACTGAAAAGTTTATGAAAAGAAGAAAGTTATGTTTCTTTATAAATGGACAATAATAATTTTGAAAAATATCGTTTCTGATCATTGAATAAAAATTAACTGGAAAAAAACCGTGTAAAGTGGCTTCTTGCACAAAATGAAGATTTAAGATTTTAGGTTGGTATTTGATTAGTACTTAGGTGCTAAAAAATAGAAAATCGTTTTTTAAGGTCTTTTTCTTTAAAAAAATAAGTATTTTATTATGTTACTATATTTAGAAACTTATAGGAAGAGAAATATGACTCGGAAAATATGGTCAGCAAAATGATTATTTATTATTATTACTGCATTAAAAATGAAATTTCGAACAAATCCTTTCAACACAACATATATTAGATTTTTGAAGAATTTTGTGTACAAAAAGCCAATTTTCGGCAACAATATTAATTATCTAGTTCCGTACTGCAACCCTTTAAAATTTATACATCAAAATTGAACACTTTTAAATAAAAATTAAATTTTTTTTAATGGAACCATTAAAATTGCAACGTTCAAAGATTAATTTTAGCACCCTGAAATTTTAACGATTCAAGGCTTTCTATTTCCAAAAAATTCAGTTTCAAATTTTTTACTTTTGAATATTTTAGTTTAATGCTCATCTTAAAATGAAAGTAAAATACTGTAAATGTTTATTAAACCTTTTTTTTTATTAATAGATTTCAAATTTAATGACTTAAAAATGGAATATTCTACAAACAATATTTGAATAGGATTTAAAATTTAATTAATTTGAAATGATTTTACGATTTCAGAATTGCGCATTGTAACTTGAATTATTTTATAGTTAATAATGTTAATAATTGAAGTCAAAGTTAAAAAAAGCTGAGATCAAATTTATTTGAAATAAGGTAACGGGCCGTATTATGGAACGGTTTTCAGAGTAACGAAAAAATATCGTCGATTACAAATGCTTGAG
>JAWWLR010000092.1:52813641-52830626 GCA_035041075.1 Acraspis erinacei | reverse complement strand
CGCCCTAGGCGCGCTCAAACTTGCGAGCGAAGCGAGCCGCGCGCATAGCGCGCGATGAGAATGTGCCCGCGCAGCGGGCAGATTTTTTATTCTATATTAAATGGAGACACCATAAGGTTTAATCTTCCAAAGATTTCTCATAGGGAATAAAAAGTTTGTGTGTGAAGCTCACTAATTTGAAAAAATGTATTGGATTTGAAAATTGAAATTCTATTTCATTGGAAAGTATGTTTTTGTTCAACTTGGTGCTTCCAGGGAACGTTCAACTTTGGTGCTTTTAAATCAAATTAAAAATTACATTTTTTTCTCATTTAATAACATTTATATTCAAAAGCATTATTTGATTGCATCTGCGATGAACCACTGCAGTTGTTAATCTTTAACTGTGTTTTCCAATTTATAATAATTTAATTTTGACCATTTATTAGGGTCTAGAATTGTATTATTTTACTAAGTTACAATTTAATATAAATTAATCATTTTGGTTTGACAAGATTTGTTAGTATTCTATTTAGAATTACTCAAATATAAATTTCTTAATTGCAAAATTTGTATGTTTTTGATGATTTAATTTGAAATTAGATCATTTGAAATATTTTGATTTAAAACTATTCACTTTATATTTGAGATCTTTTAATTTGAAATGAAAATTTTTTGATTTAAAGGTATTTCTTCCCGAGCGTATAAAATTCAAATTTCGAAACTGTGAATTTTGTATCTTTCTATTCTTAAAAAAATAAACTATTCCATTTTGAATATTTCCAAGTTAATTAAAATGTAATTTAATGATTAACCGATGTATACTAACAAAACTAAGATCTTTTTTATTACATTTTCATCAGAGAAGGTATTAGATTTTGTGGAAAATTTGACCTCCCAGTTTGTGTCAAATGTCCACGTTTTGAGACCCCCTGAATCCGAAAACCCGGTTTTTACATCTCTTGTATATCTCTGTGCACGATATTTTTGAAAAAAATAATCTATTAGATTGGCCTTTGGTACGCTCTTTAAAATTATCCTAAACTAAAGGTCAAGTTCTTTAGCAAGCCATTTTGGACACAAATTAAAAAAGTGAGCGCACTTTGAATATTTTTGATACCGCTTTTTTCAAGATTTAAACATTTTCTATGAATTTATTCATAGTATTCAAAAAGATGAATAATTTATCCTAAATCAATTTTTTAAACAAAAACGACCACAATTATAGCATGAAAAAATGACAGAAGTTGCAATACAATTTTTAATACCAAAATTTTTTAAATAATGCGCATGTTTTTAACGAGGCAATGAAATTACGTCTGTTTGATTACCAATGCATGTTATGAATTGTAATAATATACATTTATAGAAATGATATACAATATTATTTCAACCAAAAAAGAATAAAAATTGTAACAAAATAGTTCAATTTTCGGCAATAAAAATTCCTTTTCATACAAAGAAGTTTTCAATAAAATAGCTCATATTACAGTCAATCAAATGAATTTTTAATTAAAATGAACATGAATGAATTTTTATCTAAAATGATAAATATTGAACTGGAATACTTAAATTATTAATATAAAAAATAATGTCTATACAAGAAGATTAACTTGCAAAGAAAAATATAAAATTCTAAAAACAATCTTATTTTAAGAAAATATGCGGATTTTCAATGAAAAAGTTAAATTTTCAATAAAAAAATATTCATCGAAATTTTTTAATATTGAACTAGGAAAGATTAATTTTCAACAAAAAACAGACACTCAAATTTTCAGCTGAAGGAATTAATTTTCCAACAAACTGATGAATTTCCATCTAAAATTATGAATCTTCAACCGCAAAAATTAGTTTTTAAATAAAGAAAAATTAATTTGCAACGAAAAACGTAACGAAATTTTCTATAATAATTCAACAATATTTCTTCTTTGAAATACTACTTCTACTCTAAAAAATACTTGAAGCACTTTCATTATCTGAAATTTGTTAGAATTCTCTTTTATAAATTGAACAAAATTATTAAAATAATCAAAACTTGAATTTTTCTCCGATCAGAAGAAAATTCATGTCTCCATCCTGAAAATTAATAAAATGTACAGAAAATATATTTGTTTAAAAAAATTACTTCTTCAGTGAAAGGGCATTGGAGAAGTGATTCTTTGTATAATTTTTGAATATTATTGAAAGAAATTACATTCATAAATATATTAGTATATTAGAAATAAAATTAAAAAGTACAGGAAGCCAGAATCCAACACGCAACCTTTCGAGTATGAAATCGAAGCGCTACTGCCTTAAAAATGGTCTAATATATATTTTTTTATTTCAAATATCATCATCAGTAATACTATTTTCATTCTTGAGTTCATAGAAAATATTTTGTTTTCAGAGACCTGATTTTTGCCAGAACTACAATGAGTAACTTGTCGGAAGGTTTTAAAAATGTTAAAAATATTTTATTGGACGATTATTTGTCGATTCTCTCGATATTTTACAATCTCAGGGACATCGTTAATTCCGCAGGAATAATCAATCGTTTCGTTGTGATCAGAAAAGTCGAGGCACGTGGATTAAACTTAATAATTTTATTTCTTTTCAAAATCGAAAAAAACATCTTTCAAAAGTGCAGATTAGCCAGGCTGTGTAATAATTATACCTCTCTGGTAGTTAAAAGAACTAAGGAAAATTATTTCTAGAAAACATACTTACATATTTTCATAATTCCTGATCCATAAATTCTGACCCTGGGAATAAATTCAGACTTCTTTAAAACCATTTTCTTGTTATAGTTTATCTTTATTTCTTCTGCTCAATTAAATCTATCGTTACATCTACACAATCTTATCCAAATCGTGACCAGCATTTCTTGTATAAAATTTCTCAAAGTATAGATTACACTTTCAAACGGTCCAAAGTTAAATGTGAGTAGTAAATACTTTTCATTCTGGACAAGGTATTTCTGAACTAATCACGAAATTGCAAATGACTTCTGTATAATTTACTTTCTATTTAAACTGACTAGAAACTCTCTACTACAATCTTCCTTAATAGGCACTTTTATATCTTCTCTCCTAAATTAAAAAAAAAGTATTTAGAGGTCGACTGAAAAAAAATATCTAGAAAATAAAGAAAATACGAAATCCCAACTTGCACAAAATAAATAAAACGAGAAAGGAGTTTTCTCAGAAACGCCGCAGCGGTCACTAAATATTCATTAAAATGTTGTCATCTTGTCAGACGAGATATACCAAATATTTCTGCACACTGACTAAAAAGTTTATTGTTTTGATGGAAACTGTGAGTGATAAATTACTCTAATTGTTGAATAATCAGCTTAAATTACTTGACCACTTGATTCTCTATATATTCAGGGAACTCCTTTCTGAAATTTTAGCGCTAAGCTGTTAGAGGGATGTTGAATTTTTAAAGCGTTGACATCAATCGCGTGACCGGTTAGAGGACAGCTACGACAATTTTTTTGTTTTCCTGTCCCATTATTCTTCTCCTGCTTGACGACAAATCGCGGAAAATAATGGATTCTTTTTCTTTGTTTTGTTGCACATGGCGGCATCGTTACCACCAAATCTCCTCGGTGAATCTTGCCAGCCGGTTGTGGAAATAATCTTTCATTCAGTAGAAAACGTTCGAGGGAACCTGTTGATCTTGATGATAAAAGAGTTTGGGTAGAACCATGCGTATCAAAATAATTTTGCTCGCGAAACTTGTGCAAATCCATCATATCGTTATTTTCATCCTGAAAAAATCCCCTCCCATTACGAAGTTTTGAAGCTTTACTTGTTAGTTTTGAATATTTAGGAGTAACATCATGTTCTCCAAAGTAGTCTTCGCCATAAAATATATCATGATCCTGATTAATTGGTCTACATACTCTAGACTGATAAGATCGAGAGCGACTGTTCCGAGACTGATCGTCTTTTGAAGTAGTCTTTTTCGAAGATATCGTCCTCTTTGCTAACATTTCCCTCGATGGTTTCTTAGACGCAATTTGCGATTCTTCTTTTGAATGAGAGCAAACGTGTTTAGAGAGAGAGCCTTTTTTGCTAGTTTCGGCTGGCTCGTCATTAAATTCGTGCAAAGATTCTGGCGGAATATTTCTGCAAATAGAATGCCCTGGTTTTAACGTTCTTGCAACTTCACTAGAAGGATGTGCGGAAAAGAACTTAGAAGCTGATTTTGATGACATTTTCGAGACTCCATCATTCAAAAGGTTGTGGCTAGAAGAAATTTTATTTTGTAGGAACTGGGATTGTGGAGAGTAATTTATTTGGTTAACTCTTCGTACGGTTTCGCAGCTCAGAGAATTTCTTGGATTTGTTTGCTGAATGTCGTTACTCTCTACCCAAGCCGTTGGTCTTAAATCTATGAGACTTTTGCAGTGACTGCATGGTGTGGGTTTTACTTTTGTTCTGGTCGATCTAAACTGCATTTTACGCGTTAGGCGGTTACAGTAGCATTCTTTTATTGGCTTGCGATTTTGAACTTCATCCTCGCTTTTTTTCGTTGATAGTAATAGTCTTCTCTGCTGTTTCATGATTGGTGCAGAGGCAGAACGACAGTTAGGACTCAGGGTAAAATAATCTGGACACAAGGCACTACTAACGCCACGAGAATTGTTTCTCAGATGCCAAAATTCTGAGATTCTTGGAGAGTGAACTTTTTGTTCGCTGAAGGTTTGATTCAGGGATCTGGAAACAAAGATGCCGGGGTACTAAATCCGAATACTCAAATAGTAGTTTATTCTACGCAATGCAGGGTGGCCACTAATCGGGAAACCCGGGAAATAGCCTGGAATTTTAAGCAACAAATATTGTCTCAATCTTCGAAAAAAAAATGTTTTTGGAATTGTGCTCAGTGCTACCAATCATCACCTTTAAAACATCGAAGATCATTTTATATTTAATATTTTAAAGTTAATATTGCGTTAAAAAATGAATGCTCCTTTTAGAAACAGGGTTCTTTTCTTGCGAAACGTCACAATTTATATTCTGAAATAACGTCAGTTGCTTCCTTGCGGAGCATTTTCACTGAAGTTTATTAAAACAAAAACTTCATACGGGTTTCCTTATTTCTTTCTTTATCCCTTTTTTAAAAAGAATTCCTCTCTTTCCCAACTTTTTCAAGAAAATGCTTCTTTTTCTCGTTTTTTCGCTTAATTGAGAATTGAATTAATATAACCTAATAAGAAAATCCAACTATTTTTTATTAAAATTTCATAATTTTAAATCGGAAATTCTGCTATTATATTTTTGATTTTTAATTTTTTTTTTAATTCAACAGCTCTCTTAAAAAAAATCATCTCTTTTCGTTAAAAATTGTATTATTTGTTTGGAAATTTAATTATGTTATTGATAATTCAACTATTTTTTGAATAATTTATCATTTCTAGTCAAAAATTTAACTGTTTTGTTGACCATTTGTCTTTTTGGGTGAATAATTCATTTTTTGGTAGAAAAGTAATCTATTTTGGTTGAAGATTCATCTTTTATGGTTGAAAGTTAATTCTTTTTAATCGAAAAGCACACTATCACATTTATAACCCACAATACATCTCTTGTTGTTAAAAATTCTACTATTTGGTTGAGGATTCAACTATTTTCTTAAAACGTAATTTTTTTCAGTGGAAAATTTAACTGTTTCCTTGAATATTCTTCTTTTTTGGATAGAAATTCATGCTTTTGAATTTAAAAAATTTATCTTTGTTGGTTGAAATTTCATCTTTCTTCTGAAATATTCGCCTTTTTGGTTTGAAAATTAAGTATTTGGTTGGAATTTCGAATGTTTTTGGTCGAAGTTTAATCTTTTTTGTTTGAAAACTCAATCGGCTGAAGATTCTCTTTTGCTTTTGAGTACAACTATTTGGTTGAAAATTTACATGCTTTCTTAAAAGTCTGTTTTGTTCAACATTCGTCTTTTTGGACAGAAAATCCCTTCCTTTGGATAAAAAATTCATGTTTTTTGGTTGAAAATTAAACTGTCTTCTAAGAAATTTCTTCTTTTTAGCTTGAAATTAACTATTTTGTTGGAAATGTTTGAAGATTAAACTTTTATGCTTGAAAGTTAATTCTTTTTAATTAAAAAGGCTACTATCATATTTCTGATCCACAATACATCTCTTTTGCTTAAAAATTCTACTATTTGTTTGAAAATTTAATTATTTGATTGAAAATGAAACTATTTTCTTAATAATTTATTCTTTTTAGTTGAAAATTGAACTGGTTTGTTGAGCAGGCGTCTTTTTGAATTGAAAATTCATTTCTTAGTAAAAAAAAATGTTGTGTTAGATTAATCTTTTATGTATAAAACAGTCTTCGGAATGTAAAGATAAGTAAAATAAAAAAAGAAGAAAAAACATTGTTTTATTGAAAAACGGCAACGGTTTGGACGCAAAATTGAAACCTTTTCAAGCCTGAGAACATCAGTTGAGAAGACGCGTGAAGGAAGACTAGACTTTCCGTGCTGACGAAATTTTGGTTAAGAATGTGAACATTTCCAAAAACATCAGCAATGTGTATCATTATGTATTTTTAAAGCTACACCATGATGGTTGAAAACACAAATTATTTTAGATTTTTATGTTGGTTTATGTCAACATTAAAATACAAAATCTTTTTTATTTATAAACATTTCCGTGAATGTGAACAATCACACATTTATTCGTAAAAGTTGATAAAAATCATATTGTTTTTGAAAAGAGACGAGCTATATGGAGAGCTTCAAAAACAAACAAAAAAACAAAATTTAAACATTAATCAAAGCCCGAAACTGAAGAAAAAGATGCATCAATCTTTCATGGTTAAAAGTTAATTCTTCTTAATTAAAAAGCCTACTATCGTATTTACGATCAACAATACATCTCTTTTGGTTAAAAATTCCACTATTTCAGTAAAAATTTATTTATTTGATTGAAAATGAAACTATTTTCTTAATAATTTAGCCTTTTTAGTCGAAAATTTAACTGGTTTGTTGAGCATCCGTCTTTTTGAATTGAAAATTCATCTTTTGGTAGGAAAGGAATCTTTTTTGGTTGAAGATTAATCTTTTACAGTTGAAAGTTAATTATTTGTAATTAAAAAGCCTACTAGTATATTTATGATCCACAATACACCTCTTTTGGTTTAAAACTCTAGTAAATATTTGTCTTTTTGTCGTAAAAATAAACTATTTGTTTGAAAATTCAATAAGTTAGTTGAAGATTTATTTTTATTCGTTCAAAATTGAATTCTTTGTTTAAAAAAGTAACTTCCTTGTTAAGAAATTCGTCTCTTTTGATTGAAAGTACAACTATTTGGTTGTAAATACAACACTTGTTGATAAGTCCCCTATTTTGTTGAGAATGCAATATATCTCAAATTGAAATCTGAGAAATATGGTACCTACATTAATGTTCTTCAAAATAATTTATTCTCATATTTTCCTCAAATATCACCCTATTTTTCCTGTTTTGAGAGAATTTTTTCCGTTAAGCCGGAAATCAATTTTACAATAATTTATATTATTATTTATATATTTTACCTTTTAGTTCCAAAATTTTCAATTCTTTTCAAAAATGTTATGATAAAATAATTAGTATTTAATAACTATATTAACATAAACACTTATAAGTCAACCTTAACAAATTTAATGTTTTGCTTAAAATATCGAGGGAAGAACTCGATTTTTTCGAGTTTGAGTGACCACCCTGCAAGATAAATTTAAATATTTCAAATAAAATTAATTTCCTTATTTAACATAAAACTTACGAAGTTTCAAAACACAATTTTTTAAGCTCTTGGTTAACTTTCCAAGAATTTTCTTCTAACATAGCCAATAAAATGCGACTTCTCTTGCGTAATTTATCGACCTGGGTATCGAGTGAACTTGCCATATCAAGACGAACATTACTTCTGATATCTATTATGCCTTGAAATTTGGAAATAAAATGGTATTTGTACCATATTGAAAATTCGATAGTAAAAATATTACTTCCCAATAAAGTACTTTTGAAAAAAGTGGGTTATAGCGTATTTATCTAATTAGTATCTAAGCCTTATTTATGCATAATTATTATCAAATCTTCAGGCAATTTTAAAGAGAAAACTATTTGATACACAAGGGAAAAAATGAAAAATTCATAACTAATAAAATTAATAAAACTTATTGTAGGTGAAAATTTTTCTTGTATTCCAAGCTTAATTTGAGAAAATTGGTCGAATTTGAGAGAACAATCACTCATTTTATTCGTTATGTAATTCCTTCACTGAGACAAGTAATTTATCAAATTATTAGCTTGCAAAGTCATTACATTTCATCTTTTGGACTGGATAATGATATTTGACGTTAATAAGAGTACACCAAAACTCCAATTACATAATCATCAAAGGTAAATAATGAACTGCATTGATATTCTGATTCAATTTTAAATTAGAAATAGTTGTTTAGAAAACTTTTTTATTTATCAATTTGAAATCTTAACAAATTACACAAATGGCAAAATAATATGTTTTTCTCGAAAATGTACTACTGACTTCTCAAAATTATAAAAAGATTTTTGTAACGATAAACTGTTCTTTGAAAAAAAAATTTCTTTTGGGGAAACAAAAGATTTCCACATAATTGCTTTAAACTTTTTTTTACTTTTGGCACATCAAATTAATGGACCCTTAAATCGAAAATATTGTAACCTCTAAGTGTTGTAAAAAAAAATGAAAATTAACATATATGGTGATTGCCAAAAAATTGACAATAACTATAGAGAATGCGATTTTCGAAAACCGAAAAATTTTTAAACCGCCTAAAATATTTTGATTCTAAATTAAGAGTAATCGCGTGATATGACAAGCGGCTATGCTAAAACAGACAAATTTTAAAATATTTTTGAAATATATGGAGGATATTAATATTTAAACATAATATAAAAATTACTATTTTCACGGCTGATTTGATTTTGACTTCAGCGTTTCAAAATATCCTCTAATTTTATAGTATAATTAATTAATATGAAGCATTAGATAAGATTTTATAAGAAATATTATACAAAAATAGTGATCATTATGTACTGTTATTTGCTTTAATTATATTTTAGTTACCTAAAATATTATCATATTTTTGTTCATGTAGAAAATAATTTTCTCTTGAAAACAGCAACTTTTAGTTGATAAATTAATTTTTTTCTTAATCTGTAACTAAAATACTTTTGAATATTTCAAATGTCAGGGTTGCTACAGGTCAGCGAATTCTAGAATGTCAGGAAATGTCAGGGAAATACTGAAAGAGATAGGGAATTTTCGATAAACTGAGGTTAAACTTTAGGGGGCAGTCACAAATTACGTGAAGCATTTTTCTCACATTTGAAGTTGAAAATTCGTCTCTTTGGTTAGAAACTTAACTTAAATTAAGAATTTAAATATTTTATTTTTTACTTAAAATATATCGTTTTTAGTTGAAAATCCATTTATTCTGTTTAAAACTCGTCTTTTTGGGTTGGAAACTGAAATATTTTGACGGAAGTCAACTATTTGGTTCATAATTAATTTTTTGGGTTGATCATTAATCTTTTTTAGTTGAAAGTTCATGTTTTTTGTTGAGAATTTATCTTTTTGGGTAAAAAATTTATCTTTTTGGTTGAAAATATAACTATTTAGTTAAAAATTAATTTTTTTGTTGAAAATTAATTTTGTTGGTTGAAAATTTAACTATTTTGTAGTAAGTTAGTTTTTATGGATTAAATTTAATTTTTTTAGCTAAAAAGTTAACTATTCCAGTTTTACTTTAAAACATATATTTTTACACGAAAATTGATTTATTTTGTTTAAAACTCGTCTTTTTGGGTTGAAAATTCAATTATTTTTTTTCAAAAATTGAACTATTTGGTTAAAAATTAATTTTTTTCTTGTCGAAGATTCATCTTTTTTAATTTAAAGTTCATGTATTTGTTGAGAATTTATCTTTTTGGTAGCAAATTTAACTATTTAGTTAAAAAATTCATTTTTTATTGCAAATTTAACAAGTTCATTAAAAATTCGTTTTTGTGGTTACAAATTTTTATCGAAAATTCAACTGTTTGGTCAAAAATTTCTTTTTTTTATTCAATATTAACCTTTTTCAGTTAAAAATCATGTATTTTTTGGAAAATTTGTCTTTTTGGATAGAAAAGTCATCGTTTTAGAATACAAATTCAATTATTTTGGTTAAAAATTCAGCGATGTGTTTAAAGATTCATCTTTTTTTAGTTTAAGGTGATTTATTTTGTTGTAAATTTTTTTCTTTTTAAGGAAAATTGAAAAAAAAACATAAACTTAAAAAAGTCAAATTGTGTACGAAAATCGCACAATAAGGCTTAAAAAGAAGTATGTTTCCAAAAATAAGTTAAAAAACATTTACTCAAGAAATTGTGTAACATAATTGCACAAAAGGAGTTAAAATGAGAGAAGTATGTTTCTAAACAATAGCGTAATCGGCTTATTAGAGACGGTTAGATAACAAAGGGGGGAAAAAGAATACAAAAGGAAAAAAGCCAAGCAAAACACCTTGCATTATTTTCCTTATTCTTAAACCGCCTTTTTTATACTACTATGTTTTGATAATTATTATTTCTGGAAGCTTTTATAAATATTTTTAATTGTTTAAGCAACAATCCCCAGCAATTTTGACTTCATTATATTTTAAAAGATCTCTTTCTAAATTAATTGTATTATTTCCCGAAAATAAACTAAAATTAACTTCAATTTCAATCTATGATGAAAAAGTTATCCTTTTGTTGTCCTTGAAACCAGTGATTCACTGAACTTGATTTTCAGGGAACAAATAAGTTCTTTCAATATTTAGAAATTTATCGTTTTCTCTTTTTTAATTTATCTCGTTAAAAAAATTTACAGATTTACAAATAACTGAATACATATACAAAAATGTATTTATAATTTATTGAAAATTAATCTGAAACCACTAACTTTATTAATTTATTTTCAATTTTACACGCAATGGATAAAACTGGAAAATGTAATATTCTGCCACAAAGTCACTATTATCGCGAGCAACTGTATCCTACCAAGTTTATGTGTATACGGACATTTATTTTTAACAAATCAACAAAAGTCCCTTTAAATTTCAAGATTTTTGGTCTTTTAGGTCATTTATTTTTAAAACAAAAATATTTATTTTTTAATTATGAATCTAATATTAAAAAATATTATTCAATTGAGATTTCTGAAATATTAAAGATCATTTTTTACGCATTATGAAAAATGATTGAAAATTATAGATGTTAGCTAAATTACAGCATGTATCAAGCATAATGTTCTGAAAATCTTCCCCAGACTGCCATTATTGCACGTAGGGGAGACCACTCTACAGTAGATAATGATCCTACAATAGATAATCATTAATTAAATTTTTTTACTTGCACTTAGAATTAAGGATTATCTACTGTAGGATCATTATCTACTGTAGGGTGGTCTCCCCTATCGAGGGAAATGCTTTCATTTATAGAAAGTCTTTTACTAATGTACATAAGTCATACATCTATACATTAGGGGTGCCCTTATCAATCAGAATCAATCATAAATTTTGAAGTTAAAGGACTTTAAGCCACTATTTTAGATCCCTAGACAAAACCACATAAGTGACAAATTTTAATTTTATCTAATATTGTGGTTTATTTATTCTGTTGAGTTTTTTTCTTTATAAAATCGGCCATTTAAGAATTTCTTTAAACACTTTTTTTCAGGTAAGTCACGAAATGAACGTATTTTCTAGAAGTTATGAATTCTTAAATCAATTACAATAATAATATAATTTGTTCCAATAATTTTTCAATTATATTAATATTGTATTACGTTTAAAAAAAAGAAACTTCTTTAAATAATTTTAATTTGTTTTACTATTTACGGGTATTCTTCAATAATAAATTAGTACTTAAAAATATTTAAATGTGTCGAAAATTTGTTGGGGTAAAATGTTTCTCCTGTTTTTTGAAGATAAACTATATAGTTGAACAAACACGTACTATTTAAATAATTCTAAAATTATTTAAACAAATTACTTTATTGTTAGAATTAATTAAAGAACTTATAACTTCAAGAAAGTACATTCATTTCGCGACTTTCCTCAAAAAATAAAAGTTTAAACAAATTAAAATGATTTAAACAATTGAAAATTAGTGAAAAACTGACTGAGTATTCCTAAATTGCCAATTAATAATTACTTATAAAAAAACTTCCATAAAGCGTTAATAAACCACAATATTACTTAAAATTCAAATTTGTTAGTTGTGGGGTTTCCTTCGGGGATCCTTAAGAGTGGGTTTAAAGTCATTCACCCTCCAAATTTATGATTGATTCGTTGGAATATTAGATTTACAAAAAGCTGTCTTTTTTACATGATAAATTAATGGGAAACTTCGTGGTATTTGCGCTACACATAAATATTAACCGTTTTTTCTCAAATTTTGAGATTTGGGGGGGGGGGGGATTTGAAAAAATTGAGGAGCTGAGAGCGACAAATTAAAAAAAAAATCGTTCCAGTATGAATAAGAACCACCCTAATGTACATAACTCTGACAATCCTATTTATGTTTCAATAAAGTCTTTTTAGGTTCATTAGAAAAAAGTTAAAAATTTGTGGAATTCTTCTTTATTTAAGTCTTTTTTTTAAACTCATGTGTTCCAATTCAGAAAAGAATATGCGAATTTAATTTTGGGAACAAAAGACATATGTCCGTTTGACGACGAAAGTTTCTTCATTATTTGTGTATTTAAAATCTGAAAAAATAATAAAAATCCTTGCTGCTGCCTTTCGCGAGATATCGATATTTTATTATTTAATTTCTTATAATTACAATAAAAAAAATCAGGATGGCCGGTTCGCAAACGTTTTTCACGGACAATAAAATAAAAAAAATTAAACTCTAAAGCTAAACATTTTTCCATTTAAAGTAATAAAAACAATTTAAAGCTCTTAAAGTGGAACTCTTGAATTTTAAATTATTTAAAAATGAAGTTTAAAAGTTTTTAAATTAAAAAATGTTATATTCAAAGATTCAAATTTAGTACCAAAAATATAAATCCACGTTATCGTTTTTACTGTTCTTCTAAATTAAACAATCAATAAGTTAACTTAAAAATGTTTTAAAATATATTATTTTGAGCAATTTTAAGCTAGAAATATTAAAATTTTTTTAATTAAATGTTTTTAACTGAACCCTTCTTAAATTAAAAGTTAAATTATTTTCATTTTAAACTGTTTAAACATCCTTGGAAAGCTTCAAAATTTTATTTCACAATTTTCAGAAATTTAGAAGCTGTTTCAATTGATTGTCAAATTTACAATTATTTTTGAAATTTGTTAAGGAATTCTAAATATATTTTAAAATGAAAAGAAATTCCCTTCAATTTCGAGAAAATCCTGCTTATTATTTCTACAACAAAAATTTGAATCATTTTATGTTTTGAAATTATTTCAAATAATTTAAATGAGTCGTATGTACCGACAAAATTCAGCTTTTCAAGAATTGTAAAAAGCTTCAAAAGAATAAAAGCATTCTCTTAATATTCCTAGGAAAGTTGAAAATGATTTTTCATGTTGAAAAAATATTTTAAGAGAATATTTTAAAAGATTTTAAAATGTTTCCTACAATTTTTAGAAAATCCTGCAAATTTGGCAATATTTTAAAATATTCTCTTAAAATAATTATTGAAAATAAGAAATCACTTTCAATATTTAAAATCATTTCAATGTTTTTCTAGAAATAATAAGTGTTAAGTTGTTATTTATACCTAAAAATTCAACAACTTCACTTAAAAAATAAACATTTTTTAAGTATAAAAATTAAAATTGTAACGTTGAAAGTTTAAAAGCTCTTCGAAATTTTAACGATTTAAGGCTTTCTATGTCAAACAATTTAGTTTTAAATTGTTTACTTTTAAATGGTTGGTTTCAATTTACTCGTCTTAAATTAAAATTTAAATATTGCTGAATATTAAATAGCTATTCTTTTAATTAACTAAAAATATTCAAATTAAATGGGTTAAAAAATGAATAGTTTAGACTGAAAAAATATTTTAAACTTAATAAAAGCCTTTAATTACGAATATATTATTACGAAGCTATTTTTATTTTCAAAATAGTTTATAAATTTTCAATCGAGCGTTTACATTTTTTTAATGACGAAGACTATCGCATCAAAACAGTTTTACTTTCAATTGTCGAAGTCTTCAATACTGCATTTTGAAATTTTTTAAATTAAAAATGTACGGTTAGAAATAAAAATCTAAAATGAAATTTTTTGGATGTAAATGATTTTAAAATTACGAATTGAAAACTGAATGAAATCACAATGGAAAAAGATAAAAATTTAACTAATTATTTATTTTTATTGTAAAGTTCCCGGTAAAAAAATAAATTCACTTTCAATTCCCGGTTTTTCCCGGTCTCCAAATATTCCCAGTTTCCCGGTCCAGCGCCACCCTGAAAATTAATCAACGCACTCAGAGAAATGTCATTTTGTGTCAAAAGGAAGTCTCTTGACTAAAATGGAATTTCCCCTTAAATTCAAGGTTAATAGGACTTTCATTTGTCTCAGAAAGAATCTTTTTGCAGCAAAAATTGTCCTTTCGCGACAAACTTGATCTAATCTTGCTGCTAAATAATATATGACATGATAGGATTGAATATGCGAGTCACTCAGAGAATAAGCTGTCTTGAAAAAAAAGCATTATGCTCTCGTGTGTTTTGTTTTCAACCACGTGAAAGTCCTATTAACCTTCAATTTAAGAGGAAATTCCATTGTTGTCAAGAGACATCCTTGTGGCATGAAAGGACATTTCGATGATTGCGTTGAAATGGATTTTGTTTAAAACCCTTCTCTTTTTTAAAGAAATTATTAATACAGATAATATTAATAATTAACAATAATATCATGCTCATTTTGCATAAAATTATTCCTGCAAAAATAGATATGTTTTCGACCTTAAATAACATTCATGATTCGTTCCAATCTCCACGGTTTGCTTATGAATATTATAAGAGTTCTTTTAATTTAATCCAAATAACCGTACCAAAACTTCTAGAAAGAAATCTTTTTATTTCAATTTTGGTAAAAAGATTTATTAAATATTAGCACTTTTATAAATGCATTAGATTTTTTCGATTAATTCTTTTCCTTCTTGGAAAATGTAATAATCTAAAAATATTGGATCCGAATCGCCCACAAATAAAATAATAAAATCATAAAAAGTGAAATTCTTATTTTTGGGTTGAAAAATAAACTTTTTAATATAAAATGCGTTGGTTTTTGTTTTTTGCTTTAAAACTCAACAGTCGTGTTATAAATTAACCTTTTCGTTAAGTACCTTCTTGGTTAAGAATGTATCTATTTCCTCAAAATTTAACTGTTTTGTTCAAAATTCATCTTTTTTTGGTTCAAAATCATTTCTTTAACCTAAAATTGATTTTTTTAAATTGGAAATTCCTGTATTTTGTTAAAAATTTGTATTTTTTGTCAAATTCTTTTTGTTTTAAAATTCATCTTTTTAGTTGAAAAATCAACTATTAGGTTAAGAAATCTACTTTTCGATTAAAAATTCATGTATTTTCTTAAAAATCCTTTTTTTTTGTTGTTGTAGAAAATTCGTCTTTTTCGGCTAAAAATCTTTTTTATTTGCATATTCATTTTTTTTATTTGTATTTTTTTTTAAATGCTTCTTTCAAAAATTCATTTTTTAATTGAAAAAAAGATTATTTGGTTAAAAACAAACCATTGGATAAAAAAATCAACTATTTGGTTTAAAAATATACTTTTTTTGGTTAAAAATTCGTATTTTTTAGTGGAAAATCATTTTTTTAGCTTAAAGTTTACCTTTTTTAGTTATAAATTTATGTATTTTGTTAAAAACTTGTATTTTTTGTAAAATTTTTCTTATTGTTTTCGAAATTCATTATTTTAGTTGAAAAATGAACTATTTGCTTTTAAAAAAAGTAGTTGGTAAAAAAAACTATTTGGTTAAGAAATCTATTATTTGGTTAAAAATTCATCTTTTTTATAGAAAATTACCTTCTTGGTTAAGAATTTATCTATTTCCTCAAAATTTAACTGTTTTGTTGAAAATTTGTCTTTTTTTGGTTCACAATCATTTCTTTAACTTGAAATTTTTTAAATTGGAAATTCATGTATTTTGTTAAAAATTTGTATTTTTGTCAAATTCTTTTTGTTTTAAAATTCATCTTTTTAGTTGAAAAATCAACTATTTGGTTAAGAAATCTACTTTTTGATTAAAAATTCAAGTATTCTGTTAAAAATTCTTTTTTTGCTGTTGTAGAAAGTTCATCTTTTTCGGCTCAAAAGAATATTTTTTCCTTAAAATTTACCTTTTTTATTCGGAACTTCATTTTTTTTGTAAAATACTTCTTCTTGTTCCAAAAATTCATTTTTTTTAATTGAAAAAAAGATTCTTTAGTTTAAAATAACCATTTGAGAAAAAAACCAACTATTTGGTTAAAAATTCGTCTTTTTTTGGTTCAAAATAATTTTTATAACCTAAAAATTTTTCCTCTTTAGTTGGAACTTCATGTATTTTGTTAAAAAATTGTATATTTTTTGTTGTAAAATTGTTCTTAGTTTTAAAATTCATCTTTTTGGTTTAAAAATCAAGTATTTGATTAAGAAATATACTTTTTGGTTAAAAACTCATATATATTGTTCAAAAATATACAATGAATTGCTATTTTTTTTTAGTAAAAACTAGTCTTAAAAATAGTAAGATATATCAAAATGCCCTTTCCCCCCAATTTTTCATACATGGTTTCGGGATGGCAGGTTATCAAAATCTGTATGTCTATTGTCATTAAAAAAGGCTTTAAAATAAATTGAGATAAAAAACACTTTTTTGCATTAAAATAGGGAATAATCAGGAAATTTCGAAATTGGGATTTTGTAGCAACCCCAAATGTCCAAAGGGTTATTAAACTTCTATTTTTCAATCCCAATGAAAAGTAAAAAAAGAATTAATTGGTTT
>JAWWLR010000092.1:52781740-52792733 GCA_035041075.1 Acraspis erinacei | reverse complement strand
TATTATAAATTTTTATCATTAATAGCGACTGTACCACTGGCTGTGAGCAGCTATACAATAGGACGCTCCACTGCTTGCTCTTGGTCGTTATCCGTTTGCGTGACGGCAAACGCCCAACCATCTGTTTCATATTTCATAGCTACAACTAAATTAAATTAAGCTACTTTAGACTGTGTATATGAACCGCATGTTGTACTATAATCATTGAAACGAATGACTTATTATAGTCTCCTTCGATGAGGAAGAAGAAAATATTTAAAGAGATTAAATAATATGAAAGTACATTCGGATGATAATTTGTTAATATTAGCATATTAACTTATTTCCATTATACAGAACTTTGAGCAAATAAGTGACGGTTTGATTGCCGGATTTTTCATTTATACGAAACGTTAGACATTGGCGAAGAATTGGAACTTGTCTTTAAAATTTAATATCTTTTGTAGCGTCTAAGTACTTTTTTGCTTGTTTTTAAACTCTTTTTTTTCTCATAATATCATGAAATTTAGGGAAATACTGCTTCTGACAAGCCCAAGTTGATGGAAAAATTGCAATTGAATAAAAAGACGTCCAATTTCAATGTTTTCGAACATCTGGAATAACTCTGGAAATTCTACTTTCGGATTGAACTTGGTAGAAAAGTGGTAAAATTTCAAATAATGATTTTACTCACCAAGTTATTTTAAGAATAGAAGACAATAATATTGTTATTATTACTACTAAAACTTATCGAAATATGATAATTGTATATTTTTTAAATGCCTGTAAGTATTTACATATTTTTGAAATTTTGCGACTTTTTTTTGCATCAAGTTTGACCCTACAACAGAATCTAGGGACAAAATTGTAAAAATATTTTAACAGTTTAGTAAAATGCTTTAGAGGCTTGACCTTAAAATGTGTAAAAAAAATTCAAAAATCTATTACGAGAGAAGGAAAATGTAATTTTATATTATATTTCAAACAATATACAACGATTTGAAAATTTTGTTTCCCTAGTAACTGTCAAGATTTAAACAGTTCTTATTCTAACGTGAAATCCGAAATTTTCATACTGGAATATGATATTTAGAAATTTAAAAATTGAACCGTATAAAATAGAAGGAGCATTTTTATTAGAAACTTGCAAAATTGAACTGAACTGCTGGCGGAAATGATCTACACGCCCATTTTCTTTTATCGGTTGCCTTAAATCCTGCGCCCAATAGGCATGTTCGATGTTTTTGAAAAATTGGAATAACTGTGGACGTTATTAAAATTTTTAAATTTTTGTATAATGTATATTTATAGTATTTTATTAAATTATTATTACATTTTAAGAATATTTCCGTATATTCTGTCTGAGGATCAAACTTATTGCAAAAAAGGCGCAAAATTGCATATAATAAATTTTTTTTACATCAAGTTTGAACCTAGGACAGAATCTAGGTAAATTTCTAAAAATGTTTGAACGATTTCGAAAAATACTACCGAGACTTATCTACGAAATGAGCCAGAGTATTTTAAAAAATATTAATTTTTTCTAGAGTTATTTCAATTGTTTGAAAGAATCGAAATTTGACGATTTTTTTGCAATATACTGTTATAAATTTAACGTTTTGCCTTTAATTTGGGCTAATTAGACGTAGAATTTTATTATATTTCGCGGTAGTATTTGCAACAAAATTCATTTTAATGTTATAAAAAAATAAGGTACTTTAGCAACAACTCAAAAATTGAAAAATTTAAAGAATTTCAAATAAAATTCGTGTAAATTTCTACAATTTGCCTAAAAAATGTATCAATTTTAGGATTAAATCTTCCAAAAAGAACAAGAAACAATTTTTTTGCTGATTATTAAGTTTCATATGTTCGCCAATCGTTTTTCGTTTCCGATAGTTTGAATTTGAAGCGCAAATTAATATGCACGAGAAATATAGACTGGGAAGAAAGAAGTGGTGTTTTCGCTTCTTTCTTTTCAAATTGGTATGTGAAGGTTTTCAGAATGTAGCCAATGTTAGACTAGCTTTAAAGAAAATAGGTTTTCAACAGAATCTAGTCTATGGTTACAAGATTAAGATTAACGTGTGGTCAATCCCGAACTAGTTAGGATTACTTTTGATTTGCTCGTGACTAGTGAAATTTTAGTGGGATTTTTTTTCACCTCTAGTTGTACTTATTGGATAATTTAGCTTAACATTTGTATGTCTTAAGATTCGTGAATGCTGTCATAACGACACAATTTCGAGATTTTCTAGATTATCTTTAGTTTCATCCTTTATAATTCGTCAGATCGAGACGAATTAACAAAGAGCCACATAACGCCAATCGACTGCCAGTAATCGTTACCACGAAAAGTAATTTATTGAGATTATTTGTGTAAATATGAGCAGTAAAGATTCCAGTTATGAAAGATTTAAACTCAAAGCATCACATTAAGCATTTTTGAAGATTCTACTGGTTCTCGATGAAATTTGCAGGAATAAAATATTTAATCATTTTCAGATATTCGAAAGCTTTCATATTTTTAAATGTCCAGTTTGTTCAATATTTTGTTATTTAAAGTATTATTGCTCTTTCCTAAAGATTGTACATAGGTAGTTCCGTTTATGATAATTGAAATAATCACAAGATACCGATTAACTTCACCGAAATTGTACAAACACTTAAGGCTGAATTTGAACAATTGACGCTATAATTAATAATACGTCAACTGACTAATCATATCACGTAAGCACGTGTGTGTACAGCTAAGTGTCAAGTGTGCGATATTAATGCTATTCTTGGTTCTTAAATGCTTTTATTAGCGTTCTAAAAGACATATGTAATTTTAATTAGTGTTCTGCATTATTTTTCGTCAGAATCACCGCAAAAAAAATGATCTCAATATACCTTTAATATTATTTATTACGTGTATTACTTTCTTTTCAATTCGATTAAGAAACTTGATAATTTTTGTTTTATTTCTCAAGCTCTAAGTAATTCGAGCTTAAACCGTTTCTATACAATGAATTAGGAAATTTAAGGCATTTAATAATCAGGAAAGACATTATTATGTAAGTAGTCTTGCGACATGCACAGATTTTCATTACTTCGAGTTAATAACTCTAAAATTGCAGCCGGTATGTGCGTCGACAGGGCTGATAAAAATACCAGACATGCCACATAATTATAATAGAACCAAAGACTTTGCATTATGTAAACGCCAGTATTTGATTCTCTCTTCCCCGATTCTATTATATATAGAATTTCCTTTAGTCGAATAATTGTTTGCCGTAAGACATTATATTTTTAATCACCGTTTTGTACGTCCTTTCTATTGAGATTTCCTAGATTTAAGAATAAAACTACTCAGAAGAATAATTTGACATTTAATGCGCATTTACGAAACGATGTGTTTTGCCTGATGAAAGATTGCCAAAAGATGACAAATAAGTGACATGTATTTTTCAGACCGAGATATTTTTGAATAAAATAAGAGTAGTGAAAATAGAGAACAAAATGTTGTCTTTATTGTTTCCTTCAAAAATCCTACTTTCTCGCTTGTTTACACCTATTTCAGTGGAAAACTTAGGGGTTTGACATTTTTAGCCATAAAATTGAGTAACCGACTTCGAGAACATTTTGCAGCTCAAGTGGTTCGTGTCTGTGCTAAGTTTCTAAAATTTTCTCGAAGGGCTCCGATGATTATATTTTGATTTGTCCTTACATTTTTTACTGTGTTATATAATTATGAGAGAAACAAGGATGCTCCATTGCGTATATACATTAAATTATAATAGAGAGCTATAGGTGGAATTCTGTTTTGTCTGTACATTTGATTTCTTACTTCATATACATCGTCCTCATTTCTACGTATTATATAATCAAAGAAAAATGCAGAAGGATCTTTTTTTTTAACATTCTAGAAACATAGCACGGACACGAACCACTTCAGCTACAGAATGTTCTCGAAGCCGGTAAGGTAGGTTTCGTATTCCAGAAACACCGCTGCCTATCTACTTACAATTTTTTATTTTTTCTATTACAATATTGTTTATTTATGTTTATTATTATTATCTATTGTTTATTTATGAAATAAGTGAAGCTATTTATTTCAGATGATTTCTTCAACTATTTATGTACTGTTTTTATTTCTAATACCAGGAAGAGCTAAGCGTTGATAAATACTTCGCCATTTCAATTAGATTATTATGTGTTGTATAGCGCCAACCATTTTTTCACATAATAATTATTAGACTGATATATCCACCCATACAAAATTTTTTTTAATAACTTGCAAAATGTTCGTTTAGAAAGGTTTCTTGTTTCTACTGTAAAATTTGGGGCTTTTTTCGGATAAAAAAATGTAAAAAGAAGAATTTTTGACTGTTTATGCTGATATTTTTCAATTTGAAGGAGCGCCCCTCTAAAATTGTTTTAGTTTTATAAGCCCAAATTAAAGCTTTTCCTTTTTTATGGTAACTAATTAAATATTTTTAGCGCTTACTTTAAGTCGAATTTTAATCGCATTTGAATACTTCGAACAATTTAGACAATTAATATAAATAATAATAAATAATAATTTATATCAAAATCGGATATAATAAGATATTTAAGATTATAGTGGTGTAATTTGTAATATTTCAAACTAAAATTATTTCGTTTTCAACTCTCAATTCAAAATTGTTGAATTTGAAAGAATTAAATAAGATGTTTTTTTAAATTTAGTGGTTGGAAAGCCTTGAATTTAATTTTAAATTGTAGCTAAAGTATTAGTATCTTCATATTCGACATAATTCTAAGCACTTATAATTTAAAAGAATTTAATGCTTAGCGCTTTACGCATTAAATGTGCAATTTTACGTTTTTGAAAGATTCAAAAGTGAAAATTTATTATTTATAATCCTTTTGATCAAATAACCAATTATTTCGAAAACAGTTGAATTTTCAACAGAAATGTTCATTTTCAACCAAGAAAAACGAATTTTCAATCCAAAATGACGAGTTTTTAAGGAAATAGTTGAATCCTCAACCAAAAAGATCGATTTTCATCTAACAAGATTAATTTTCTAGACAAAAAGACTATTTTTAAACAAAATATGTCAATTTTCGACTAAATGTCTGAATTTTTAACATATAAAGGATACATTTCCATTCAATAATGGAATATTTATATTTTTCAATAAAAAATTAAATTGTAACAAAAAAAGAATTTTAAAGAAAGTTAATTTTATACCAAATTGTTGAATTTTCAAGCCAAAAAGACGAATTTTCTATAAAGCATTTCAATTTTTAACTCAAAAATATGAATTTTAAACTAAAATGATGAATCTTTACCACAACAAATTTATTGTTTATTAAGTAGTTTTACTTTCAAGCAAGTAGTTTAAAACACATTGACATGGCTTAATAGATTTAAAAAACTATGATAAATTGTTTACATCAAAGTATTTTTGATAAATGTTTTTAAATCTTAGTTGCTTTTGTTTAGAAATGAGGAATTAAAATATAGCTCAAATTTCCACTTCGTAACATGTTCGCAAATACAAATTTACACCAAAAATGAGAAATGTATGAAAAAACGCTCATTTTTTGGATATATCTGGAAAAAGCACTTTAAAAAAATTGAAAAAAAGAAAGAAGCAGTAAGTACACTGAAACTTATGTCTCTGGATAACTCTCATTTATATCCGCTTGGCATCCACCACCTCGCAGTACCATGTGACAAACCAGTGTAATTCCATAATCCAGTGTAAACTCCTGTGTACGTTTTAACAATAGCATAAGAATTTTTATTGTTCACATGCTAACAAAATGTTGAAAAATGTGTGTCATTATATTTCTATTATCAAATTCGTTTACACTTTTTTAATGATTCCGAAAAAAATTGAAAATGTGGATGCACTTCCAAATAAAGCACGGAAAAAAATAGTTTTCAATATTCACTCTAAATATTTAAAAAATAATTTCGAAGTTTGATATTGCACTGGGCAGCACTGCGGTAACTTATTGATAGGTTGTTTTTTCTCGTCAAAATGTATGCCAAAATTGGTAAGAACCTATTGAAAATGATCTATAATCATCTTACTAAAATATGCTTTTTAATGTGCCTTTATTTTATTAGAGGAGAAATCCTCAACTTTTTACCAAAATTTTTAATAAATAATATTTATTTAATTATTATTTATTTTAATGTAGTTTAGTACATAATTACACTTTCTCAAAGGTTCTAAAAGTCTTCCAGTGTGTTTTGAGAAAGTAAAACATGATCAAATTTGCTAGAAACTAGGGTATTTTTGTTTAATTTTTAGTGTGATATATTGAAAAAGAAATATTTTAGTTGTTTTTGTAAAGTCTCGTTAAAAAGTTCATAGTCCAAATTTCACTATTTTTTGGCAATGGCCCTTATTTAAAAAGCTTTTGTTTAGTATTTGCGGCTGTAACGGGGTTTTTAAACCTTTTCAAATTTAATGCGCTCTGATTATTGCGTAGTTTCTTATTTCTCTTTTTATCTTTCAAACTCACAAATCCTAATCCTCTCGTATTCACTAACTCCGAGATAGAAGTGGTTTTGCTTCTCTTTTTTCCCCCATGCTTATAGTAAAAATAAATTCCTTCTCCAAAGAAAATTATTAATCCCAAAATAGCTCCTCCAAATGTAATCGCCAATAATATTATAACTCCAGGAAGATCAACTCTATTAAATTCTTCTGAACTTAAGGATTCTTCAATCCTAGCGAAGTTTTCGGAGTGCAAGTGGTCCAATACTCCATTACCTTTCAACTTAGTAAGTCTAAAAGGGTGAATATTCATAAAATGGTTAAAATTTTTTTTATATTTAATCAGCAATTCAATTTTTTTGATGGGCAAATGGAATAGTTACTCACTGGTATTTTATAAGTTGAGTGTACTCACTATCCTTTTGTAAAACCATAGCAACACTGTTGTACCTTCCTGTGTTAATTTTAATTAATTGGCAAGTAATATTAATACTGTCGATTTCTGCTGCTGTTTCACTTATGTAGAAAGCTACTCTTTTATTGCATACCTAAGTG
The DNA here is from genome assembly GCA_035041075.1 of Acraspis erinacei. NCBI lineage: Eukaryota > Metazoa > Arthropoda > Insecta > Hymenoptera > Cynipidae > Acraspis > Acraspis erinacei. Next base: position 52,785,717 of record JAWWLR010000092.1, on the reverse strand, counting down.
CATTGAAGTTATTATTTATTAGATAATTAACATATGTAATTTTTTTTTAAATAAAGCATGTTAGTATATATTTTACCATATCAAATGCTTGCTGCAGAGTTGCAGGTTGATCTTCCTTCTTCATGATCATTTTTTTCATACCACGCAGGGTGGAATCATTTGCATACTAAGAATTGGAAAAAATTATTTTAAAACAATGGTGGATCAAAGGTTTAGCAGGGTAGCTGGAGTTCGGGGAAAACCTGGAAATCAGGGAAAAGTTAGGGATTTAAAAAAATTGTAATCCAGGGAATTTCTGTACTGAATAATCACGGCTGTCACACAGTAACTTTTAGGCATTTTTTAAAGATAAAATCACTTTTTACATGAAAAGACCACTGAAGTGACTTTACTTTCAATTATAGTCAACTAGTGGGTTAACCAATATTGAATGCAAATATATTCCAAGAAATTTTTAATATATTTCAATAGTTTGAAAGGATTTCAAAGGATTTGAAAGATTTTAGCGTATTTAAAAAATTCAAGGAAATTTTAAGAGCTTTAAAATGTTGTAAGGGACTTCAAAATATTCCAAGGTTACAAGTTTTTAATTGCTTTTTAAGAGGTTTTATAAGTTGCAAGGACTTGCCGATGATTTAAGGATTTTAAACAAGCTTTTAGGACATTTTGAAACATTCCAAGGAGTTAAAAGCTCTCAAGGTATTTCAAAGATTTTTCAAATCTTTCAAAGTATTTCCGAAGATTTTCAAGATTTTAGGATATTTTGAAAGATTCCAAGGAATTTTTTTATTGATTTTAATAATTTGTAGGGATTCCCAAAAATATAAAATATTGTAGGATATTTAAAAAAATGCCAAGGAAATTTCAAACGATTTAAGAGGGTTCAAGGAATTTGAAAAAATATCAAAGGATTTGAAATATTTTGTGATATTTTTGAAAGATTCCAAGGAATTTTTATTCAAATTTAATCATTTGAAGTTATTCCGAAAGGCTTTAAATATTTTAGGATATTTTTGAAGAATCTAAGGCATTTTAAACAGATTTAAAAATTTTCAAATAATTTCCAACGAATTTAATGATTTGAAGGGATATGCAAAATTCTAATGATGCCTTAAATAATCGTCTAAAATTTTATCGGACCTATAAGGTTTTAGAGCATTTAAAAGATTCCAAAACATTTGATATAATTTCGAGAATTTCAATGATTTTAAATGATTTAAAAATCTGCAAAGGTATTTGAAATATTTTTCAAATATTTCAAAGTATTTCATAATATTTTATAGCGTTAAAGGAATTTTTGATTAATTTCAATAATTTAAAGTTTAAAGATTTTAGGTTATTTTTCATACTTTCAAGAAATTTCCAAGAGCTTTAACAATTTTTAAGGGACTTCAAGAGTTTTCAAGGAATTTAAAATATTTCGAAGTATTTTAAAAGATTTCTAGGTATATTTAAAAAGTTTTAAAATTTGCAAGGAATTTTCAAGGATTTTTATGATTTTAATAAATTCGTATTAATTTTATCCAACTTATATGGTTTTAGGATATTTGAAAATATTCTAAATGATTTGATAAAATTTCTGAGGATTTCAATGACTTCGGCATTTTTAAACAATTCCAAAAAGTTTTAATTAACATTAACAATTTGGAGACTAAAGTGTAACTTTAATAAAAGTACTTTAAAAGTGCAAAAAAGGAACTTTAATTTTTAGCTTTATTCTGTACATGATGGACAGTGTTTGATTTAACGTTTAACTGGCAACCCTTATAAAACGCTGGTGAATGATCCTGAAGTGCGGTAAGGAGTCTGCTGTTGTATTCCGGTGTAAGGTCTACTTTGAATTGACTCATGTCAAGTTCTAAGAGAGCCTTACTGGGTGGAGCGTTTACTAAATTAAGGATCCGCGGTCTAAACATGATAACTGACATTTTTTTCGAAATCATTTTTTTTTGTATTTTCTGGAACATTTTTTATATGCAGTTAATATCCCGCAAGCGAAATGTAAAAATTCCGTTTAGTTTTTTTAAATACATTTTCGAAAATCGCGTTTTGGTATCTAGAGCATAGGTCCGCGGTCTAAACCTGTTAACTGCTTATGGCGTCTTCTGGCAAATCCGTGCCTTTTCTCGCAACCGCTCAGTTTACTCGTAGAATATAGGCCAGTACGTATGTGTGCAGTTAAGTGTATGTGGGTGTCGAAAGTTTTTTGTAGCTACTTTCACGTCATCTTCGATGTTGTCGTCTACAGATCGCTATAAAGCCGAAGGTGGATAAATCGTCTCGATTACTAAAACTCAGCAAATTGTTGCGATCAATTATTTTGAATTTTTGCAAGCAAATATATGTTCGGCTTGCGATTCCAAATATGTTGACATTTAAAACTTGCCCGCAGCTTGAAAAGCAACGCAGAAACATGTGAGCCTGAGGAAAACCAGCGGTAGAACACGGCAGATAAAAGGTTTAGACCGCTGGACTCCGTGTAGATAACATATAAATAACTTTCAATTTTTATTTAAATATTATAAAAATAACGTATTATTTTTCTGTAGTAAATAAACAAAAAACGTTTTACAGTTTAAAGAATATTGAAAATTACAAAAATAACAACGATTTTCCTTCGCCGTGTAACATTTCTGAAATGTCAGTTAACAGGCTTAGACCGTAGACCCTTCAAATGTATTACGTAGCGCTCTTGCTGTCCGGCGTATATGCATCCTAAGGGTCCGATGACAATGCAATGCCAGTATTTCGGCTGGCCTTCCCTAATGCCCGAAACCCGTGGTACTCTTCTACTTCTTGTGTTCTGGGGACCCTCACCAATTTTGCTTCATCAGCCTCGGCAGTTATTGCATGAGTGGTTAGGTCGGCAAATGTTTGTGGTCCAGCAGCTCGGATTCCTTGGCAGATGGCAGGTCGAAGGAGCTCGAGGTATGCGGAGACTAATGACTCTCCTGGTTCGTTTCGTCGCTATCTCGCATTTAGGAACATCTTCTTCTGAATGAAGACTATGACTGCTTCTTTTTCACCCTGTTGTGAAAAATACAAAAGGCTCATGAGGCGCCCATCAACACTGGGACTGTCGTAGCGTTGTATAAGCCACTCGCGGAATCGTACCTTTTCGAAGGAAACAGCCTTGTAGGGCTCCCACTATTTTTCGGCATCCTCGGTAAGAGCCTGGCCACCGAGACGAGTGCGAACTGTGTACTGGTGAAAGTATCTTTTTTGCCCTCCGTCAGGAAAGCGCAACTTCCTGGCCGCTGCGCGAAACGAAGTTGCCGCTTCCCAGCGCCGTTGACCAAAAAATAGTATACACATCTCGACCAGTAAAAAAGAAAGCCTCAACCTCAATAAATTTTCGAAATCACTTCCACTTACTTCTGCTAGTGTCGGAACGTGGACAGGAGGTAATCCCTGTAACAAACCCTGAAGATTTAACCAGGGATTCACTGGCTTTGGTAGATTCTCTGCCCTGTTATTGTGCCTGTTTAAGCTCCGGCGTTTTCTGGCAGAGCCGGAATGCTATTAACTGGTTCAAACTGTAGATCATTCACTGGTGGATCAACAAGCGCATTTCCTATTCGGCTTGTACCTGGATTTCCAGTTGTATTTGTAGGTGCATTTGTAACCACGTTCCGGGGTAATTCGCATTTTTATTCCCAAGTTCAACTGCAAGTGTGTGAGCGCCTTCAACCGCAGCTGGATTTTGAGCTGGAGTAATATGCGGATTCTTTGATAGATCAGCCGGGGGTTGAGGTTGAACAATCGGAAAGTTCTTGTAACAAGATGGGGTTGCGCTGGAGACTAAGATGTATGCGGTAATATACGGAAACTTGATCTGATTGATTGGTTAATGGGTGCTACTGGGTGGCGGACATTCCCGGAAGTGGGTCGGTTTACAATAGAAACAAAACTGTTTCTAAGAATTCTAGAACCGAAAGGTGTACGCTTTGTCATTCCCAAACAACAGAGCTCCGGCT
>JAWWLR010000092.1:52753463-52764188 GCA_035041075.1 Acraspis erinacei | reverse complement strand
GTTTTCAGGAGGAATAAATAACCCTTTATTTCTCGAAACCTTTCAAAACTAGAAATTTTAAAAGATTTTATTTCCTTTAACACTTCTACGTGTTTACTAAATTTCCTACAAAATGAAGTGAGCCTAATTCTTAACGGTAACAGAAAGATAGCCTATTCTTCGTAGAACCCATCGATATAAGACATTTTTTCCTCCTGTAAATGGAGAAAATCAAAATTTTTAAATAAAATTATAAAAAAATGAATAATTCTGGGCTAATTTAATTTGCGTTTTAAAAATGTCTACCTTTTGATTCATGTTTCAGTACATCAGTAAGAGACGAATATGTTTTGATAGCTAATATTATACCGAAAAAATCATGAGGAATGGAAACCTCTGATTATTAGCAAAAAAGACAATAAAATGCAATGAGCTACAGACATCAGAAACTTAAATACATTGGTTTCATTTTTTTCTTATAAATCTAATTGATGTAATTGATGTTATTTAAGCTGAATTCAAATAAAATCGAAGAGTTCCAAAATTAAAAATTTTTTTTAACAAACTAAAGACTATGTTCATAATTTAAAAATTGAAAAAATCATTACAAATAATTTACCTCTACTGTTGCAATATGTAATACTTTTCCATATAAATCAGCCCTTCTTCTATAAAATGTATCATTCGCTTTCAAAAGCAATCGAGTTTTAGAATCCCAACTAGCCCAATCATAAAGTTTCATTTCATTTCCATATATTGAATACCACTGTCGAATTACATTTTCCTCGTAACATTTGACCAACATTAAAGCATCAATTTTGAGTTTAAGAGTATTTCCACCCGGCTTTAAACATAGTTCTTTTAGAGGATTTTCAACAATTTCTTGAAAGATCACAAGGTTCACTGATTTGTCTAGAATCCTGAAATTTGAAATTTCTTCAAATTTCTTGACTCCTCTCGTCGATGTGAGAAAAATGACACTCATGGGATGCCTGTCCATTTTCAGTCTGCTGTCATAATAAGTTTTGAAAACTGGTATTTCTTCGAAATTGATCGTGACTGCTTTAATATTTTTTCGTGAAAACATTAATATTGTCTCGAAAACTACGTTCATCTCAACCATACCTGTACGGACATATTCTATATTTATATGCAAAATAAGCGCATATTTTTGCTTTAAAAAAGAGAAAAAAATAGTATTAAGTAGAAACTTACTTTTCTTATCTGTGAAATGAATGAAAATTACAGATGATTGTTTGTAGAAGTCGTAGATATCGGTAATCAAATTGACGTGGTCTTCAATTTTTAATTCAGCAGACGAACTTATTTTTAATATCAAGGTGAAGATGAAATAAAGTGGGGCCTTCATTTTATAGAAAATTATACTAAATCTGATTCTTTTTGTCACTTTTTAAGTTTCAGATATTTTTTTAAATTGCATTTTTATTTATTTGGTTATTTTAACTTACATGGATACATTCTTGTATAATATTAGAGTTAAACTGACCGCAACTGACATTTTAGTCTGACAATGAGAGGTGACATAGTTCCCTTACATGTTCTGTTTACAGTTCAACCTATATCTTAAATCTTCCGCGAAAAAATAATTAAAGTCTGAGTAAAAGTGGAGTAGAACTGTAAAGATGAAGCCGATAATAATTGTACAACAGGGGTGATTCATTTATCATTCAATAATAATGTACTTTCCAAATATATATTTCGTTTTCCGTTAAAAAAAGCTACTATATTCGCAATCACACTGTAATATTTCGTGCAGTTTTTCCAACTGTAATTAATTTTCTTTTATTATTATTAATGTTTATTTGCAATAAAAGATAAGTTCGCGCTAAGCAAATAATGCTCTTCTGCGACTGATATTTCATTATTCAAAACTGTCATACTAGAGTGGCACTTGTATTAGCAAGAAAATTTCGCGTGCAAACTTACTAAAAAAAGAACTCAATGGAAGGGAAACTAAATAATGACATTCTACAACGTGCCCGTCGGTCAGAGTAAATCAAGAATTGAAAAAAAAGGTTTCAAAAGTCGTAGATATTCTATGAAAGGCACTATAAATAACTGTGAAGGATAATAAATTTGAAAGTTTTTTATTTTAGTTTTAAAATTGTTTTATTCCATTTATAAAAGATTTTATTTTATAATGTTACAAGATTCGGATACTAGGGGGCGATTATATTACTTTTTCACTTTCATTTCTACTTCCACTTTTCTCAAATTCACGTTGTTTATTTTTAATTTTGTAACTATTAAAATATCAACAAAATATAACTGACGTGAATTTCGAAAAAGTGGAAAATTTGGCCAGGGAAAAATTAGTTAATATAAGAAATAAAGTTTTTCATCCACCCGGATATAATATTCGTGTCATTAATTTATTTGTCTTGTATTTATATTTTTAGTAATTCTTTTACAGTTGTTTCCTTGTCAAGATTGTATTTTCAGGTAGAACTTTTATTTCTTGGTTGAAAATTCAACAATTTTGTTAAAAAATCATCTTTCTTGTTTGAAAAGTCAACTGTTTTGTTAAACAATCAACTTTTCGTTGAAAATTCACATTATGGTATTGAAAATTAGACTGAAATCATTTTTGGTTAAAAATTCAAATAATTTCTTGAAAATTCGTGTTTTTGGTTTAAAATTTCATCGGTTTCAAGAGCAATTTCATTTCAAAAAGTATACTTTGTGGATAAAAATGCAATTGCTTGGGTCAAAATTAATCTTCCTTGGTTGAGGATTGAACTATTTTGTTGAAATTTTCTTTGTTGAATCCAACTGTTTTCGATTTAACATTACATTTATTTATTTGATATATTTACTTATTCGTTGAAAATTCACATTTTTTATTTAAACGTGAAGTAGTTGGTTGAAGGTTAAACCACTTTGTTAAAAAATCAGTTTTTTTATTCATAATTTTAGTTGAAAATTCATCTCATTGGTTGAAGGTTGAATTATTTGGTTTAAAATAGATCTTCTTTAATTGAAAATTCAACTACTTGGCTAAAAGTTGAACTACTTGGTTAAGAAAATTGTTCATTTTTGGTTGGAAATTAATATTTTTCGAATTCGTGTTTTTGGCATTGCTCAATCTTTTTTTTTTTTGAAAATTCGATAATTTAATTGAAAATAATTTCCGCAGGTTGAAAATTGAACTATTTGGTTTAATTTCAACTGTTTTGTTGAAAATTCATCACTTTTTTTTAAAGTTCAACTATTTTGTTCTCATTACAACTCTTTGTGTATGAATTAATTTTGTTATTGAAAATGTGACTGTTTGGCTGAAAATTCATCCTTTGAGTTTAAAAGTTAACTGTGATCTAAAACATTCGTCTTTTTAGCTTTAAAATTGAAAATTATTTGGTTGAAAAGTCATCTTTGTAAGCAGAAAATTCAAGTATTTGGTTAAAAATTCTAATACTTTGCTCAAAATTTAATTGTTTTGTAGAACACTGAACTATTTTGTTAAAAAGTCATGTTTTAAATTGAAAACTAAATTTATTTATTTCAAATTCATCTCATTGGATTGCAAATTCATTTTTTTATTAAATAAATTTGGAATTGTTTATTTTTATCTGATTTTTTTCAATTCTTTTTATAAACGATTCTATGTTAAAAATGTCACAAGAACAAAGTGATGGTCTTGGAATATTAATGGTAAGAGAAAATAAAACTATGGTTACGAGAAAGTCAGGGAATTTTGAAAATGAAGTATTTTGGCCACCTTGGTTCTATAATAGGACAAGTGATATCATATATATGAAGTAGAATTATATTCACATTTTCGTAAAATACAAAAGTTTACTTTTAAATGATTTTCAGATATATGTTACAAATATGTATTCCACACATAAGTCAGATAATTTCATTTGTCACTTTTTAGTAATTTCGGGATTGGTGTTCGAACCACTCTATGACTATAGTTGATTTTTAAGAAATTTGCAATGAGTTCACGTTTCACAGTGTATCTCAATGATTTTCTGACTTTCATTTTGAGATCTACATTTGGTGTAATTTTGTTTACACTAATTTTATTCCTTTTATTTTTCATTGCATTTGTGCAAAGAAAACATAAGTTTTCCACAAGCAATATAATTGTCCCTAAAATAATACCACCTCCGACAATCACCAATAGAAGTACAATTTCTCGAAACTCAACTGTTTTGTAATGTGTGGGTTTTGTCCAAAATACATTCTTACCAAAATATTTCGATCTATTGCGTCCTAGGACACCATTACTGTCGATTTTTCCAAGGCTGAAACAATTCAGTTTTTAATGTTTTTTGCTGTAATATTTCCTTAGTACTATTAGCACAGCTTAAGTAATTTGTGAGTGTCCAATAACGAATATTCACATTGATAGAAAATAAAGATGTACTCACTGGTAGTTAATCAGAAAGTTAAATGGGCTATTTTTGCTCATTATCATGGCAATGGTATCATATTGTCCCGTGGTAATTTGACCTAATTGACAATTTATTTTGACTGTATTTGCCCGAATTATAGTCTCTCTATCGTATAAAGCAAATCTTTCATGCTGACAAGCCTATGAATTTATTGTACTATTTTCGATAATGCTGTAGTATTTTTTCTAACATAAGTAATTTTCGAAATTCATACCATATTTAACGCATCCTGAAGTGATAACGGTAGAATGTTTTCCCTCAATAATAGTTTAGTCAGTCCTATAAGAGTTGAATCATTTGAGGACTAGACAAGAGAAAAAAAGGTTTTTTAGTCTAAATATTTTTTAGAAGTCATATTTATAGGGTATAGTCATATTTATTGATATAAATCAAATTTTTTATTATCTTACTCGAAGAAAATGATATTTTGAAGAATCTCTAACAACTATCAATTTATAGGTTCCATCTCTTACGAGATCTTCTATGGTTTCAAATGGCAGATTTATTGATTGAATAGCAAGACTGCTTATCAAAGATGCTGAATAAAAAGATAATATAATAAAAGCCGTAGCAGAAATAGCGAAATAAGCTACCCTCATAGATGATGCAGATGGGCTGTCTATATAAACGAATAAAATATAATTATTTAATTATTACTTGCTTACTCAAGGTTGCTAAAGGTCAGAGAATGTCAAAAATCAGTCATAGTCAGGAAATTCAAAACTTCTGAGAGAACGTCAGGGAATTTCAGGGAAAATCTGAAAGAATTAGGGAATTTTCGATAATCTGAAGTTAAAGTTTAGGGGTCGCTAAAAAATTACATAATACATAACATTTTATTAAGATTTTGTAAACTTTCAGAATGAACATGTACATAAATTCTGTTAAGTAAATAAACATTGAACCTTAAATAAATCATATTTAGAAAATAAAATGTCTTAATAACAAGTAAGTCTTACAAATGTATAATTATATCATTTATTGGGTTGACAATTTAACATTTTTTATGAATTTTTTTTATTCACTGAGAAATCTCTCTGGGTGGAAAATTCAACTATTTTGTTCAAAATTCGCCTGAATAGTTAAAAAATAATGGTAGTATTTTTATCTGAAATTTATTAATAAAAGTAATTCATTTGTTTTGTTTTAGGACTCAGATATTTTGTTGAAAATTTGGTCAAAAATACATTTGATTCATTCGGAAAATATTGTTTATAACTGAAAATGTAACGATTCTATTTTAAGTTAAAGATTTGTCTTTTTATAGTTGATAATTCAACTATTTGGTTGAAAATTTATTTATCTTGTTCAAGACTCGTATTTTTTAGGTTGAAAATTCCTCTTTATAGTTCGAAAATTAAATTGTTTTGGTTGACGGTTCAATTAGATTGAACTATTTTTGACTGAGAATTATAATACTTTCTGTTGAAAATAGTAACTATTGCACATTTTGTTTAAAATTACTTACACAATTTTATCAAATTCCTCTTTCCCCCAAATGGTCTTACATAATTTTTTGGTGAACCCTTCTAAAAGTCTGTATGACTGTTTACCTTAAGAGTTTTTAACATAAATTTAGAAATAAACACTTTTTTGTATTAACATTATTGATCTCTAAGCACGTTGAGCATCAACCAACTTTTACTAAAAAAGATATTACAAGAAGTTTTTTGCGGAATATGATTCTTACACAGTATTCGAATAATGTTTGAGCCCTGTTTTCAAAATTAAAAATTTTGATTATCAAAAAAAACATGTACTTAGAAAAATTTCATACTCAAGGATTGCTTAAAATTCTATATAGAGTCAAAACAATTCTACAAAATTGTTTGTGAAATTATAACTGAGGAATCTACGAAGGGTCATATTATATATTTCTTGTGTGCAAAAGGTGATTAAAAAATATGCTACTGGAGTTTTTTCTGCAAAATTTTCGCCTCGGATAATGTTCGAATATTGTTGATATGCAATTAGAAAAATTTTGGGAGCGCTTTTTTCAAAAAATAGTTTTTTATTCTTATTTTTTTCATTTTTGTGTTTTGTGTATAATAAGCTTTTTTTCCTTAAAAAAAAAGGTTCAAATTATTCTAAAGGCTCACTGTTCTAGGTGTAAGGTTCTTTTTATGCCTCAAAAAAATTAAAAATTGATCAGGGAAAATTTCGAAATTGGGATTTTTTAGCAACGCTGTTAACCCTTTCACTGTCAGTGACACATATATGGGGAAAAAGACGTGCCAAATTTTGCATCATGAAACATATGTGGGCATCTCAAAATAAAATGATTTAACGTGATTCGATTTAATTTTTCCTCGGTAAATTCGGGTGTTTAGACTGGCTGAATTTACATCAGTCGTTGGAATTTCAAAATTCAAAATGGCTGATCCAATATGGCTGACATAAATAATTGAAATGTTTGGACTTTGATAAAATTGGTGATAATTAGGTTTTTGGGGTCGCTGAATTCCAATCTGATGTTATTTTCAAAATTTAAAATAGCGGATCCAATATTGCAGTCATACATTATTTATAATGTTTCGACTATGATAAAATTGGTGATAATTAGGTTTTTTGGATCGCTGATTTTAAATCTGATGCTGAATTTTCAAAATTCAGAATGGCCGATTGAATTTGGCTGACATGAATTACATGGACAACAAACTTTGTCTGTACTTTGCACCTGACCAGTGTATCCTTATGTATTTTGGGCCTCTGAATCAGAATTCGACCTCAGACTTTCCCCTACACGTCAGAATTTTCCCTTAGCCTAGGGGAAATGTGTAAAATCCAAGGTTTTCTGGGTTCTCTGCACGTCTTTTCTTTAACTGGCAAGTCAATGAGAAAATACAGTATCTTTATATATTTTAAGTTGGTCAATTAATGTTAGTACTCAAAATTACTTAGAAGTGCCACAAATTTTCCCCTAGCTTAGGGGAATTTTGTAAAACTTAGGGTATTCTGGGTTCTCTGAACGTCTTTTTTTTAGAGTGGCAAGTCCATGACAAAATACAGTATTTTCATGTATTTAGAGTAGGTAGATATATATGCGTGTTCAAAATTACTTTAATGTGCAATGGATTGTCCCCTATCCTAGGGAAAACGATGAAAAATTTACAAAATTTTTTGGGTTTAAGCAAGTATCAAATTTTGTTGCACAGGTCCATAACCTCCGTAAAGTCAGAAGCTTTGTTACTTTTTCACGTGTGCTCTTAGGCTAGGGGAAAATTCGTGGCGCTTCAAAGTAATTTTGAGTACTAATATTAATTTACAAACTTAAAATATATGAAGGTACTGTATTTTTTCGTTGACTTGCCATTTAAAAGAAAAGACGTGCAGAGAACCCAGAAAACCTTAGATTTTACACATTTCCCCTAGGCTACGGGGAAATTCTGACTTGTAGGGGAAAGTCTGAGGTCGGATTCGCATTGAGTGGACCAAAATCCAAAAGGATACACTGGTTAGGTGCAAAGTACGGCCAAGATATTATATTTTATCATCAAATTTTATTGCACAGGACCACAACTTCCGTAAAATCAGCAGCTTTTGTTAGTTTTTCACAGTTTCCCCATAGGATAGGGGAAAATTTGTGGTACTCCAACGTAATTTTGAGTAGTAATATTAATTTACCAACTTACATCTATAAAGAAAAGTATTTTTTCATGGACTTGACACTTAAAAGAAAAGACGTTCAGAGAACCCAGAAAACCCTACATTTTATATATTTCCCCTGGGCTAGGGTAAAATTCCGACGTTTAGGGAAAATTCTGAGGTCGCATTTGGATTAAGCGGCCCAAAATACATAAAGATACACTGGTCAGGTGCAAAGTACAGACAACTTTTTTTTTGTGGCCTCTGTTATTAAAATGTTCGGATCTTGAACAAATCTATGATACTTAGGATTTTGGGGTCGCTTATACAAAATCTGGTGGTGGATTTTAAAAATTTAAAATCGCGGATTCAGTATCCAGACATTTTTTATAATTCATGCCCACCATATTGGATCCGCTATTCTGAATTTTTAAATTCTAACACCAGATTTCGATTCATCGACTCCAAACACCTAATAAGTATCACCAATTTTATCAAGGTCTAAACATTGTTATTAATTAATGTTCGCCATATTAGATCCACCATGTTGAATTTTATAAATCCAATATCAGATTTGAAATCAGCGACCCCAGAAACATATGCACCACTAATTTTATCCAGATCCAAATATTTTAAATATTTCGTGTCGTTCAGATTGGACCCGCCATTTGGAATTTTGTAAATCTAACATCAATTTTGAATCTAGCGACCTCAAAAACCTATATACTAAAAACTTTATCCAGATCCAAAAATTTGTGCTATTTCAAATCCGCTATATCTGATTCAAGATTTTTAATTTTGAAAATCCAACATCAGATTTGAATTCAGCGAGCCTAAAAACATTGAATCTGCCAAATCACGTGATTTTGGAGTGTTTTTTGTTGAAAAAATTGTTGGCACAAAATCTTGCTTTTCGCCTAAATGCGATGGGGTTAATGAAAATAAGTTACCAGCGAATGCTACCTGATAATCCCTGTTGGCAAAATATGGCCCAAACATCCAGAAAATTATCAGAAATACATTTGGACTTTTCAAGCCATTCCGGAACATGCTTCTTCATGAATGTAAGTAGCATCGGTATGAATAGGAGGAAAAATATTATTGCACCCCAAATTTTGTACCTGAAAGGCTGAAAAAATATATTTTTTAAAACATATCTGCATTGTTTACATTTCTTATATTTTTCTGCACGTACCCGAAAGTGTCCGTACCAGCTTACTTCTGGTTTATTAAAAGATCGCTTGATAAAGAGGGAATTTTGTACTCTAAGGAGAGGCATAGTAAAATCAAAACAACACATTCTTTGTGGTAAGTATGAAAAATCAGAGACTACTAAATCGACCTTCCCCGTGACTGCTAACCCTAATGCTCCTGTCCAAGTCTGACTAGTTTCGTTCCAGCCTCCATATGTTTCTGTATCTTCAACATGCTTTACTGTAACATTCATAGCTTTTTGAAGTTCAATGAGTAAATCACCGAAAAATCCAGTCAAACTGCCATTTCTCCATTTTGCGAAATTTGAGTGCTAGAATAAAATTTTTCTTACACTCAATTATAAAGAAGAGTGATTGTTTCCGCATGTTTGAAATATTATCAATTCTATTATCAAACTAAATTAGGCGAACAAAAAATTCTCGATTTTAATTTCGATCCATAAAATAGAATCAATTTTCAAACAAAATTTAATTCTCTGATACAAATTTATGACAGAAATAGGTGAAACTTGTTGACCACAATAACAGTAGGAATAATAATAAGCAAGATGAAAAAGTAGAAGTAATATTTGTTGATGTCGAAATACAATTAGATGTCTTTTTAGAGTCCTCATATAGTTGAATTGGTCTTGAATTTACCTTGAATTGAGTTGAATTGTCCTTGAATTTTAATATAATTATGCAATTTTTTAAAATTTATTTATTTTAAATTCAATAAAATTCGTTCTTCTTGAATCAAGGCAAATCCGTTTAAATTGAGTTCAGGGATAATAATTTGCAAATAGTTTGAATTCTAGGTTTTGAAAACATCAATTAATAATAATTCTCAAAAATGTCAGAGTAGAGAGATTGATCAGCAACCTGGTTCGGAACAGTGTTGGGGAACGACCGTGTTATTTAAATAAATAATACGAGAATTCTAGATCAATCTAAAAATTCTATAACCCCCGAAAGGGAAAAGGCTTAAACTTATAATAATAATAATAATAATAATAGTTAATTAATTAGTTCATTTTTTTGGATGAAGAGATTGACTACCTTAAACAGCGGCTCATGGTCTTGTCAGCGCGACTGCTACGATTTACGAGGGCGATCACGAGAAGGAATGACAATAGGACTTTTTTGGCAGACGGAAAACGTTTCTATCGCGGACTAGTAGATGGCCAAAACAAGAATCAAAATTATTTTGAACCACCTAGGGGTGAGGAAATGACCAGATATATTTTCACGCATTTGGGGTAGTCATAGGTCAAGTCAACTGGACACGACGTCTAGAAAGGGACAGAGTTGCATGGTTTCCTGGGATGAATAGTCTATTCATCTGAGCCTCCGATGTAACTCGTATCCTAAAGAGGGCTAAGAACTGTAAAGCGCCGGGTGTGGATGGGGTGCACAGCTTCTGGTATAAATACCTGGACGTTTTTCACCCCGCCCTTCAAAACATCTTGGAGAATCCAGACCACTTACCCTCTTTCATGACGGAAGGCGTAACGTGTCTGATACCTAAAAAGGTAGGTGCCAGCAGT
>JAWWLR010000092.1:52730653-52741806 GCA_035041075.1 Acraspis erinacei | reverse complement strand
TTTTCATTATTTTTTGCGCCGTCAAAATTTGAATTTTCAATTTTTCGAGAAAATTTAAAAAGTCGTTATGATAGTTTCGTAGGGCATTCGAAAAGCAACGTTTTTTTGCTCCTGACTTTTTTCCATATCGTGCGTTATTTAGCTTAAAATTGTAATTTTCGTTTGTTTTTTGAATTTTGAAAATGCTATAACTCGGTTAATTTTTGTTTTATCGAAAAAAGTCATTAGGAAAAAATGTTCGTGTTTTCAAGTACTAAGAATAAAAGTACAGAGAATTTTTGAATCTTGAAAAAAGTCACTTCAAAAATTTTCAAAATGTGCTCACTTTTAGAATTTTTATACAAAATGGCTGGCTAACGAACTTGACCTTTAGTTTAGGACACTAAAAAAGTATATCAAAGGCCAATGCAATCTGTCAATTTTTTCGAAAGTTATCGTGCTAACAAACTAAAAAACCACAGCCACACGAATTAACAGACAAATTCGTAAAAACCTGTTTTTTGGATTCAGAGGGGTCTCAAAACGTGGACATTTGACAAAAACGGGGGAGGGGAGTCAAATTTTACACAAATCTAATACCTTCTCTGATGAGAATGTAAAAAATGTATAACGTTAAAAAACTACTTTCAACTAAGAGATATGGAATCGAGAATATTTACACAGAAAAATGGTAGTTTTTCTTACTGTTTGTCTTTGTTTCATCTTAATTTAAGTCCGTTTTTTTATTTAAAGCAAAATATAGGCCCATTTTTTGTCTTAAAAGAAGACCGTAAGTCTGTTTTTTGGCTTACCATGAAATAAGACGTATGTGTCCTGAAAATCACAGATTTTCTTAAACCAACTTTTTCTGTATGGATGGAAGGCACTGTGATAAAAGAGAATGGTTTTGAAGAGTTTTTTATTTATTAATCATTTATGTTTAAAAACCTTTCTGTTTAATGCCTTTGTTAATAAAATACCGCCACTTTATCAATATGCTATAACAGTAAACAAGCTGTAACTAATATTCATCAAATTAATTTATTAAATTGCGAAAAGTCAATTTAAAATTATGGTGATTGCCAAATGTATTATCATTAATTTTTTTCGTCGCCATCTCTCAGATCATACTATTCAATGATTAAGAACGTGACACAGGCTTTTCAAATGTCGTAGATGTTAATGGTTCAATATCTAAATTAATTATTATGACAATATTCAATTAAAGGACATATTATTGATCAATAAATAAATTTTAAATTCAGCAGCTGAAAATATTTCTACAGTTTTTTTAAAAATCATTTTCTTATGATATTTTTTTAATCTACTCGCTGCGGAGCCATATTCTTATTTTTATTTTTAATGCAATTTTAAGTCAATTTTATAACTTTATAATTTTCTGGATTAATTCTAAAATCTTCTTGGCCTCTTTTTCCATTGTTATGTATTTTTTCTCTAATGAGCCGAAAAGAAGGTATATTTTTAGAAATCTATTTTTGAATTGCGAATCTTTTTATGATCTGATTTCCTTGCATTAAATTATCCGCAAGAAAGCAGATGTCATTTTGATATCATATTAAAATTGGTAAATGGAGACATTAAACTTATGATTTCTTCCAATCTGCAGAGATAGCTTATCAATATTCCAAGAGTTCTTTTAAGGCCAAATAATTTTTAACTCAAATTCTTAAAAGAAATAATGTTATGAAAATGTTTGTTTAAAGAGTGTTTCAGATATTAGCAGTCTTGGAAATTTATAAATTTTTGTATTGTTTCTTTTCCTATTTTGAAAATTTAATAATCTAAACAGATTCGTTCAGAATCAACCACAACAAAAATCTTTTACTTTACAAATTTGCCATTGCAGATCTTTATTTTTAAGCGTACATTTTCAATTTAAAGAATTTTGGAATGCAGTTTTGATGACATATACAATCCAAAATTATAAGCGTTTGAAGTTAGAGTGTTTTAATTTAATTTTATTAATTTAATTTTAACATTTTAATTTGATCAACTGGATATATAAATTATTCAACGATATTTTAAAAACTAAACTGTAGTGCTAGTGTGAAAAATGGAGCAATAGTAATTGATTTTATAATACAATTCTCAATCCATTTAAAATCAAACAATTTACATATTTTAAAGTACAAAATTCAACTTTTTCAATTCTAAAGCTTTAATAGTTAAAAAAATTTAGGCATCCGATTAAAACGTTATAAAATACTTTTAATTTTAGAATAATTTCAAATTCTACTATCAATTTCAACTATGTACTATTTTCAGTGATATAAAAATGTCAAATTAATACATTCATATTTAAATACTTTTATTAAATTTCAAATCACATTCATATATTATTTCAGTCTAAAATATTTCATTTTTAACTCACCCAGTTTGAAATTTTACAATTAAAAAAAAAATTTTAATTTGAAATTAAGGATCAAATATTCAAAACAGACGGGCAATTATTAGCTTAAAACGACTTAAATTAAAATAACAATTATAACATTGGTATTGTGATTAAGGGAAGAATGTTTATTTTCAATTTTTTTTTAATTGGAAGGGGGGAATTTTTTTAACATTTTTATTAAGTGGGAGAGCTGGAAATTTTCATCTAAAAATTTTTCTGAATTGAAAGAGGGAAATTTTCTTGTTTTTAATAAGCTTAGTGACTTGAAAGGGAAGAAATTTTAGTTTCCAAATTTTTATACATTGGAACAGGTACTACTTTTGTTTTTAACATTTTTATTGGACTATATAAGGGAGAAAATTTGGGCTGTTTTTATGAGTTGGAAGAGGGCCATTTTTTTAATTTTATTAAGTGGTCGCGGGATAAATTTGGTGTTTTTAACATTCAGGTGAAAGGGGAGAAATTTTTCTTTTCAATTGTGTATTGTATTAGAAGAGGGATATGTTTTAAATTTAACATTTTTAAATATGTGTTGAATAGGAGGATTCGTTTTAACTTAGAGCATTACAAATTATAGTGTGAATTAATATTTTTTTAAACCAAAAAAATGTGAACTCTGCAATTTATAAATGTAAAAGATTTAATATTTCGCATTTTAATAGCACTTAACACCGAAAATTATTCGAAAAGTGTTTAAAGCTTCTAATTTATACGTGTGAATTATTGATCGTTTTGAATTTAAAATTTCTTATTAAAAAATGTTTTCAACTGTAACTTTAAAAGCTTACAATTCAAAAGAGATCCATTCGGAGTGCTTTAATTGCAATTTTATAATTAATTAATTTACTTCTTTAAATTTAATGACCGTGAGAAATTTTTGCGAATGAGGAAAAGACCGGGATTTTTTTTACCTGAACATCACCGAATGTACGGTTCTATCAAGCCAAATGCTAATTTTCTGAGGAAATTGTTTCGCGAAAGTTTTTCATTATCTGTACAAAAGTTCCATCAATTTCAAATTTATTTACGATGGTGAACGAATGCAAAAATCTGTTTTCTTTTCAATTTAATTTAAAAAATGTATTACAGTCTGCTAATATCGTAAAAATGATTAAATTTACTGACTTTTAATGAAAATGTAAGTGAAAAACACCAAAATCCACAACTTTTATATTCCTGTGTCGGCAACGATGCTGCACACACAAACCGTGCACGAGTGCGAATTCGCACCAACTCACTACAAACCAACTTACTACTTCTGGAGGCATGTTAAAACTGACGCGTACTGAACGATAGGAGATGCTGGAGGGGTCCCTCATACCTTTCGTAGTAGGGATATACTTGGAAAAGGCGAATATGGAAAATGCCAGCATCTTACAAATTTGTCTGGTGCAAATTCGGACCTGTGTGCGCGTGAGGGTTAAATGAGTCAATTTTATGATAACTCTTTCTGAAAAACATTTTAAAACTTTAGAGATATGCCCAATAATTATTGGATATCAACTGTCATTTTTTAAGTGAATTGTGCAGGTGGCCGTTTTAATGGGAGCAAAAAAACTAAATTTAAGAAATTTAAATGAGACCAAAATCAAATTTAAAATCTCTTTTTAACGTCCAATAATCAAGTTATTGTGAAGAACTCCTGAAAATAAAATACAGAATATAAGGACTAAATTTGGACAACCACCATAAAATGTGCCCATTACAATCTGAAAAAACCCCTTCCCTTTCCTCTTCTAAAAAAAGAATAGAAAATAAAAATTAATTTTTCATTCAGGCAAAAATAAAAAGGAGGAAAGAAAAATGAAAAGGCAACCAACTCTCATTTTTCTTTCCTTCTTTTTACTTTTGTCGAAACGAAAAATTAATTCTTATTTTCTTTTCTTTTTTTTAGAAGAGGAAAGGGAAGAGGTTTTTCAGATTGCAATGGGGACATTTTATGGTGGTTGTCCAAATTTAGTCCTTATATTCTTGTTTTTATTTTCAGGAATTCTTCAAAATAACTTGATTATTGGACGTTGAAAAGGGATTTTAAATTTGATTTTGGTCTCATTTAAATTTCTTAAATTTAGATTTTTTTGCTTCCATTAAAGCGGCCACCTGCACAATTCACTTAAAAAATGACAGTTGATATACAATAATTATTGGGCATATCTCTAAAGTTTTAAAAGGTTTTTCAGAAAGAGTTATCATAAAATTGACTCATTTAACCCTCTCACTACACACGGGTGCGAATTCGCACCAGAAAAAATTTGTAAGATGCTCGCATTTTCCATATTCGCCTTTTTCAGGTATATCCCTACTACGAAAGATATGAGGGACCCCTCCAGCATCTACTATCGTTGAGTACGCGTCAGCTTTAAAATGCCTGCAGAAGTAGTAAGTTGGTTTGTAGTGAGTTGGTGCGAATTCGCACTCGTGCACGGTTTGTGTGTGCAGCATCGTTGCCGACACAGGAATATAAAAGTTGTGGATTTTGGTGTTTTTCACTTACATTTTCATTAAAATTCAGTAAATTTAATCATTTTTACGATATTAGCAGACTGTAATACATTTATTAAATTAAATTGAAAAGAAAACAGATTTTTGCATTCGTTCACCATCGTAAATAAATTTGATATTGATGGAATTTTTGTACAGATAATGAAAAACTTCCGCGAAACTATTTCCTCAGAAAATTAGAATTTGGCTTGATAGAACCGTACCTTCGGCGACGTTCAGGTAACGTTTCATTACGCACTTCGAAAAAAAATTGTACGAAAACTTTTGGAAACTGATGAGGCCGTGCCAGCAGTGTTGACTGTCATCAAACTAACTGCGGGAGCACGGGAAGCATACTTACTATGATTCGATCACTTACATATTTTTTGTCCTTCAAATACAAGGTTTGAACTAAGAAATCGCGTTGGTTTTGTTGAATTTTGTTGAAATGCAAAAAATACGGTATTTTAAACAAAAAAAATCATTTAACAAAAAACATAATTTTTTATAACAATTTTTGCATAACTTAACGTATTTTTTCGCCATTCTGAATTACAGCAGTGTATTCTACGGAAAATTTTACCCTAAAATCATATACCAATCTATATGTTTCGAACATTTTCTATCTATAAATCAGCTGCTGAAATCGTGAAATCCCAATTCGCACGAGTGTACGGTTTACGGGTGCTGGAATGAGGTGTACGGTGAGAGGGTTAATGTACTCGCAATTTGATTAATTTATCTTACAAAGGTTTCATATTGTTAATAAGTTATTTACAATATCAACTTCCAAACATTATGATACAATAAAATAATTGCAGCCAAAGTAATAAATTATCATTGTTGCAGAATTATTTCCACATTTTTATCGTCATCAGCGATAACTAACTTATAATCTTTGTAATGCCATAAATTAGATGCTCTCAATTTTGACCAAGCGTCATAAGCCACTTGATAAAAAGGTGAAAGGGGATTGAATCCTCCAGCTTGGGCTAAATTATTATAGTAAGGCCATTGTTGTGCACCTAAAATATGAGCGTGTCTTTTCTTCTCTGTTTTACATTTTGAATCTTCAAGCATTTCTTCCTTTGATGGTAAACTAACTTTTCCTTTGAGTAATGCCAAAAAATACTGTGCCTAATAAACAAAACACAGAGATTTAATAAAATGTATTACTATACTGGAACTTGGATTTAAGAACGGTTTCGGAAATGGTTTGTATTCAAGGCTGCTCGAACCATTTCTATTGTATTTGGATGTATACTTACAGCTGAGGCAAATAAAACGCTAAGGGTACTGAAATTGTAGAACGTCGTAAATCCAGGTTTCTTAAATCCAGGCTTCAGGGTACTTTCAACGAATTAAGTGCGTAAAGAGAAAGTAGTAATCAATAAGTTATACTTTACCTTCATATGAAACATTGGGAATGGTACCAGCTTATTATTCAAACTCAAAAAACACATATTTGGATATTTGATATTGATCATATGCTTATAAATCGGAGAAACGTAATTTTCATTTACTAATATTCCACAACTTGGGTCCAAAAATGGAAAGGATATTGAATATCCTGTACAGTAAATTATCGTATCAGCGAATACGGAATTACCATCGTCAAAAAATACTGTATTTCCTTCTACCTTGTTAATTGCTGCGACTTGAGTTAAATTTGATGGTAAAATACTGACTATTCTGAAAAATCAATTTGATGAAAATAGAGTAACGGGAACACGAAAATTTTATTTTTTATAATTTCGTATGGTAATACGAACCTTTTTCCGTAATGACTCAAGTACACCTGTTTAGCTTCATCACATAATTCTATGCCTATGTCGATACCAGAAGCAGAGGCACCAAGAAGTATAATGGATTTTTCTGAAAATTCTTCAGGTTTTCTGTAAGAATGACTATGCAAAATTTGTCCAGGGAATGTATTTATACCTGATATGACAGGTATATATGGTTCGAAGTATTGACTAGAAGTAAATACAAATAAAAAAAATAATTTTCATCTGATAAGAGTAAATAGAAAATTATATTTATATAAAATGAAACCTACCCTGTACAAATAATGATAGCATCAAATTGTTTCTGAGATATTTGGTTTGTTGCCAAATCTTTAACTTGCAATTTCCAGATGGTAGATTTTTTATCAGTTTCAATTATCTCTGGTTGAACATGTTCCACGAGCGTATTAAACTGGATAAAAACATCATTAATCACATATGATTAATATCAATTGTATTTTTTCTTATAATTATTTCTTCTTACCTGAATGAATTGACAAAGCTGAAAACGATTAGCGTAATCTTTCAAATAAGCCAGAACTTGTTGATGCGTTACAGTACTAGACTTATCCCCTTTCATTTTCCGATAATCAGGGAAATTCATTATTTCGCAAGGTAAATTGGTTCTAAAAATAGGACAATCGAAATTATTGCTCCGCGCTTGACCAGTTAAACGTGTAAACGATGTCATACGTCTATTCTCCATGGTGTAAACTATTCGAATAATTTATACGTTTAAGCCTTTGGACATTTAACCTGTAGTAAATTTTATTCGGTTGGGGAGTGAGGGGTTTCAAATCCGAACAACGCGGTTTTACAGTTAGATGTTAAAAACATGCATTGCCAGAAAACAGACAAATTTTGACTGAAAACAATAATAAGTCCAAAAATATTACAACACAAAAAAAACAATCATAACCCAAATAGTAGATTCTTAAATCAGAAAGATTAATTGTTTACCAAATAAAATAAAATAATTTATAACCAAATAAATGAATTAAAATTAGGGGCCTACCATAAACCATGTACCACCCTAGGAGCCCCCCCCCCTCCTAGGGTGAACCACATAGTTAGAGGGAGGGGTAAAAAAGCAGCCGAAATTGGGCCTCGTGGTTTGTGCGAGCCCCCTTTTTGATTTAAACCAATTTCACGTAGTTCATTTTTTCAGATGAATATTGAGAACAAAATACATAATTTTAAACCAAATCAAGCAGGACTTAAAATGCTTCAAATTTCGAACTACACGCCCTTTGTACGTCAGCCCTCCCCCTCCCCGCTTACAAGAAGAAGCAAAGAAATGATTTTTTTATTTTCATCGATAACATGCTTTGCAGGCCAAATTGCTTTTAAAACATAGGAAAAACGAGATTTTTCATGAAAATAGTGATATAAACTCTTAAATAAAATTATTGTGGATCCGATATTAAATTCAATCTAAAACGCCTGAAGTTTCTAAAATTTTTAGGAAAAATAATTCGATTTCAACCAAATAGATGAATTTTCAACCGAGAAGATTAGTTTTCTATCAAAAAAGTTTTAGTTACAACAAAATACTTGAATTTTGAACCAAATAGTTGAATTTTCAACTAAAGACATTATTTTTCAACCAAAAATCGAATAGTTTAATTTTCGGTTAAACAGACTAATTCGAAACAAAAATCAGTTTTCTACCAAAACTCTAAGTTCCGTTTTCAGATAAAATTTTTTAAATTCTAAACCAAAAAAACGAACTAATTTTTAACAAATTAATTACATTTTTAACCAAAGAGATAAATCTTCAACAAAAAGCCAAATAATTTTGAACAAAGTAGTTCAATTTTAAAACAAGCAGTTGCATTTTCAACTAAAAAATATACATTTTTACCAAAAAGATTAATTTTCAACAAAGAAAAAGATCAATTTTTGATGTTTCAACCAATAAATATTTTTATTTTAAATAAATAGCATTTGAATTCCACCAAAAAAGAACGCATTTTTAACAAAATAGTTACATTTGTAACCAAAGGGGTACATTTTCAATTACAATGATAAATGATGAAATTTAAATTTTCAAACAAAAAGAATAGATTTTTAATAAAATTGTTGAATATTTATAGAAGGATTGAAATTTGCTACAAAAAGATGCATTTTTAGCCAATTAACATAATATTTACAATTAAAGAGATGCATCTTCAACAAAAAATTATTTTTCAACCAAGTAATTCAACTTCATAACAATTAGTTGCATTTTCAACTAGAAAAGATAAATTTTCAACAAAGAAAAAGAAAAAACTTAGCACAAAATTTAATGCTTGATGTTTCAATCAACACATATTTTTATTTAAAATAAATAACAGCTGAATTCTACGAAAAAGAACGCATTTTCTACAAAATAGTTCAATTTATAAACAAAGAAATCAATTTTCCACTAAAATTATGAATCGTTGACCAAAAAAGAAATTTTAACAAATTAATTTAACTTTAAAACAAGCAGTTCACTTTTTAACTGAAAAGAACAACTTTTCGATCTACAAGCCGAATTTACAAAAAATAATTTAAATTTTCAAACAAAAAGGATAACTTTTCAATAAACGTGTTGAATTTTCTTAAAAATAATGAAATTTGAATCCAAAACCCGGTAATAAGCGTTGAATAGAGAAAAATTAATATTTTCAGATTTCACCGTAAAGGTGGAGATTATTCTATTCTTTTGAATGTGCGATTTTTCCATCTGTCTAAAATGTCATCATAAAAATAGGATACCTCAGAAAGTAATTAATTTCTATTTCCATATCGACCGCCGCATAGTGTCCTATTCCCCAAAAGAGTCTGCCTCTCTAGAGTTAAAATTATTTTAATTTATACATTCAACTAGATTTCTCTAATGCGTTTTTTAACACGTTTAAATAAATTATTAAAATATAAGTAAATATAAATTTGAATATTTCTTCGAATTTATAAGTTTATACGGAGGAAAAATCGCGTATTCATAGGAATACAAATTCTTAATTTTTCTGAATTCATCGCTTATTACCGGGAAAGTTACATTTTTAGCCAAATAAGATAAATTTCTACCCAAAGAGACGAATTGTCAACAAGAGTTTCATTTTTCACCATGAAACGTTTTTCGGTCAAGAAAGAAAAAAATATAACTAAATTTTTAAATTTTCAAGAAAAATTAAAGTTAATTTTCAACCGAATTTTTTGAGCTTGAAACCTTAAAAGAAGAATCATGTAGAAAATAAAAATACAATAAATATTATATGTTTTATATAAATAAATAAATAAAATAATAATTTTTAACCAAAAAGGATAACTTTTTAACCAAATTCTTGCATTTTCATCAAAATAATAAAATTTTTAACCAAATTAAAACTTTTTAATAAAAATATATAATTCTTAACCAAAAATATAGTAGTATACTATTAAAAAAAAAGATCTCAAGAAAAAAGTTTTGGATTTTGTTTTGGAGCTCTTGCGGCAAATGTGATTTGTCGCAAATGTGACTTGCCACAAATGCAACTTGTCACAATTTAACTTGGCGCAAATGTGACTTGCCGAGCCCCACTGCAATCTTTGATTCGGTCTAAACAAACACTTTAAAATCCGTTCTACAAAAAGTGTGTTCGTCGAACTATGCAAGGTTTTAGACTCAGAACTGAAATTAATTAAATTGAAAAAAGTACTACTGGTTAAATGTCCAAACTGTTTAACGTAGGAATTATTCAAATTGTTAACAAATTTAATCGGTCAAGCGCGGAACACTAATGAAAATATTATTTCTCGATATTATGATTAATTCACTTTGTTATGACACTTCAAAATGTATAATCTTGAATTATTTTATATTTATATCAACCTGAGATCTCGATACATGCTGGAGTGAATCGGCAAACCTTTCACGTCAAATCCTGTTTTTTCGTTATAAATCCAAGTTCCTCCTATTTCTTCCATTTTTTCGAACGCTTCTATTTCAAATTCATTTAAATTTGCCGCAAAATGTCGAAGAGCGCACAATCCAGCGGCGCCTGCACCTACTACACAAACTCTCATTTTCCTTCGTGAGTTCATCCTCTACGTATGCCAATATTCTTTAGGGAAATATTCACAATGATTGTTTTATGTTCACAAACGCTGTTCTTTATAAAGAGATCAATTTTGTTTTTTAATATCTGTTATTCTTATATATCTAAACCACGGGACGATAATGAAACCACTTGTTTATGATTACTTATTAACGAAATATTGCAGTTTTTGTGGTCTCCGTATTATCATTCAATTTCTATTATCTTCCGGTACCATTATCTTCTGTCTAGTCCGCCTCAAGTCGACTCTGCAACGTCACAGACACACACTGACTGTCCAGTGGCTAGAATGGGTTGCAACGATCGCATCAACCAGTTTTTAATCAGATCATCTATCTTGATAAAAAATAATAATTGAATAATATAATTATTTTTTATTAAATAAGACTCTAATATATGCATTTTGAAATTTTTTTACAAATGCACTGC
>JAWWLR010000092.1:52653147-52663218 GCA_035041075.1 Acraspis erinacei | reverse complement strand
GAAAAATACATAAGAATATATAGGTCTGGTCAATTGCACAGACACTTTTGTTTTTTTTGTGGGCCTGTGTAATCGTTCTAAAATACCAAAATGCCTTATGTTCTAAGTTTACTTTGAAATATATAGCAATTGATTTGGCACAATATGCATGTCATTTAAAATTATATCATTGCAATCTTCTCAATATTTGCCATCCTAGTTTGAGAAAGAATAACTTTTTGACCACAAATAAAAATGGATTAATTGACAAAGAATTCAACACGGTTACTGAAATTAAGATTCGCACTTTTGAAAATAATTTTTTTTTCATTAGTAGTTATAAAAACTTAACTGCGATTAAAACCCTCAAAGTGTATGAATTTGAAACTTGTAAAATTAAAGTTTATAACTTTTTTAGTTCAAACGCTTAATAATTTACGCAAATAAAACAAAAGCTTTTAAGATCCACGCTATCATTTTCAATGCTGTAAATTGAAAGATGAATACAAACATTTACAAATTTTCAAAATAGGCTCACTTTAACCAATTTTTAGCTAGAAAACTAAATTTATACATCAAAATTTTTTTTGAAATCTTTTTAAATATTTTATTAAAAATTTGTTAAAAGAGATAATTAAAAAATTTTGCACGAATCTAATGAAAAATTTAGTTATTATCTTGGAACTCGAATTTTTCTTACGATTTTCTTTAAATTCTACAAATGAAAAAAATTACACTGAAATCTTCCATATTAATTTATGAAAATTTTAGAAATCTTTTTAAAAATCCTTATGAAATTAATTTTTAAAAATCATGGATAGTTTTTTCTAAGAATTTCGATCAAGATTTTTTATTTTCTTGAAACATGTTTTACAGGTTTTAAAATCTTTTAAGTTTTTAAATTATATTGGATTTTTTTTAAATTTCTAAGTATATCTTAAGCTTCATCGACGTTTTTCTAAACCAATGATTGTTCAATTATTATTTATCAATCCAAACATTTAAATTCCCTTAAAAAGCTGCAAAATTTTATTTCGAAATCTGCAAAAATCTACATTTAGTTTTTCATTTTTTGAAATCTTTTCAAGTTTTAAATTATGTTTAGATCTTTTCAAAACTTCTATATATCTCTTAAACCGTCTAAATTTGTTTTCAAACTGATAATTGCTTAATATTTATTTGTGCATAAAAACACAGTAACTTCACTTAAATATTAGAAAATTTTTAAATAGAACAATTAAAATTGTAACGTTCATATTATAAATACAATTTCTTGATGAGATATAACCACTGAGATAGCTGCAATCTGATTTTGCAGAAAAAAATCCTTTTTTTCTGATGAAAAACGATCCATTTTTTAATTTGTTAATAATATTGTTATTAACAATGCTTATATTTAGAATTTGTATTTGTTTGCAGGCATTTCTTATAATTTAAATTTAATTTTAAAGTTGTTTGATATGAGACAAACAATGCTTTGAGAAAAAAATACTATTTGATTTTTGGAATATTTCTAACAATGGTAATGGTTGACTAATAGTTCTTTTCAGTTTTAAATACTACCGATGTGAGATATTCAGGAATTTTTAATCAAGGTAAAGTTTTTTTTTGCCGTCGAGCACCGTATGTAAATAATTGATTACATAAATTGATTATAACAATTGGCCTAAATATTGAATATATATATATATATATATAGTATACATTTGCAAATTTCTACAATAAAGTACCAGTATTTACAATAAAATTTGTAATAAAATTTCCTAATATGGAAACTTTAATGAAATCTTCCATTTTTCTGTGAGAATATTTAATTTTCTATAATAATTTACGTAAAATTAAAAGTGTTTTTATGAGGTTCAATACACAATTAAGAAATGTAAGAACCTGCAGTTTTCTGTAGTACCTTGCGGAACTTTACAATTTAGTTAATAAATTTATAGTTAATAATTTATAGTTAATTTCAAAATTTAATTTTCAGCGAAAAATTGTGAATTTTGACCAAATAATTAAATTTCCAGCCAAAAAGATCATTTTTCAGCAAGAAGATTAATTTAGACTCAAACATTTGCATTTTTAACCAAAAAGGACGCATTTTCAACCAAGAAGAATAATTTCCTACTAAAAAAGATGCATTTTAAATAGTAAGGTTCAACCCAAAAGATGATTTTTTTTAACCCGGAAATAAATTTTTTTAGTATTAGTTAAAATTTCAACTAATCTTAAAAAATATAAATTTGTCAAACCAGTTGAAGTTTCAACCAATTCGTTTTCCACAAAATACATTGATTGTTAACAAAATTGTGGAGTTTTAAAGATAAAAGGACGAATTATCTACAAAATGTTTGAATTTTCAACGCAAAATTATAATTTTTAACAAAAAGATAATTTTCTACAAAATATCGGAATTTTCATGAAAATATTTCAATTTTTAATGAAAAAAGTGAAGGCTGAACTCAATTGGTAAATTTTCAACCAAATTGTTGAATCCTCTACCAAACCAGATTGATTTAGACACACATAATTGCATTTTTTAAATAAAAAGGATAATTTTTCAAAGAAGACCAAAATACATTACATACAGAAAAGATAAATTTTCGAAAAAATATCAATTTGGAATATCTACATTTTTAGTTTAAAGAAAATTATTTAAAACCATAAAAACAAACTAATTATCAACAAAATAATTACATTTTCAAGAAAAGAGATTAATTTTCTGCTAAAATTATGAATCTTAAAAAATTGAATTTTTCAACAAAAGATTTTACCCAAGAGATGATTTGTTAACTCATGATTATTTAAAAAAATGGAATAGTTCAATTTTCAATCGAGGAGATGAATCTACAACCAAGAAAATCAATTCTTAACAAAGTTATTAAACTTCAACCAAGTATAGCTGAATTTCTGATCAAAGAAGATCACTTTTCTGGAAAATAGTTCAAATAAAAAAAACTTCATCAAAATACTAGAATTTCTAACCAAAAGAGATCAGTTCCGAACCAAAAATATAGTAGTACATTTTCCACCCAAAAGTATGTAGTTCTTTTTCTTGTTAGGTTTTATTAATTTAGTTTCCATATAAGCAAAAAAGAAAGAAAGGGTATGTTTATTAAAAACAATAAAAAAAAAGATTCTTTAAAATTTATTATCAAGAAACCTACAAAATGTTGTTTAGGTTTGTAACGTTACATCCACTGGACCACACCCCGCCCCCAACGGCACCAACTGTAATCTTGACATTGACCTCCCCACCCCCTCAAATTTTTAACGTAGCTTATGAACGACCCCTTAATCCCTTAAAAATGATAATCTGACATCGAAAAAAAATTTCATCGGCTTGTCAAAACACAATTTTCAATGTTTAAATTAAAAAACAGCAAGTAAATCACGAAAAGGCCGATTAAAAAACTAAAAATATTGCAGAAATTTTTCTTAAAAATCCAGTCACTTTTTCCCATTATTTACTTCGTATTGGTTTTCCCTCAACCAAAAATCCGATTAATTAACCCCTCGTAAAATAGGTATTAAAAATAGGAAAAAATACTTACGGTCTGATCGGGAACATTTTGATTGGCAAAAGAACTGAACGGACTTGCAAAGATAGTGCAAAGAAGGAATTTGACAAATTCTTGCAAATTCATGACTTTTCTCTTGACTGCTCGATGAGCACTGGCCTCGAGGGAAAATTTAGCTTAAAAGAAGAATTGTCAGCCCGCATAGACTCTGATGAGTTCTCGCAAATCCCGTGGAAATTACTCGTCCCGTTTCGCAAAGAGGCACTCACACTTATTCGTATAAAGTAACCGGTACCATTTATACTTTGATATTTCGTTTTGCATCTAATGCGGCCAGTCGCTGACCTTACGAACAGTTTGTCCCGTTATTCAACTCCGTGGGCGTCTTCTTTTTTCGATCAGGAAACCGACAATTCGAATAAGGATACATCTCTCAAGTCGGTTTTTAATCGAGGAAACAAAGAATACAAATACTTTTTTTCAGGGTAAATAATCTCTTCTATCTGAAGGATAAAGAAAACGTTCTTCGGTTTTATATTTTCATAAATTATAATTTCAATAGTTAAATGTTACTACTTATAGTACATACTTTCTAGGGTTTAATTTCTTTTTAGTATTTCAAGTGACTTCTTGACATTTTCTGATTGTTATTTTCATTTTCGTTTATTCTGCATGTCATTAAAATTTTTAAAATTTTCAAAATTTGTGTAATTTATAAATTTACTATAAGTTTCTCAAATCTTAGAATCGTTTGGTAGTTTATAGATTCACCATAAATTTCTAAAATTTCTACATTTCTGAAAATTTATAAATTTCCAAACATCCAAATTCGTAAAATTGAAAAAAAATATAAAAATTAAAATTTTGGTTTAAAATTTCATAAGTTCTCCAAATTTTTGTTAAGAAATTTGTGACAAGTTTATAAATTAGCGCAATTTCTGAAACTTCAGAACATTTTAATAATTTATAAATTCGTCCACTATTAAAAAATGTTAAACAAATTACAAAATACTTTCTAATTTTCCAAATTTATGGTCATTTATAAATTTTCCATAAATTTCTGAAATTTAGAATCTTTCGGTAATTTATAAATCCACAATAACATTCCAAAATTTCAAACACGGTCAAACCTTAAACATTTTCAAATCTTCAATAATTCGTATAGAAAAAAATGATAAAAATTGAATTTTATTTCGAAATTTCAAAAATTGGTGGTAATTTATAAATTTACCATATATTTCTAAAAATTCGTGAATCTTTTGATAATTTGTAAATTCACAGTAAATTTACAAAATTCTAAACAAATTGCAAAACATTTTCTAATTTTCCAAGTTTGTGGTCATTTACAAATTTACCATAAGTTTCTGAAATCTTAGAATCGTTTGTTAATTTATAAATTCGCCGTAAATTAAAAAAAATTCTACACTTTTTAAACATTTCTAAATTAGAAAGCATTTCAAAATTTCGAAAATTTTAAAATCTTTAAAAATTTTCAAGACATCAAAAATTAGTAAAATTGAAAAAAATATATATTTTTTTAATTTCATAAATTTTCAAATTTTTTGGTAAGAAATTTATGATAAAGTCATAAATCACAGTACATTTCCGAAGGTTCAGAATATTCTAGTGATTTATAAATTCACCGTAAATTTACAAAATTTTAAGCAAATTACAATTCCAAAACTTTCTAAAATTTCAGAAATTTATAGTAATTTATAAATCCGCAATAAAATTCCAAAATTTCAAAGATTTTCAAATCTTAAAAAATGTGCACACCCTAAAAAATTCTTGTCATATAACAAAATTTCAAAATTTTCATAATTTGTGGTAGATTATAATATTATTATAAATTTCTGAAAATTTAGAATCTTTTTATAATTTAGAAATTTACCATAAGTTTCTAAAAAATTTCTGAACTTAAACATTTTTTTAAATCTTTAAAATTGGTCAAATCTTCAAAAATTGATAAAATGATCAAAATTAAATTTTATTATATTATAATATAATTATAATTTTTTTTCGAAATTTTTGGTCATTTATACATTTGCTAGAAATTTCTGAAATTAGAGAAACTTTTCATAATTTATAAATTCATCATAAATTTTCCCAATTTCAAACATTTTCTAATTTAAAACAAATTTAAACTCTTCAAAAATTCGTATAATATAAACAATTGTCAAAATTAAATTTTGCTTTGAGATTTAAAAAAATTGTGCTAATTTATAGATTTACGATACCTTTCTGAAATTTATGAATCTTTTGGCAATTTATAGAATCACTGTAAATTTTCAAAATTTCTAAAAAGCTTCTAAATTTTAAAATATCTCAATAGTTTCAAAATTTCTAAAATCTGCAAATATTTAAAAAAGTTAAAAATTTCTGAAATTGGCTAAATTGCAAAAATTTGTACTAATTTATAAATTCTCTAGAAATTTCCAAAAAAATGTTTAATATGCGTGGTGATTGATAGAATCATAATTTATCAAAATTTCTAAATATCTTTTGGTAATATTTTAATTTTTTTCTTACAACATATAATTTCTTCTTTCTGAAGGAAAATTGATACATTCTTCGGTCGTATATTTTCATTAATTATAATTTAAATAGTTACATGTTACTGCTTAGGTACTTTCTAGACTTTACTCCCTTTTGAGTATTACAAGTGAATTTTGAGCATTTTCTGATTGTTCTTTTCAGTTTCATTTATTCTGAATAGTGAAATTTTTCGTGCCTTTCTTTCTTTACAAATTAGATATTTTCGTCAGTTGTAAATTAATACTATGCCTCGCAGAAACAACCGTCTTTTGTATTAGTCAGAATCCAGTCGAGGTACCTCGTAACACGGGTATAAACTCCAGGATAACCGGGACGAGCGCATCCATTGCCCCAGGATACGACTCCAATTAGTTCGTATTTTTTATCTTCTCTCTCTGCAATTAGAGGTCCTCCACTGTCGCCCTAAAAGCGAGTGAAAAATTTTATGAAAGAAGAAAATTATTATTTTGAAAAAAAGAAAAAGATTCATTTATAATTTCGCCACTTATGACTTGGGGGGACCACCCAACAATAGTTAATAAACCCATAGTAGATAATCATTAATTTTAAATGCGAATGAATTTTAAGTAATTAATTTAATTTAATTAATATCTAGGGCACTACAGGTGTTGATTTATTCAAATCAGAATGAATTTAATCCCTCTTCAATCCTTCTTTAATCTTATTTGCCTTCAAATTAGACCCTCTTTCTTATAACAAAACTTTTTTCTGTTGGTTCATTAAAACTTGCTTTTCTTTATTTTCTGAGTACCTGACAAGAATCCTTCTGGCCTTTTGCGTATCCTGCGCACACCATATTATCAGAGATCATCCGGGGACTATAGCTAGTATTGCGACAATCCGCAAGGCTCATTACGGGAACTTCAACCTTCTGCAGAAAACAAGAGGGTTTTCCTTCCTCGTGTAAGGTTCCCCAGCCGGAAGCCAAGGCCTTCGTGCCGACGTATTGGTTATCTAGAATTACAAAGCCCGTATAAAGTTATACGACATATGTCGATAGCAAGTTTCGAACAATGGACAGAGAATATTAATTTTTAAGATGTGATAAGAAGCCTTCTGTGCCTGACCTTTTTCTAGAATGGAGAAGAGGAAAACTTCTTTTTTCTACATGATTTTTTCAGGTAATTCAAACTCAATAGCTTCTTTAAATTTTTACAATTAAATTCAAAACTGACTTCTACTAAATACATAATTTAAAAGACGGATACATCACTTTTTGTTTGAGTATGCATACCTTTTAAGTTATCAATTTATAATGCTCCCGTATAATTACTGTTTATAAAGATACGGGTTAAATGAATCGCTTTCAATGTAATATTTACAAATAACTATTTCATAACACATGCATGATTTCAGCCCTTTTCGATACCTATGAATGGGGGCTTGAGTTCTACTTTTCAGTCTCCAGGGAGTGAAAAGTACTTTTAACTGGAAGTGATAAGTTACCACAAATTACCATATTTTACCACAAATTAACGAAAATCACCGGGGGTTTCTGGATACTTTGAGATTACGTTAACTTCCATAATTTATACAAATTTCAAAACATTTACAGCCTAAAAAAATTTTTTATTTAAAAAATTCAAAAACTTATACATTTTTGGTAAATTTCCAACATTCCGAAAAATTTCAAAAAGTTCAAAACATTGTAAAATTTACAAAATGTTCAAAATTTTTAAGTAATTTATTTATTTGGAACAAAAAATTGAAAATTCACTTTCAGATTTGCTGATCTTTTTTTCTAGTACCCTTAATGCTTTATGAAAATGCCTCATCTAGGTTCCTTATTCATCATAAATTTTCATAATCTAGATTTTAAAACATTTAAAAATTAAAGAATTATACAAATTAGGTTTTCATTTAAATTTCAAAATTTTTAGTAATTTATAATTTTACCATAAATTTCTGAAATTTTATAATCTTCTGGTCATTTTTAAATTCACCATAACTTTTTTAAACCAACTCGGTAAGTTACCATAAGTGATCATATTTTACCATAAATTAACGAAAACCTCTCGAAATGTTTGGATACTTTGAGATTACGAAAATTTTCAAAATTTATAAAGATTTCAAAATATTTCCAACCTAAGAAAAATTTAAACATTTTTTAATATTCAAAAAATTAGATAAATTTCCAGAATTCCTAAAAATTTCATAAATATTTTAAAATTTCAAAACATTTTGAAAATTTTACAATATTTAATTAATTTATTTATTTTTAACCAAAAATCGAATATGTAAGTTGAGATTTGGTCATCTTTTTTCTAATATCATATGAATACTCCTCTAGGTTCCTCATTCACTATAAATTTGCAAGCATTCAAAATGTCTAAAAATGTATAAATTGCAAAACATTTAAAAATCTCTCAAATGTCTCAATCTTAAAAAAACTTGAAAAACTTCTAAAATATATATATTCAATATTATAAATAAATTACTGAAATTATACAATCTTGTGGTAATTTTTAAATTCACCAGAAATTAAAAAAATTCTAATAAATTTCTAAGAATAAGAAAAAAATTCAAAATTTGTGATCATTTTTAAATTCGTCATAAATTTAAGAAAATAGCAAAAATCCACATTTTCAAATCTTCAACATTTTTGAAAGTTTTATGTTAAAAAAATTATCAACCAAATTTTTTTCAAATTAAAAATTTTTTCCAATTTGTGGTATTTTATAAATTTATTTACCATGTATTTTTGAAATTTTAGAATCTTATAATAATTTATTAATATACCATGAATTTCCGAAATTTCTGCAATTCTAAAAAATGTATAAAGTTTACATTTAACATTTCAATATTTCGAAAATCTCAATAATTCTCGAAACATAAACAAAATTGC
The DNA here is from genome assembly GCA_035041075.1 of Acraspis erinacei. Taxonomy (NCBI): domain Eukaryota; kingdom Metazoa; phylum Arthropoda; class Insecta; order Hymenoptera; family Cynipidae; genus Acraspis; species Acraspis erinacei. The sequence goes on along the minus strand of JAWWLR010000092.1, from coordinate 52,654,323 downwards.
AAAAACAAAATTATAAAAATTAAAATTATTATTTTAATTTTCCAAATTTGTGATAATTTATAAATTTACGATACATTTCTAAATAGAATCTTTTAGTAATTTAAAAATTCACCATAAATTTGCAAAAATGATAAAAAAATGTCTATATTTTAAAACATTACAGTAGTTTTGAAATTTCTATAGTTCCTAAAATCTTCAAATGTTAAAAAATGATAAAACTTCACAAAAATTTTCAAAATTTCAAAAATGAACAAAATTTTATTTTTTTAATTTTTGCTTATTTCTCGTACATTTCTAATATTTTAAAATCTTCTAATTTCTAAAATTTCCATAAGTTTTTAGAAATTTTAAAAATTCTAAACAAATTCTGATATTTGTAAGTTTTCAAAACTTTAAAACATTTCAAATTGTTTCAAAAGTTCCAAATTCCATAATTCACCCATATTCTGAAAACTTTTTGGCAATTCATAAATTGGCCATAAATTTCTGAAATTTTACAAACTTCATAATAAAATAAATTTAAAATTTTGAAAATTCGTTCAAATGAACTATTGCATTTTTTCAGTACTCTTTTCCAATTACTTTATCAATTTACCAAGTACTCCGCTGTTAAGTGGATAATTTAAGTTAGTCCTGATCTTTTTTAGCCTATTTTATTGTATAATAATATTTGGTATATAACCCATTCTTTTATACTCAGATAATCACTATGTTAAATATTTTCTAATAGCTTACCTTGTGTAGTTGGCAAACAAATCGGTCTAATCGTTTCGGAAAGAGGTACCCTGTCATTTAATTTCAAAAGTGCAATATCGTTATCGAAATTTGTGAAACTGAAATCTCCAGATAGTGTCCTGATAACATATTTACTCTCGGGCTGAGCTTTAGTTAAACATCTGTCGTGTTCTCCAAATGTCACTTTGATCATAAACCACATGAACCTGAAAATAAGACTAGAAAAATCGATCTTTCTCTACTCATAACTGCACGCATTCTTCAAGTCGTGATGAATATAATAAAAAAATGTCTAGATATATTTTAGACGTGTGTTCGATCGGCGCGCCGATCGAATGTCGAAAAACCGACATTCGATCCGTGCCCCGGTCGGATCGGTTTTTTTCGATTCGATCGGCGCGTCGATCGAATGTCGAATATCCGACATTCGATCCGTGCCCC
>JAWWLR010000092.1:52626979-52640575 GCA_035041075.1 Acraspis erinacei | reverse complement strand
AGTTTTTGCATAAATTGAGGGCTAGCGCGTTTTAAGAAATTAAAAAAAATGTGGAGGGTGAAATTGCCTTTAGAGAGTCTAACAATTGGACTTAAAGTAAAGGTTACAGCTTGTTCTTTAAGATTACTATGTAGAAAAAATCACGATTGCAGCTCTATTAGTAGTTTTTAAAACATCTGATTCGCGCCCTATATTTAAAAAAAATGGACAAAAACGCAAATTTTCTCAAAGAAATCAAAGTTTTTTCTCATTCATTCAGCACTTAATCGAAAAAATATATTCCTACTTTTTAATTAAGTTAGGGACTTGGCTTTTTAATTACCGTATAAATTATTAAAAAGCGAGATTCAGCCTCAAAATAAAAGTTTTCTTGTTCACTTACTCGGAACTGGTTGCCTTTTTTAATAAAGCTCTTTTCGCCTTCATTCAGCGACTAATAGTCTAGAAATTGAATTCTCAGTTTTCATGTAAACTAAAAATTAGATTTTAAAGAAGTTTTTAGTTTCTCCTGAAAATTGGCCAAATGTGGGCATATTCGTTTTGCTGTGCTACCATACAAGCGCAGTCATATATTTTATTACTTTAATACTGATTTGAAACAGGGATATTGTGAAAAAATAATAATTCTGATTCTCAGAGAGAATTTTTCAAAAGAATGCTATAAATACAAGTAATATAAAACAGGCAATTTTTTACTATGATGACTTTTTCCGAATTTTGGAATGAATTTTTTGGAAAATCTTCTTTCTAGCCTAAAAGTCACCTACCGTTCGGAGGAGAGCCAAACAGTTTCATATTTTCCCCCAAGAAAACCACAAAATATCTAAAAAAAATTCAAATCTGTAAAAATCAGGTTTATGAGGAAAATAATCGCAAATGAGATTTTCAAGGTCAATTAAAAAAATGGTTATAAATTTGCCAATATAGCAATTTTTTGTAACTTTTGGACCTGGATAAGGGGTAGGCTGTGACAGTAATTCTCCCTTATTTTTTTCAGTTCAAAAAATTACCATCTTAAATAACATTTTATTAAACGTATATAATTAATAATGAAACAAAATTCATTTAACATATTATAAGTTTAAAATGGATTATAGGGAGTTTCTTATTCTAATATTTCAAATGAATCAACTTTTAAATATTAAAATTAATAAAAAATTAGTGAAATTCATTTAAACAATTTATATGCATTGATATTTAACATTAATGAAATCTTTGATAGATTCACATTTCTTTTAATATACTGAATTTCTGCACATATTTTTTTGTTTTGAAATTTGAATTGAATTTTTTTTAAATAATGAATTGTTTTGGATTACTTAGGTTTTTTTCAAAAAAATACAAATGGTTTTGTAGAAAAATTAGAGCAATGAGTATAAAGTGATTATAATTCCGTGCAAAAACCTGACAATTAAAAAAATTAGCCAATTACAATTATTATTAATTTGAACATAGAATTTTTGAAAATAATTATAATTCTAAGGGGCGACATTGAGTCTTAGTAAAGAAATGTAATTTTGAGTTTGGGAAATGGAATTTCCGTGAAGAACGCTAATTTTTACTGAGGGTCAGGAGATTTTGATAAAGAATTATAATTTTGAATTCTGGACAGGAAATTTCAGTACAGAAATATAATTTTGAGAATTTGGGGTAGGGAATTTCAGTTAAGAATGATTAAAGTATTATAATTGGACTTGGAACCGGAACTGTTTGACACGGAAAGAGAATTTTGAAACAGAATTTGAATTACTCTTATTTAGAAGAAGGGAATTAAAAAATCCCTGTTCCCGTCACTATTTGAAACTTTCAAAATTTCGAAAAAGGCAGTTACTATACTTCTAAATTATAATTGAGAATTATGCAAATAAATATAATTCTTATTTGGAATCGGAACTTTAGATTTAAATTGAATGCTAACTTTTTCTCAAATATAGAAATATAATTGAAAAAATTTGCTTGAAGAATGATAATTTTAGCTTTGGAACAGGGAATATTGTAAAAAATTATAATTTTTTCTTTAGACTGGTTATTTTGGGCAAGGAATAGGAAATTTTGGATTGCCAGATATGGCAAATTCCTTGTTTAAAATCAGAGTTTGTTTGAATTTAAAAATTATTTTTTCTTTATATAAAATTTAATATAATTTTAAACATCTCTCGTTTATATTTTAGTAATAGGGACTTACTATCTTATAAATTATAATAGAAAATGTTGTAGATAAATATTAAATTTATTCAATTATTCAATTCAATTTGGAACAATGGATTTTTGTAAATAATTATAATTTGGAATTTATGACGAGGATTTATATTAGAGAATTAATAATTTTGTCTTAGAACAGGTCATTTTTAACAATGAATTGGAAATTTTGGACCGGAAAAAATTAGCAATTGACCGAGAGGAAACCGAGAATTAAAGACCATCCATGGGATAGACACCCGAATTACGAAAATTCTAAGGAAATAAGGAATACCAAATTTAAATCTTGTCTTATAAACATAAAATGGAATATTATATTTAAAAAAATTCTTGTTAGAAAAATATAAAATAATGTTGGCTTACAAAACTAAAAAACAGTGATAAAAATGAAATCGCACCTGTTAATTCTAATTTATCACCGTCTTGTACAAGTAGGGGACCACCGCTGTCACCTTGACACGAGTCTTGAGAACCACGGCCAGCGCATATCATGTTATCAGTGATACGATTAGCACGATATTTCATTTTGCGACACTGTGTAAGAGTGTAAATTGGAACTTGAACTTCGTGAACTTCACCCGGAAGCATTCCTCCCTCTTTTGTTCTTCCCCAGCCTACAACTGTTCCTTCTTTTCCTCCAGGATCTAGACCTGTAAATTAAATTATTGAGTCAACATAGAGTAACACGCACAACAAACAAACAAACACACACACATATCGCAGCAAAACCGCGGTAAATCACACCTATGGCCACGTCTCACGACCGCAAAACGGGTGGCTTCAAGGTGATTCCAAGCCATAGAAAGTCTTATTCAGATAAATTTAGGGATTTAAAGAAAAACTGCAAAGGTCAGGGAATTTCTGTAAGAAGAACTAACAAGGAAAGTACGTGTTTTTTGTCGATTTAAGGGATGAAAACCACCATGAAAGTTAATACCCACAATTTTCTTTAATATCTCAAAAACGAAACTAATTTTTTTAAACCAAACAAACGTCAGCTTATGTCATATAAAAGGACGCTCATTGGGAGATATTTTTTATACTGAGGGGTAGCAACCCTTCTTTTATACAAGGTTGAATGTGTTATTTACATTCTCATCCTAATGAGAAGGTATTGGTTTTATGTAAAATTTCACTTTGTCGAGTTTCATCAAATCTCCATCGTGTAGGCACGATAACTTTAAAAAAATTAATCAGATTGGATTCTGCTTTGGCACACTTTCTTAGGCTCTAAAAAGAAAGAACGAGTTCATAAACCATCTATTTTTTATGGAAATTCAAAAAGTGAGGGCATTGTAAAAATTTTTGAAACGATATTTTTTTCATGATTTAAAAATTCTATTTACGGTTATTAATAGTAATGAGAAACTCAAACAATTTATCCTAATTACTTTTTTCTATACAAAGAAAATTATCAGAGTTAGAGCATTTTCAAAAAAGAAACTAAAAAATGAATATTTTAAGTCAAACAACGCATGATATGAAAAAAAAGTCAAGAGAAAAAAACGCTTATTTTTGAAAGCCCCACAAGATTATCATAGTTTGCGGGCAAACTATGCAAGATACGAAAAAAGGAATCAACTAAAGTTGCGCGCCCTGAAAATATCTACAAATTTTTTATTAATAATTTTTCGATAAGACGCGTATTTTTTGTTTTTAGTCCGAAAATACAATATATAAATAACAAAATTAAAATTTTCGACTAACGACACAGGCCACGAAAAAAAATGTGACAAAACTTTTTTATACAAAAAAGATTTATAAAATTTGAATAATTAGTTTTTGGGTATAATACGAATTTGGTGTTTTATTCGTAGAGAACAATAAAAATAAAAAATTAAATGTTTGGTATAACGACACAAGCTATGACAAAAATAAATAGAAAAAATTTACTCTTCCCAAAATAGCGAAAACTCCTTCAAATTTTTTAGGAACAATTTTTGATAGGACAGGTTGTTTTGGTTTAAATAGTAGAAAATAACATTCAAACTAAAAAAAATCGAATATTGGAAACAGGACACAAGAGACAAAAAAATTTAAAAGACAAAAGTTGTTTAATCAAAAAAGGTTTACAATTTTGTTATTATTAATTTTTAGATAGGACGAGTAGATTTCCTTTTAATGGTAAAAACTAAAATTAAAAAATAAAAACATTACATTTTTTGAAAAATGACCCAAAAGACGAAAAAATTAAAAGGCAAAAGTTGTTTAAACAAAAAATATCTACAAGTTTGTTATAAACTCTGTTTATAAAAATATATAAATAAGGCAACGAAATTACTTTTGTCCCAATACTAATGCATATTATGAATGTTAATATTATAAATTTATTGAAATGATATAAATTTCCCAGGGTGGCTAAGAATAAAATTTAAGGAAAAATAAGAAACAAATATTAAAGTAAAAATTAAATTTGTAGTTTATTCTGCAATATCTGAATTACCAGCCTCAGACCGAGGTACATAAATAAATATAATATACATTTGATATAATAGAGTTGAACATAATGTAGAAAAGTTAGCATTTTCTACGAAATCGAGTGCGAAGCACGAGATACGTGATGAGAATGTGTTCTTTAAATCCGAAGGAGCTTTAACAAAAGAGAATTCGCAATCACCAAATGAAAGTTTTCGATGTTGTGAACTTTAATTTTAAAAGGATCGCGTGTTTTTATTAAAAAATAATAATATGTTTATGTTCTTTCATTTTTAATGCAAAATATATGGCAGAATGAGCGTTCCAAGAATAAATTTTAAGCGTACGTTTTGATTAATTTTTCAAAAGCAATACATTAACTCCAAGGATAATTCACCACTTAAAATGAATTATTTCAAAAACCCCGAAACATGTCAACTTTAATTTTTAATTTTCTGAATAACAGTACAAGATACAGTGAAATTCGATTTATTTGAAAGTTTCTGCCTAAAAAAAGTAAAAAAATCGCATTGTGAGTTTTCATATTTTTTTCAAAGGCTTTAACTTCTAACAATTTTTAAATTCAGGTCTATAACTATTAGCGAATTTTCTTATATTTTTTCGAAATATTTGAAAAGATTCCAATACATTTTTAAAAGTTATCAATAGTTTGAAGGGATTTGAAAGATTTCAGATTATTTCTAAAACCTCCAAGCAATTTTCAAAAGCTTTGAAAAGTTGCAAGGAGTTTTCAAATTCATCAAAGTCTTTTGAAATATTGTGGAATTTTTAATAGATTTCAATAATTTGAATGTATTTAAAGGATTTTAAAGGTACTATGAGAGAATTCAAAGGATTTAGAATACTTAGGGCATTTAAAAAGATTCCAAGGAATTTTTAATACATTTCAAGAATTTAAAGTGATTCCGAAAGATTTTAAATACTGAAACGCATTTTTTAAAATTACATGACGTTTTCAAGAGATTTAAAAAAATTTAAGGGATTTCAATGGATTCAAGAGGCCTTGAAATATTTTAAATCCCCAGCGATTTAAAAATATTTCGAAGGACTTAACATACTTTATGGTATTTTAAAAGATTCCAAGAAATTTTGAATGGATTTCAATAATTTGATATGATTGCGAAGAATTTGAAATATTCAAGGTTTATAATGATTTTAAGGAATTAAAAATAAATTCCATGGATTTTCGAAGAATTTCGGAAGATTTGTAACGATTTTGTAGAACCCTCAAGGTTTCTGAATATTTACAAGTTACAAGAGATGTTTAAGAGGATAAAAGTTTTACAAAGCATTTTTAAGATTTTTAATAACTTTAAATGATTCATAAGGTTTCCGAGGCATTGTGAATAATTTTAAGAGATTTTTAAAGCTCTCAAGGTATTTTAATCAGTTTTCCAAATTTCAGGAAATGTCAGGTTTCATGTATATAATTTTAAGTGATTTTATAATATTTTCCCAAAGATTTTATAAATAAGAATTTTTAAGATTTTAGGATATTATCAAAAATTTTAATAAATTTTAAAATATATTTAATAAATTTCAATAATTTGAAGTGATTTCAAAAGATTTTAAAGAAATGAAGGCATTTTTAAAAATTCCATGGGGATTTCAAGAGATTTAAAACGTTTCAAAGAATTTAAAAAGATTTCAACGGATTTGGAATTTTGTATGGCATTTTTAAAGATTCCAGAAAATGTTTAGTAGATTTCAATAACTTGAAGTGATTCCAAAGCCTTTACAAATTTTAAGGTATTCATAAAACTTCCATGGAATTTTCGAAAGCTTTAAAAAGTTTCAAGAAGTTACCATCACCTGGGATAATGAAGCATCAAGGCCATTACTTTTCAGAACTTTTTTTCTTAATGTGATTTTATTGTACATCCTAAAAATATTGTTCATAAAATATTCAAAAAGTCTTATCGCAAGAGAGAGTAGAAACGTTGATCTGGATTTATTCTGAAATGATGCAGAATTACCCTGGTTAGTGGTGCTGTTTATATTCTTGAAAAAAAAATAATTTTCTTGGTCCTGTATATCTTTAAAAATGAAATAGTTTTGTATCTAAAAAGTACATTTTTCTCAGTATACTTTTTCAGTTTATGTGATTTTAAAAGAGGTCACTGAATCTTCACTTGCTTTACAAAATATAGTAGTAAAATACAGCAAAAAAATATTTTATTTTAAAAAATTTTATGAAAAAATACATTAGTAAAAACAGTATACAAAATATTAGATGGAATAAAATAAAATAAATTACATTAAAACTGACAGATCTGAAGTATTACGTCAATATAACATCAAATTTGACCCAGTACTAAATGCTTTATCCTGTACATTTTTCTCTATTCTCTATACTAAGATTTTGATAACCGATCTTTAATTAAAGATGAAACATTCAATATGTCTAATACTTTTTAAATATTATTTTAATTATTTTAGAAAGCGAACAGCTTACAGAAAAAATTGAGGTAAAACTATTGCTGGCAATCAGTGAAGTAGGGAAACAGCCAGTGAGGTAACCATAGTCTGAGTTACCTCGCTGTCTGTTACCCAGCTTCACCGATTACCTGCAACGTTTCTTACTCCAAGTTTTTTCTATTTGCTTTTGCGGCTATCTTTAACTGACTAAAGAAAATATAATTTTTTTAATACTGACCTTGCTGCGGTAAACAAACAGGCCTGATTGTTTTATTGAAGGTTACGGGTTTTCGAAGACGAAGTAAAGCTATATCATGATTGTAAGAGTTCATATCAAAATTTCGATGACGAATGACTGCTCCTACTGCTCTCATTATAGCCACGCCATCAGTGTTTACATATTGATCATGATCTCCAAGTATTACTTTAAGCTTCGAACGCTTTAATCTGTAAATATAGCAATGTATATGCTTAATTTGCTGAGTTTACACATTTTTTGTTATTTTTTAATTGACATGTAGTTTCATATATTTTGAAAATTATACCGGCAGATGGGGCTAACAAGGATGTTTTTTTAGGAATAAGGCCTATCACTTCTTGTTACGTATCCTGAAGTTCAAACAGTAAATATAACGATAAGTAACTATTTATTGCAGCCAAAAGTGCTTATTAGTTTTTAACCCTAAGTGTATGGTTAAGTGGTTAGCAAAAAGTCAATGAAAATGCTACAAATTCGAAACTTTTTATTAAAATAATTCTGCAATAAAAACTAAGAATTTTAGCTTGTTCAAAATTTTAGATTATTTTGTTACGACCATGTGCAATATGATAGATAACATAAATATCGAAAACATTTTCTAATTAAAATTTAGCAAGTGCTTCTTACTTGACATAATAAAAATACAGCAAATTACAGCCTTTTATAAAAATAATTTGTATCAAAACTTACTCACAAAACTAGAGAAAATAACCTTTAAAATAAAGTTTGATATTTATATTACAGGGGAAATAATAGAAAATCATTCGGATTTTTATAGGAGAAAAAATCAAATTATAAAATACTAGCAGTGAATGTACAAGCGCGATAATTAATAATTTGGAAAAACATTTTAGATTAGGTAATATTTAAAAAAATAAAAATACTTCGAATGGAATGAAAAGTTGGGAAATACTACAGTAAGTAAAAAAGTTCTGAAGTTTGACAGAACATATCGATCGACACTTCTTTGGGATCTCTGATCTTCTGAAAATAAGATTTCCGGTAAGACAGAAACAAAAGCTTCAAAATTATTGAAAGCATCCATTTTTTTCTTTTGTTAGAGAAAAATATCCCTCTATGAGAAAGCAATTCGATTTGACACCTTTGAGGAAGGCATGTGCTCATAAAATTTGCACAGATAAATACACGCACAGTGAATGCATTCATAGTACTTCGCAGCGATGTTTTAGATTTGAAATATCTGAATTTTCAAAAATCTTTTCGAATTTTCTCTAGAATCCTAGAAAAATTATATTTATAGAACCTTAAAAACAAATAAACAAATATATCTAAAAAAGAAATTTTTATACTTAATTTTTATTCTGTATTCAAACTTATTATGCCCCTCAAATCGAGACAATACATTTATCATTGATGATGCTAGATGGGTAGAAATTAAGATTGGCCAAAATGTCAAATCATGCATACTTCTCTTATCAGATTACTTGACTGCATTTACAAAAATTTGTCTGTTATTGATATAATATTTATCGAGACGACGCTGTGCAGACTATGTATAAATCAAACTCTAAAAAAATTCCTTCTACATGTTAGGCTGTAACCATCATACGCCTGAGAGAAAAATGAGCTTCCTCATTTTTCTTTAGAGCAGTAATGACTGGCCCAGTTTCCCCATCGTGCCCCGGTTAGCCCCGCTTTACGGTACATTGCATATTTGATAATAAAATATATTCCTCGAGATTGGATGACATAATACCACTATTATTTACCTTCTGACACAATGTGCTGCAGTTATCACGTAATCGTTGGTAAGCAAACTAGCACCACAGTGAAATTTACCATCGTATATAAGTCTGGCTACCCAGGGATATTTATGCGGTTGTGCGGGTCTGCCACCCACAATTCTATTTTCTTGATTGGCGATACCACATTCTGAAAAAAATCAATAAATTTTCTGTTTTATTTGAACTAATAAGCGATTAATAAAAAATTAATTTTTTATTTATTTAAATCTTTGTAAATTAATCATCCTACCACAACTACAGTTTCGTAACTTTTCTTCGTCTGGGTCTGTCGCTGTCCCTAAACCAGTGACGTCTATACCAAATATATCATCGAATAGAAATTTTCCTGATCGGTTTGTTTGCGCTGACTGAAAAAAATATAGTTGAAAAGGCATAGGAGTAATAAAAATTAGTGAGTCTACTCATGATTTCATTAATGTCTATTTTTGAGGATTAAGTAGGATTAATTGTAAAAAGTTAGGATTCGAAAAGAGGTTTAAAAATAAGAATAAAGAATAATTTTTTAAATAAGTCGCAAGGGAATAGAATTTTGGCCATGGTTGAGAATTTTTCCATCCTCTCAACTTATTAGAAAAAGAAATGAATCATTCTGTTATTTTGGGAAATGATAAAAGAAATAAGAGTGCATATCTGGTTAGGAAAAAATTGTTTTGAAAAATGAGACGAATTTGATCACTTTCATTTTAAAAAGGCATTGAAACCCTAATTCTGATGACATCTCCTTAACTAATAAGCAGAGTATTTTTCATATAAAAAAATGCAACAAAAAAACGTTTAAAAATAAATTCTCTATAAAATTTACTACTTGTGCCAAGTTTGTAAATACTTAAAAGCCTTCTTAATATTTTGTTTAAATTTGGTAGTTATTTGGAAAATTGAGTGAAACGTCAAAATGCCTTTTAGAAAATGTAATTATTTTTTCATGAAGCTCAATTTTGAGATATACCTAAAAAAAGTAAAGTTATGCAGGAAATGCTTGATATTTAGAAACTGAACAATGTAGTTTAGCTTCAGAAACCCGAAACTAATATCCGTATGATTTTATTTAGTTGCGGAAATATTTTTTTAAATTTAATTCGAATTAGTTCGAAGAAATCTTAAATTTTATTAATAGAACAATGATCAGTAGTTTCCTATTTAAATATGATTAGCATTTTTCACTTATTTTTAATCAAATATCATTTGTCATTTGGCAGATTCAATCTGACAGTTTTAATATAATATATATTAGGCCCAAAAAAATTAGAAGACAAATTTTTTAATTTATTTATTTTCAGAGGTCAAGCAAGTCAAATTTTTGTTTTTAAAATGATACTTATATTTTATACCATTAAAATGGATAAAATAGCATTTTGCAAGCTGAAAAATGATTATTTTCAAACACTTTTTACTTATAAAAAATTCATAATCACTATATTACATACAAGGTTGATTATTATCTATTATTATTTCTAAACAAAAATTCAGCTATTTAAATAGACTTAATTACTTTTTTTGATTAATTTGTCTTCTCAATAAATATTTTACCGTATATTCTATAATGATATATTCAGGTAACTGAATGTTCTGATTCAATTTTCCTTTTACACAAATTATTTGTATAATAAAATGAACCATTCAGGCTATTCTACAATTTCGTGCCTAAAAATAATTTATTTCTGTAACAAATGGAACAACCTAAAATACATCAATATTTTTTATAAAAGATTTAAAAAGTGATGATTCAAAATATAAATAAATTAAATAAAGAATTTTTATTTAACTTCCTTCATATCTGCCGAATGTCAGTTGTAATAATTTTTATTTATATTCGTAGGTAGGTTATTTACAGTTATTTATCAAAGAAAAAAAGTTCTTGAAAAACAAATATTTTAGAAAATTTTAAATTTCAGGGTGGGAGAAAAATGCCAATTTGCCTGTATTGTGCTATATATATGTAAATTTATGACTCTAGAAATTCTAATTTTTTTCTTTCAATATGTATTTTTTTATATCATCCAATTCTGGAGAAGATTTACAGATTCCTTGGAACCAACAGAAAATTTCTTAAAAACTGTTGAATTTTCAACAAAATACATGAGTTTTCAACTGCAAAATATGAAATTTCAACTAAAGTAATGAATCTTTGATCAAAAAAATAAATTTTAACAAATCAGCAACTTAATTTCTTACAAGTAAAAGATGAATTCTTAACGAAAAATGTGACAGTTGTTATTTAACCAAAAAGAGAAAAAAAATTGAATAAAAAAACAGTTGAATTCTACCAAAAAAAAAACGAATTTAAAGAAAGTTGAATGCTAAACTTTATAATAAGAACTTTCAACAAAAAATTAATTATTAACCCAATAATATTATTTTCAAAAACAAGGAAAATTAATTCTGAACGAGAAATATAATAACAAATAAAAATAATTGGAGTTCGAAACGAAGAAATGAAATTCCTGTCAAAAGAGATAAATTTCCAACTAAAATTAATCTTCGATTGGAATAGTTAAATTTTCAGTTGAAAAAATAAATTTTCTACCAAAAAAGAGAATTTTCAATGAAATAGTTTAAATTTTATCTGAAGATATGAACTTTAAGATAAAATAATGATTTTTAAACTGAAAAAAATCGAAAATGGAAAAGTATAATTTTCAATTGAAACAGTGAAAGTTAAAAAATGGTTAAATTTTGTACAAAAAAATCCTTTAAAAAAATTTAATAGGTGATATTTTAACAACTAAAACATAGATTTTAATTTTAAATAAAAGACAGTTAAGTTTAATAAAAAAAGAACAATTTCCAACCAAATAGTTGAATTTTGAACTAGCAAAGATACATTATGAACCAAAAATATGTGCGCATGAACCGGTTTATGCATCGACTTCGAGGATAGCAAATTCATAAATCAAAATTAAATTCCCAAACTACTTTCTTTCCGGCTCATCAAGTAACTAAAATCAGGTGCATCACAAAATGAATTTTTTCAATAATTTCAACATTTATTGGGTTTTTTCTAAAATGATTTTTGAGATTGAGAACCATACTATTATACATATATATATATATATATATATATTATAATTAATTAAATATTAACTAAATTTAAAAAACAAAAGAAGCAAAGCAAAATTTATAACTTCTTATTAATGACTCATTTTTTAAATGTCTGATTTTTTGGATTATTTCTTTATTATTATATTAGTATTATTAAATTTGTAGTTGAAAAGATTAATATTTTGTTTAAAAACCCGAAGTTTTAACAAAAGGTGACCAATATTCAGTTAAATAAAAAAAATCTAACATTAATTCAACTTTCAACCAAATATTTCAATTTCCAAACAAAAAGATAAATTTTTAACGATAAATCTTAATTTTATACCAAAAAGACGCAATAAAATTTATTAATTTACAACAAAATAGTTAAATTTTCAACTAAAACAGATAAATTCTTAGCCAAGAATGGTCCATTTATAATGTTCAGTTACAGAAATTAATTTTCAAGAAGAAAAAACTAATTTTTAATAAAATAGATAAATCCTTGACTAATGATATGAATTTTGTACTAAAAAGATGAATTTTTAATATTCTGTCAAATTGTCCCAATTTTCTTATATGAAGACTGGACGATTTTTCGTTAAAAAATGTAAGACATTTCTTCGAAAATTCAGTTTCAAAATTTCAATATGCACGTCACTACTTAGATTTGGTATACCAACTGACACTCGGCAGGTAAGATCATTCGTATACGCAGTTTCCTGATCAAATAAAAAATCCGAAATTTCTATAAAAGTGTACCATATCATTTTGATTCAATTTTGAGGTCAAATTTATGAACCCACTTTTAGTGTGTTGTAAAGCTATATTAATTCTGACTAAATAGATATACGATTTTTTTAGATATTTAAACAAATTTCTAGTACATACATACACATAAATATCTTATTTTTTCTTTAAATAAGGATAAAGACTTTAAAAATGACTGGAAAATAGTTGCCTAATTTCTACTCACAACTATGTAATTTTTCTCATGACCTTGATCTTCCCAATTCACTACATGTCCTCCTCCAAGCACCGTCGAGCAGATAAGAAGTACAGCGACCTTGACACAGACCGTATCAAGGTGTTCCATTTTCATGAGAAGCCTATTCACGAACAACTACACAGCTCAAACTAGAATTGATCAAATTTTTTTCTTCACATAACTCAAACTATAATTTTTCGAATTATTTGTCTTTCACCACAGCACTGATTATGAGTTAAAGTAAATCTCCGATGTCCGCGCATTATAAAGCGATTTGCTGTCGGAAGCGCCCGACACCGAAGGTCGAGTGGACGAAAATTCACAGCCAAGATCACTGAAGATCACAAGCAAAGAATCCTGATCAGGTGGCTTTCACCGTCGTTGCGCCAGAGTCAAACTCGTCTACAGCTGCTTTCTGAGCTAACGAAGAAAGTTCTTTCTCTTGAATACCTTCTCGACTCACTTTGACTTTATTTCTTGTCTAAGCCATAGTAGACCCCCAGATATGCTGC
>JAWWLR010000092.1:52599182-52614852 GCA_035041075.1 Acraspis erinacei | reverse complement strand
CTACAGGGACCGTGGTGGGAGGTGAAGCAACTGCGCACGGGGAAATAAGTGCATATAGGGGCAGGGGAACTAAGTGCCCGGGGACATACGCGAGCGGGGAGATAAGTGGAAGTTTACTGTAGTTGAATTGCCAGCAACAAAAGATCAATTTTAAAATAGAAATATAATCGTTACACTTTCAGTTCAACTTTTAAACATGTTGTTGAGTTTTTGACAAAACAATACGACTTTAACAAGATAGTTGTATATTTAAAAAATTAATTAAATTTTGAACTAAATAGTAGAACTTTAAGCCAAACGAGATGAATTCTGAACCAAAAATATAAGAGTAGATTTTTCAACAACCAAAAATTGACTTTTAATAAAAAATGGTAAGATTTTCGTGCTAGGTTTTATGAATTTAGTTCGCATTTAAGCGAAAAAACTATAAAGGGGTTATAAGAATGGGAAACGTGATAAATTGAAATGTTGAATAGAAGAACGCGATTGTGCAATATTTTTTTATTTTATTGCTACAATAAGAAGACAATATTGTGAGACTTGTAAATAGGCGACGTTCATCACCGCCGTAGAAATTACGTATTTACAAATTACTGGTTTTAAATTTTAAAAAAAATATTTACATACTGAATCTATCTTATCTGACTTTAATTAAGTCCCGAACTGCGGAAAAATACCACGACTGTACTCTAAATATAAATTAGTGAAATTGCACTAATTACAAGTGAATTTTTATTAAGTCAATTTTATGATTATGACCTGCTAAAGATACCGGAGCGCTTAATTTTTACAATTAAAAATTAGTTTAGAAAGAATATTCAAACATTCAGATTTTCCCTGACATTCCCCAAATTTCTGGAATTCGCTGATCTGCAGCAACCCTGGTATTTATTTTGAGGCAGCACGTTTACAAAGTTTGCACTGGTTTCAGAAAATTTAAAGATCTATTTCCTGCAGTATATTTATTCAAGCATCTCTAACAAAATTTGTCTTTCCAGATATAATGCAGAACTATGACTGGGTTTTTTTAACAAGATGCATAATCAAATTCCCAAAATAAAGACTACAGGTATGATTTAAAACTTTTAATACTATTAACTTTCCAAAATTTTCCTGTATTGTTTTATAATTTGGTTTGTTTTTTTATATTTTTGGAAGATTTTCTGCGATACTTATTTTTTTCAAAATACTATTTCTTGTTATTCCTTGGCTTCGAGCCAAGAATGTGGCCAAAACAATATAGCAAAAAAATGTCTTCGACATTTACGAATTATAATGGTTCCAACGATATTCTATTTGACTTAAAATGCTGAAAATTAATAAGTGAATGTTGAGGCTTTATGCCAAATTTAATGTTTAATTTTTCAGTATATTTTAGTCAAATCAACTGCACTAGCTTTAATTTATTGGTGCAATATTTTTCTTAACTTGGGAAAATTTCGAAAACTAAAATTTATTCAGATTTAAAAATCTATTATCTAACATAAATTTGGTTTATTTCATAAACAATCGCATTTCTGAGAATTCTCTTTGAATGATTTTGCACTCCCAGTGCCAAAGTATGCATAGTCTCATTCCTATTTTATTTAGGAGCTCGATCACAAACATCCTAATTTTTTTATTGCTTAATCAATCAAATTGCTCAAAATTATTCTCTTACTTGTTAAACTTATAAGCTTTGTTTTTGTGTTATGCCAAGAATTAATTAAAAAAAAGAAAATTATACACGATATTCCCCACTATGCTGTATAAGTTTTGTGCCTGGGATATTATGATGAATATTATAAAATTTTTTAAAAGATAATTAAACATATTATTTTAACACATAAAAGGCTGAATAAAAAGGATTTTCATAAATATATTTTCAGTTAAAAGTGCTGGAATATCATACGTAGTTGCTAGTAACTGATATTTAAGTTACGATTGTTATTGAAAAGAGCTTCTACAAAGCTACTACTGTTTATTTGAGTGAAAGATTTTGATAAATTCTACATAAAATTTTACATAAACTTGAACATTTATTCTTAAATATTTAACTTTCTAAGTCATATAACATACAGTTAAACCCCTTCTAATTCGCAAATTTAGAATTCTATATTTTCGAAGGACCAAGTGCCACATTAAAAAAATTTTATTTTTCGTATTTTGGTCCTCATTAGGTAATAAGAGCTCTGAATAGGCTCGGTGACAGCAGTTCGGTTGAATGAGGGGAAGCCGCGTAGTGGGGGAACCGCACAAAGGTAGCTGGGGCGAAATTGACCATACCCCAAAATTATACTCGAGTAGGTATCTTACACTGTATTATAAATACTACGGGACGAAGGTTCGTTTAATTAAAGAACGACATTTTAATTTTTGCTTGATTTTATTGTGATATTTCAGAAATGCTAAATAATTTTAATATACCATACCGCTCATTAACAGTTGTTTTTGCTATTGCGGTCTATATAAAATATTTTACATTTCTCGATATAAGTAAATTATAAAATTCTGTTTTTTGCATGTGATACGACAATACAAAAATTGAATAAAAATAAAAATCGCACATAAAAAAAATTGGGCTAACTGTTGCTGCGTCTTACTTTTGTAGGTCTCGCGTCAAGCTGTTATTTTCGAGGCGATGTAATTTTATTTTGTTTAAAATCTGTATTTAATTTTCAATTTCATTTTCTCAACTTAAGCTTCTATGGATAAGAAGATTATGCCTTTCAATTTCAATTCAATATCCGATTACAAATGAGTCCAGTTTTTTTTCTTGTGCATAGTAATAATTTCCAGTAATCAATCCTTCGAATTTTTGATAGCTCCACCGGTTTGTAAAATCAGATTCTTTGGTTCGATTACTACACTTTGTCTGTTATCCGGTTTTACTTTTTTTTGTTTGAAATCCGCGTAATAAACAAGATTGCGTTCATGCTGCATACTAGCATTACTACCCCTTGATGATGGTTCTGGTGATGATGAGCGAGACCTAGTAATTCTGCCACAACAATTCATGAACTGTTCACTTAATTCTGTAAAAAGAAAATTGAGACCTGTAAAATTTTGTACTCTGAAAAAATAGCTGTTAGCAATTTGAACATCTTAAAACAATTATTAATTTTTTTAAACCTTTATTGCTGCAAACATAATAGAATGGTCACGTTTTTATATTTAATAGTTTCTATCTTCGGTCCTTTAGGCCAAGATAAAGTAAAACAAAACCATTTTTGCATTCTACATATATGTAATTCGGATATAGAGAGTAATGTCACAACTTTAAGTATTGTTTCGCTATTCGCCAATACTTTTTCTTTGGGGGGATTTATTCTGAACGCTAAGACCAATCTGAGCATAATAATACAAAGTAAAATATAGTTTAAAATAAAGAAAATTAAAACACAAACATTTAAATAATGATCTTCCTTTGAGAAAATCGAATAGTTCCTATCAATAGTAATATTATATATTACACTTACGAAAATAATTGAGGAACACCGCGAATATCAGGAAGAGAGAACTGATACAAATCTTCATTTTTGCAAGGGAGCGTTACTCACAGAGAACTAAAAAACGGTGATTGATTATTTTCAAAATATATTCGCGGCTATATATATACTACCCACCATCCGATTACTCAGCTGTACGTATTGATCAAATTTGTAAGATAAGAGGGGAATTAGGAATATTGTTGATTGTCTGAATTTAACAAGTCAGGTTTTACATCGATAAAGCGTTTAGAATTGAAAAAATTTACGATCTCCTAAGATTACGTAATTAAAAAGCTTACGCAAAACATACTCCCAAATGCTATATGTTTATTCCTGAATAAAGAGAATAATTAGTAGATATAAGGTTTTTATATTTTTCATATTTAAAAAACTACAATACTTTTTTCAGACATTTTTCTTGATCTAGTGTTTTTATGCTAAGAATAGGATTTTGGTTTTGCTTTATTTTTTATGGATAAAGCAAAATATCCTATAAGTCTTCTTTCAGATTTTTACGTATCTCGCGTCTTTTGGCGCAATAACGGAATTTTCTATTTTCTGCATATTACTTATGATAAATAAAAATAAAATTACGAGTACTACTGGAAAATGGTTAAAAGATGATTTTTCAAAAGCTATAATTTCTCTTTGAGACTTTTTTCGCAGCTTGTGTCGTTTGGTTCAAAATTTGAATTTAGTGGTGACAAATTTTGGATAATTCTAATACTTTTTCAATCATAAATGATGAGAATGCAATGGGTAAATTATTACAAATTCTTCTCTTTTTTGGGTGAATAACTTTTCCTGTCAATTTGTTTCCGCGCCTTTTGTCGTTTTTCCACAAATTTTTCATTTTTATTTTTAATATCACTTTTATGATTAAAGCCAAAACTACGTATCCTATCAAAAAATGATTCATAACAAATTTGTAACTCTTTTTCGGGTAAACAATTGTGGTTAAATATTTTTTTTCGTAACTTGTACTGTTTTTCCGAAAATTTCTATTTTTTTTTCATTTTCAATGTTATTTTTTACGAATAAAACAAATCGTACGCGTCCTATCAAAAAGTGATTATTAACAAATCTGTAGACCTTTTTCGGGATCACAATTTTTGTTAAGTTAATTCAACTTTTTTCGTATCCTCCATAGCTTGACTTGAAATTTTTTCATATCGTTCGTTGTTTGGCTAAAAATTTTGATTTTCTATCGATTAAAAATTTTTTGAAAATGATATAACTCTGAGAATTTTATTTTCATCGAAAAAAGTCATTTGGATAAATAGTTTGGATTTTTAATTAAAAAACTAAAAAATCTTATTATTTTTAGAAAATTTTATTTTAGAATAGAGTTAAAAACTCGCGGTTTTTTCCGATTTTTCAACTTATTTTCATATTTTTACTTAATCAAAGAAATAATTAACTAACTGGAATATAAATAATTGTTTAGACCATTCATTATTAATAAAAATCATATACTTTTGGAACAATGCTGGAAATTTGCAGTTTTTTCTAAAGTTGTCCACATGTTGTCCACTTTTCAATTAAAGAGAGGTAATTATTAATTGAATTTAATCAAAGTAATTGTTTAAAAAATGTATTAGTAGTTTCAATAATATTATTTTTTATTGATGTTATAAAGTAGAAAGTTTGTTCATAAATCTTCAAATTTTTGTTGACCTTGCACTTAGTGTGAGGTAATTATAAATGTCATTTAGTAAACATGATTGCTTAAATAAATAATTGTTGTTTATAACTATCTTATTCCACACTATGGCAGTCTGAAATAAGCCTTACATTTTCTATATGGATCATAATAAATGTAAATTTTCCTTAAAGTCGTTATTGAGAGCCTTTTTATTAAAAGTAAAATTAATATTAATATTTACTATTTGCATCCAACTGAAAGATAAAAAAAGCTGAAAACTTAAAAAAAACCCGGGTCTTCCTAGCATTAATCTAATTATAAGAGAAGATGGTGATAAACAAGAATCAATTGTTTAAAAAATTATGTTTGTTAAATTCAATTAATTTTTATCTTGCTCTGAGTAAAAAGTTGACAAAAAGTAGAAAATTTCAGGAAAACCACAACTTTGAAGCGTTATTCGAAGATACTTGTATTAAAAATGATTATAATTTTTTTATACAATTATTCTGATTCTGAAAGCAAATTTTTCACTTATGGGGTTTTCTTCGGACCCTGTAAAACAGGCTCATTAGGGTGATATTAAAAAAATAATTTTTTATTTATATTATATAGCTAATTGTAAAGAGAAATGCTAAGTTCGAACTCTATTCACCTAGTATTAACGATTCTAAATAAAAATTACAAAAGTATTTTTTCTTATGGAAATACGTCATAAAGTTTCAATGATAATTCAGTAACTTTTTTTATTGAGACCCTAGTGAAAAAATATTGATAATTGAGTAAAAAACTACTGAAACTTCAGTGAATAGTTATTGATTAACAGTTAATGTTCACTGATTCAAATAACTAGACATTTTTTAACTGATTCTCAGTTAAATTTTACAGATTCATGTTTATAGAGCTCTTTGAAATCCCGTAAAATTTTGTAAATACCGTAAAAAGTCTTTGAAATCAGCTAATTTTTTTTTTATTTTTTGATTTCTAATGAATTTTTTCAAATTTCTTCTCAGTGCCTTATAATCCTCCGAATTTCTTTAAACTCTCATAAAATTCATCAGAAACTTTTAAAATGTACCATTTTCTTTAAAATCATTTGAAATTCCGAACAATATTCTTAAATCTGGTACCATATCTTGAAACCTATAAGATCATTCAGAATTTTTCCAAAAATTTAAAAATCTTTTTTATCCCCTGATACCCTATAAATTCATAAAAAATCTTTAAAAAATCCTTGAAGTTTCCAGAAATCCCTTAACATTTCATGTGTTTCCAAACATTCTCTGCAAATTCTTTGAAATTCCCTGGAATCCCATGAAATTTTTAAAATCTCATCAAAATCTTGAGAAATACTTAAAGATATTTCAAATCCTTTAGAATCCATTGCCGTTTTTCAATTCACGAATAGCCTTGGAGATCCTTCAAAATCGCATAGGTGTCGTAAAATCCCTACTAATCGCTTGAAATAATTTTTTTCTTAATTCGAGATGTTTTCAGTCAAGTTTTTTTCCAATAATGTTTTCTTGGCAAATTTTGCTATTTGACACTAATTATTTTATAATTCAAATTTTATTTTAAAAAAACATGGAAATTGCATATATTTCTGGCAGAAAAAATCGTTTTTCTTGGGCTCTTGTTGAAAGTATGTTGCAAATAAGGTTTTCTAATGTTGTTTTTACTTTCATCACTATTTTGTCATTTTTAAAATAAATTATTTAAACTAATGCATATTATATTGTGACTGATGTTTTTTTTGGAATTTTGTGATAAAATCGAATTAAGAATCATTATTGGAAATAATAGAAAATAGGCTCTTAGCAATCTCTGAAGAATTTTATCCTGAATTTTTAACAAAAAAATCTGAAATCGATGTAGAATTGCGTTCTAAAATGATTTATTTTGTATATATCAAATTATAAGATAAGATATGACGAAGGATATTGTTAATGGTCTGACTTTTAACATCTAGGTTTTGTATCCTTAAAGCAATGAGAATTTACAAAATTTACAATCTACTAATATTACGTAATTAAAGAAGATTTTGCGCAATTCTGAAGAAAAAATATTAAAAATATCAATATTTCTTTATTTTCACAGCGTATTACATTTTCGCTTTAGGTTTAAATTAAGGAACTTTCAAAAGCATGATGCCAAATTAATTTTTTTTGTAGTTTTAATGGCTTAGATTCAGAAACCTAATTTGAAAACACTTCAATGCTTCAATATTTAAAATGCTCCATTTTTTATCTATCAAAATGACAGAGAATGTACTTTTTACATAAATCTTATTTTTATTAATATAATAAATAAAATATATAAAATGACTTTGGAATATCATTTCATACTAAATGATATGATATCGCTCAACAATTGTTATCAGGTTTTATGTTGATACTGTCATCTCTAAGATTTTTTTCTTTTAATATAAATTAAAAAAATATAGGCCTTAAAATTAAACAAATTAAAAACTCTTAAAATCATGGAAATTCTAGAGAATCTTATTAAATCTATTAAAATTCTTTTAAAATCCCTTTGGAATTTTTAAAAATATTTTTAAACTTTGTAGATCCTATAAAATCCTTCAAAATCTTCCAAATTTCTAGGGCACTTTGCAAAACCACATCTGATTTTTTGTACTTCCTAATATCATTAACTTCCTTAGAAATTCCTTCAAAGTATTTAATCCTCTTCAGGATTCCTTGGAATACTAAAATAGATTCTAAAATACTCTAAAATTCCTCAACTCTTGTGAATAGTTTTTTTTCCTTTGAGATGGTGGGAAATTTAGTGAAATGCCTTATTGATAGTCTTAAAAATCCCTCATAATTACAGAAATCCTCAAAAATCTGATAAATTCCGTTTAAAATCATTTTTAAATATTTGTAAATCTCGGAAATTCTCTAAAATCATGTAGAATCTTGTTCAATACCATAAAATCTTATAAATCTTATTAAATCCTTTCAAATATTTAAATACACAAGGAAATTCTTTAAAATCGTGTAAATTTTTTATTTAATTTCCTAAAATTATTAATACCTTTGGAAGTTCCTCGAAAGTTTTTATTCCTCTTGAGAATTCCTTGGAATTTTTCAAAATACCCTAAAATATATATTTGCAAATCTTTTCAATACTTTTAGATACTTTGAAATCCTCATTTATGGTGAAGAAAATTTGTTAAATCCATTGAAATATTATAAAATCCGTTGAAATCCAAATAGAGCCTTGAAAATCCCGTGAAATTATATGAAATATCATCTTTCTTAAAATCCTGGAAAATTTGTTGAATTACCATTAGAGTTTTTTAAATCATTAAAGTCCTTCAAACAATGAAATATATTTGGAAATTCCTTGTAATTTTTTACACTCTTAAAAATTCCGAAGAATCTTTTAAGTACTCTAAATTCTTTAAAATCCTTTAAAACCCTTTAATGAACCATTAATTCTTGATAATAAATTCTTTGAAATCTATAGAAGAATTATAAAATTTGTTGAGCGCTCATGAGATTACATGAAAAATGATAATATTCGTTTAAATCTCTTGCAATATTTGAATTCCTATGAAATCATTTAAGATCCTAGGAAATTGAGTAAAATATCTTATTTAGAGCCTTAAAAATCTCGCGGAATTACTGAAATCTTTCGAAATAATATGAAATCCCTTAAAAATCTTTTGAAATATTTGTAAATCCTAGATAAATTATGTTCCAATTTTTTAATTCTTCGGAATTCCCTCAATTCTTGTCAAAGTCTTTGCAATTTATAGAAAAATTATAAAATGTTGAGAATTTTTGTATACCTATATATTGAAATTCACTAAATATTTTTTGAAATCATTTTTAAATGCCTGTGAAATTTTTAAGGTTTTCTGAAATCCCTTATAATAATTAAAAATACCCTAAATTTTTTCATAATCTTATGAAATCTTTCATAATCCTTATGAATTTATTAAATACTTAACGACTCCATATATTTTGCATTAATATTTAAAAAGTCTTTAAAATCTTTGAAAAAATATGAAATCTCATAATCAATTCTTCTACAATATACTGCCGTAAAGTCTTTAAGACCGTTTAAAAATCCTTAAAACGTTTCAAAGCTTTGAAAATTCCTTAAAATAATTAAAATCATTGAAAATTTTATAAATTCCCTCGAAAGCTGTTGAAATCTTGTGTCATCCTTTAAATCTCTTGAAATCTCTTGAAATCCATTTGAATCCTTGGAAGACTTTGAAATCTTTGAGATCTTTTGAAGTCTTTCAAAAAAATTAGAAAGTGTCATTTTTTAGAATAGAAATATTAAAAGGTAACAACTTAAGAATTTTTGAGACAAGAAAGAAGAACCTTAAGTTCAAAAAAGTCTGATAAAATTGTTTGATTAACTGATGAATTAAAAATGATATAATTTCAATTCTAAGTATTCTAAATCCAGAAAAATTCTAATGCTTTGAATGCTTTGATTTTGAAGTTAAGTATTCAATATTTAAATCTAACATTTTTTAAAGTGAAAGTTTTAATTTTTTAATTTTTATGAGTTGGACATATTTTTGGGAACCGAGAAATGACAAGAATTTTGTTTTTGTTTTAAGAGGCCACCTTGAAACATTTATATTAAGACTTTGAATTTTAAAAAAGGTTGCTAGTATAAAATTAAATTAAATGCGTAAAATGATATTTACAGCAATTGGTGAATTTAATTAGTGTGTAAAATTTTTCGACGCCACCCCCTCCAGACCACTTTTGTGGACTCGTACCTGTTCAGTATACTATATTTGTATTTTTGAATAAATCGACTAATTAATAGAAATGAGGCTTTTACCTTTTTTAATCCTTTTATGTGATGATCTTGATAAATACAGAATTTATATATTTATAAATATTTTTTAATTCTTTCAAGGTTTTCAAATACTTGATCTATTGTCCGCCTTAGATAAAATATACCTTCATTAAAAAGAAGGTAAAACTATTTAACTAATAAAACTAAAATACAAAAAATAGTTGGATTAATAAGAGTAGTCTTAAGTCCTACAGAAATACATATATTTATTTTTCGGAGCTCAAAAGAAGCCTAGGGGTCTGAAATGAAATTAAAATTTCGAAATTTTATTTTGTTTTAAATGTGGGTACCGAACTTTTGAGTATATACGAAAAAATAATTAAAGTTAATTCTATAATGCGAATTTTAAGAATAAACTCTCAATTTATTAGTAAAGCTAGCTGCTAATAAACAGATTTAGATATCTCGAAAAACCTACAGGAATTTATTAAAAATGTTATCATGGTCGGAAACTGTTAGAAAAATTCTTAATTTGAATCTTTGAAATTTGACTGTGAATCAGTGATATACTTCTGACTATTTGATTGAGTTAGAATTCACTGGGAATCAGAGACAATTTAATTAATTTTCTTTCATTTTCACTGGACTGCCAGTATAAATTTACTGAAGTTTTAGTTAAAAAAATCGAAAATTCATTAAATTTACTTGAATTTCAGTGAATAGTTGATAATCTACAGCATAAATTTCTACTAATTTTACAAATTCAGATTTATAACATTTCTTTTGAATACGCTAAATTTTGTAAATGCCGTAAAACTTATTTCAAATCTTCGAAATATTTTTAAACCTTTGAAAAAACCCTTACAATATTTTGAAATCTTTAGGATCGTTGAAAATTCCCTAAAAATTGTTTGCATCCTAAAACTGAGATTCATAAAATCCGATGAACTCCATAAATTATCGTAATTTCTTGCCTGAAATAGTCTATCAATTCTTTAAAGTTATCTGAGAAAATACTTTAAAATATTTCAAATCCTGTCAAATTCAGTGCAATTTTTTAAATCTGGAGAGACCTTGCAGGTCTTATAAAATCGCGTATGTGTCGTAAAATCCCTTAAAATACTTTCTATTATAATTGGAATTAGTAGTATTTTAGTGCCACCCAGTGACATACTTATAGCTATTTGTGTCAGTGTCTAGCTATTTTCAGCTAAATTTTTTACAGAAAACCAGCGAAATTTCACAAAAATTTAAGTGCATAATTATTTATTCGATTTTAGAAAGTACTTTTTCGTAATGTAAGTTAGTGGAATTTCACTGAGAATCTTTGACATGGTTTTATCGATTTGAATCAATAATTATTCACTGAAATTCATCAATAACATTTTTTACTTAAGGACCAGGGAAATATGACTGAAATTTCAGTAAATGTTTCTTGATTCGAATTTAGGGAACATATTCATACTAAAAACCTTAAATTTAATAACAAGCATTTCGACCACTATCGTACAATATCTCTTATAGTAGAAAAGTGATGCAATTTGTGAACTAAATTTATTAAAATAACTTCAGTTTATTCGATAAATATTTTTCAAAATTTTTTCAAAGATGTACTTGAAAGAATTTTGAATATACATTTTTAATGGTTTTTCCACTGTTGTTAATATAAGTAGGAAAATAATGTCTTAAAATCTTTTAAGCTGTTCAAATATTAGATTTATTTCTCGCGTCACATGAACATCGACGTCATTCGCCTTGATACAAAAATGTTACCCAATATTATAAATATTTAATTGGTAAACAAACTTGATGTTGTAAAGATTTTTGAACAGAAGCACTTCAATATTATGTAGAATCATTGAGTAGGGGCCTGGGGGGGGGGGGGTGCAGCCGCTTAAAAGCTTTGTAGGGACTATGTTATCTTTTATTTGATTAATTGATAATTAACAAAAAAATTTAATTGTAAATACTTTAAATTTCGAAGAGGTTTAATGCTCTGAATTCCTTGGTTTTGCAGTGAAATATTATATAATTAAATGGAACATTTTTTCAGGTTTGACACTTTTAATTTTTAACTTTTATGGCTTGGAAGTTTGGAGATTCTTTTCTTATCGTATTTCCCTTCTCCCCTGTGTTTCTCCTTCTTTCAAATTCCTCCCCCTCTCTCTGTTCTCGAAAACCAAATCTCGAAAATTGAAAACAAATTTTTATTTATAATGTTATTATTTCAGTTTTGCGATTAAAATAGAATTTGTTTGCACATCTAGAAAATTATCCTGCTGGTAATGGATTGTCGCTACATAAAACTTCTCTCCGCCTTTTTTTTTTAATTTATGCTTTGTAAATACTTTGTCTGATGCTTATGGATCATATTTGCACAAAAAGTGCCTGTACGAAATGTATAAATTTATAAGATTGATAAGATTGATTGAAATGTGATAATATTAACACGCTCTCATTCAAATCGCCACATCAGAGTTTAATTTATTCATTGGCTAATTATGTATAAAGATTTTACAAAAATATGCTATTTTAATTCTTCGTTCAGACTCAATAAATTACTTTTGAAATAACGAATGTTTTTTAATATTCCTTATCCCACTTCTTAAAATTGTTTAGAGATTCTGCTATGTTAAATTTTTTTTTAAATAGAAATTTAAGGTTAAAATAAAAAATTTCAGTGGTTAACCATCTCTCTTTCGATCACTCTAGTAGCTTCAGGGAAAAGCACCCGACCAGAAATCGGAAGTTCTGTGGTTCGATTCCCAGTTGAGCTAAAAGAGTAGATCTTTTATCCAAAAAATATACTTAAAAAAATGTGTAGGTCATAGCTCCATCTAATCTATAAAGATGTTAAGAAATTCTGTTATTCTCTGATGATAATACAGATTCCTTGAATAAATAATGATCTCAAGTTGGATATTCAACATTTTTTTCTGGAATTATATGTACATGATTTCTTCTACAATACAAAGAGAATATTTTGTATAAGGAATAAATTAAAAAAGTTTATACGGCATGTTATGAATAATATTGTATTTCGAAATACATCAAAAACGCACATTTTTATAGTATAAAAATTCCTGTAGTGCTTTAAAATCTTTTTAGATATCATTTACCTGAAAGGGATGAAAGATAGTTATTTAAAAAAATCAAAAACCAAAAAAATTTATTTTCAAGCCTAAATTGGCCTAGCGGAACTTCTAAATTATTTTTGGAAAATAAATTAAAATTTATGACAGTATTTTTTAATGAAAAAGAAGAAATATAGTGAGCAGCGTTAGGAAAATCCAGAAATTCATATTTCAGTGGGCAACCCACCCTTCTTCATTTCAAAGTGAATCTTATTACGTTTTCACATGTTTTGAAATCAGATATTTTCTTAAAATCTTCATACATAACGGTCCAATTAACAAACAAAACTAGAATGTGACGTTTCGAATGAGAGCATGTTAATATTATCAGTTTTTGAATAATCTGATGACGCATATACTTGTTTATAGTTCGTCTTGGTACTTTTCCTTCAAATATAATCCATACGCTTCAAATAAATATATTTGCATAACATTAAGCCTAAAATTAGCAGAAAGAAATGTCATTTAGTAAAGATCCATAACAAGCGGGATATTTTTATAAAAGTAACAAAAAACGGTTCTTCTAATTCTTATGTCCATTTACTACTGTTAGAGAATTTCCCGCAAATTTCAGTTTCAATTTTCGAGATTCGATTTTCAAAAATACGGGGAAAAGAGGAGAATTTGAAAAAATGAGAAACGCCGGGAAATAGAAAAAATACTAATATCCCTGCAAAGCTGATAAAAGTCGGTAATGCACCCCTCCCCACCCTATGATACGTGATTCTAAAGAATATTGAACTCTGTACAAAGTTTTATACCCCTAACTTTACAGAATTGGGCGGAATTTTTTTCTCAAGGCGATGATGTAATTTATGTGACTCAAGCAAAAGACAGAATAATTCTAACAAAAAATTACTAATACAAATAGATAGAAAAATCTCACTGGATCTCAGTGAAATTTCACTGAATCCAATTAAGATAAAGAGTATTTCAAGAGATGTCTAGGAATCTTACCAGACCTACGCACTTTATAAGATCTCCAAGGACTTTCAAGATGTAGAAATTTTCATTTGATTTAAAAGGATTTGAAATATTTTAGGGTATTTTATAAGATTCCAAAGGTTCTTAAGAGATTTCAAGAATTGCATGGGATTATAGGGGATTTCGCAAAATTTCTAGAAGGAATTTTAAAAGCTCTTTAAGATTTCAAGACATTCTACGTGATTTTAAAAGATTTCACAAGACTTTAGGGTTTAGAACATATTTAAATTATTTGAAAGAATATAAACTATTTTTTAAATTAAATTATTTTCTAAATCCGTTGCCAAAAAAACACGCATTGTTTTATCAGGTGTCACGGATATCCATGACACGTGGGAATATAAGACGTGTATTTCTGATAAATCATTGTTCTTTCGATCTCTAGTTCCTTAAGAGAAAAGCACCCGACCGGCAATAGAAAATTCTGTGATTTAATTCCCAGCGAAGCAGGTGAAAATATTTTTTTAAACAAAAAAGTAATTATAACAATTTGTAATTCATAGCTCTATCTAGATTTAAAAAAGAGTTAAGAATTTCTGTTATTCTCGAATGGTAATATAGATTCCTTGACAAATTTGAATACGTAATACATGGTAAAATAATGCGTGTATTTCTGAAAAAGAATTCTTCTTTCGATCTCTCTAGTAGCTTAAGGAAACCTTACCCGACCAGCAATCGGAAGTTTTTGTGGTTCGATTCCCAGCGGAGCGAAGGAGAAGACCTTTTTCAGAAAAAATAAAATTTAATTTAAATAAGTATTAATTCATAGCTATATCTAGTCCGAAAAGATGATAAGAATTTCTGTTCTTTTCTGATGATAATACTGATTCCTTGAATAGTTCATTTTAATCTGCCTAGATATTTCGTGACCTTGCAGCTGGTGGGGGAACTTAAGGGTCTAATCGGCCTAGAGACCTGGAGATGGTGAACCAGAGGGACTGCATCGCAAGATGTAGCTGCTCTAGGGAACTGAAGCACTCTAGTCTGCGGGACCTAACCTAAGGTTTGATCCTTCACGGGGGTAATAGCAAAGCCCCCTGGAGTATCAAGGGCGCGAGTTCTAATGCACCCAATCCATGATGCGACGACAATGACTGAGTGGCTCCAGGCTTACCAAATTCTTAAATACTCCGGTGGGCCCACTTTAGTTGCAGCGACGATAGTATGGTCAAAAAGGTGTTGTCTTGATGGAGACTTTAGGATACCACGTCGATTTCCTTAGTGTGTAGGGTAAGGTGGGGAAAATCCGACCTAGTAAATGGTTTTGGATATAAAATTCTTATTTTACATCGGATCAAGTCGTTATATATACCAAATTGAAGGTTAGACTTTTACGCAACTTTCTATACATAGCATTTTATTCATACCTTTGAAAAATTTTGAGATACAAGGGTTTTACGAAAAAGTTCATTTTTGCTAGTTTCAAAAATGATGGGGTAAACCCGACCGCCTATATTTGTGGTTGATTTAGTACAGATATAACCTAAATATAATGGCTTTGCAATGATAAATCAATGAATGTTATGTTATACAATGGTAATAAAATATAATAGAATTTAAAAAAATGAAAATAGCAAAATAATTAATCAGAGTCATCTGATTCGCTGCTCAAATAGCTTGCTGGCGTTTTTTTGGTTCGAGTTGAACGTCTGGTTGGCTGCGATGTT
>JAWWLR010000092.1:52548570-52564573 GCA_035041075.1 Acraspis erinacei | reverse complement strand
CAATACAATTTTCTCTGATTTAAATTGATAGAATATGCTTCTAAAAGGAAAATAATGTATAGCTCAAACATATAAATACGGCAAATTCATATCAGCAAAACTATCTGCGTAAAGTCATGTTTGTTTTTGAAAGCGCCAAGCGTTTCCTTGATTCATGGATTTTCGTATCTTTTTATAACAAATTATTTAAAAAATGATAAAAAAATTTTAATTGTGAAAATTAGAAGATTCTAATATTGATTCAACTTATTTTATTCCAGTTAGCCCATTATAACCTTTATAATTGTAATTAAAACTGTGAAATCAGTTATCAATTTCAAAACATCAACATTTCCAAAAGTCTTAGTTTAGCTAGAAATATCTTTGTTTTAACCATTTATAAATTGGATTCATTAATCATCTACGAAAACTATTTTAAATTCAAAAATAATAATTGTTAATTTTTTTTATTAAATCGAGGAGAATATTGTCATTGATAATTGTATCAAATTTTGGAAGAGAAAATCTAGCGATCAGTATAAAAGAATATTTCAGATCTAAATTGTTTATTTATTATTAGTTATTTAAAGTTGTATGTTTTTGCTTTATTTTTAGGTGATGGTTTCAACTTTAACCCTAATGTGCTAGTCACAACTCAAAATGGAAGTGTTTTGCTGGATTTTATAAAAATCTTTTCGATGTATTGAAAAATAATTGAAATTTATTTCACACTAAAGTTTTAGAAATTTTCCCTACTAAGGTTTAGAAAGGAAGGAATTCACATTTTTTTAAATGTTATAATTTGTTTTAGTCTTTTAGAAAAATTTCTATAATTTTTAGTACTGTTTAGTGGCATTGAAACTTTTGAAAAAATTGATGCCATTTCTGACATTTTCGAATTCTTACTTCTCAAAGTCGTGTATAACATTGCAGTAGTTTATGAGTGCTTTGGAAATTTTTCCGCGGTTAATAAGGAAAACAATTTTCGACGTTTATTAATTTTTTAAATATTACTTTTGATAATTTAACTCTTGAGTTTTG
Organism: Acraspis erinacei; assembly: GCA_035041075.1. NCBI lineage: Eukaryota > Metazoa > Arthropoda > Insecta > Hymenoptera > Cynipidae > Acraspis > Acraspis erinacei. The sequence goes on along the minus strand of JAWWLR010000092.1, from coordinate 52,563,553 downwards.
TAGAAGTTTTCAAGCTTTTTTCCTTAATATAAGAAATGTTTTTAAATATTTAATTTAGCTATATGTATTTACCATTATTTTTCCAGTCTTAGCTCAACAATTGCATATACGGGGATTTTAATGACCGAGAATAAGTGCACTATCTCATACAATGTAATTCTTACGTTTTCAGGGTTGCATTTATTATTATTGTAACATTAAATTGTATAACTATAGATAATAAACATTCTTTTATCAAATGATGTAAAAATACGTCGCATTGTCCTTGAATGTAATAATAACAAACATTTGATTATTTTTTGTTAAGCATGAGTTATTTAAATGGAAAATTTATCTCTTTGATTAAAAACTCTTTTTTGTTACAGATTAATTTTTTATCTGAAAATTTAAATATTCCAGTTGAAGATTCATCGTTTTAGTTACAAATTAATATCTTTGGTTATAAGTTCAACTATCTTTTTAAAAATTGATTCTATTTAATTGAAAATTCAATTAATTGGGTAAAAGCTGAACTACTCTGTTCTACCTTATTTTTTGCAAGTGCAACTGTTTAGTTGAAAATTCATATTTTTCGGTTAAAACTTCAAGTGTTCCTGAAAAAATCGTCCTTCCACTTGAAAGTTCAACAATATCTGTATGAACTTTTTTTCTAGGCTGACAAATTTTTATTTGTTGACATTTTTTCTTTTAGGTTCGAAAATTTATAATTTTCGTTGAAAATTCAACTGTTTGGTTAAAAATTAAACTATTTTCTTGAAAATTTAATTAAGTTTAAAATTTAATTATTTTTTTTTAATTCAACTACTGCTGAAAATTCAACTATTTTTTAAAGTTTTTTTTTCTTAAAATATCAACTTTTAGTTTTTTTCAGTATTCGTTTTTTCGTATTGGGTTAAATCTCAACCGTTTTCAGTTAAAGTTTAATCTCGTTTAATTAATAATTCGACCATTTTGTTTAAAATCCATCCTAATCCGCTAAAAGTGAACTTTTTTCTTGAAAATTAATCTTTTCGGGCATAAAAGCTCATTCATTTCTAACTCATTCGACTTTTTAGCTTAACAACTTAACTATATTTTTGAAAATTCACGCTTTTAGGTAAAAAATTCAAGTATTTGTTAAAAAATGTAACTATGTTATTGAAATATAAATATTTGCTTACAAGTTTAATTATTTTGTTCAAAAGTAATATTTTCTTGTAAAAATTCATCTATTCTTTTGAACATTTGGTCTATTTAGATGGAAAACTCTTCTGGTTGGATTGAAAATTCATATATTTTTTTAATTCAACTCTCTTCTAAAAAATCAAATTATTTGGCTAACAGTACAACTGTCTTTGATGGAAGTTTAATCTGTTTTATTTCCAAATTCTATCATTTATTTAAAAATTCATCTCTGTAGGTTGAAAATTCAACAGTTTGGTTCAAAATTGAAGTATTTTGTTGAAAATTAAATTTTTTCACTGAATATTTAACTTTTCCCATTTTTGTTGGAAACGTATCCTTTTCAGTTGAAAGTTCAGCTATTTGTTTATAAATTCATTTATTTTTTCAAAAAATAGTCTTTTTTTGTAGGAAAATAATCTTTTTGGCTAAAAAATCGTTTTTCCAGTTGTAAAATTCATCTTGTTTGATACAAATTTCATCTTTTTGTTTGAAATATCCACTTTTTTTAAAGAATTCATCTTTTTGTCAACAATTCTATTTTAGAGTTCAAAATTCAACTTTTTGTTATCCAAGTTCAATCTTTTTTCAATAAAACTTAGAATATTTAATTGAAAATTTACATTTTTTAAATAAAAAATAAACTTTTTTGAAAATTAATCTTTGTGTCTTTAAAAATAAACTTTTCTAAAAAATTTAAATTTTCAGCTTGAAAATTAAACTGTGTTATTAAGTATTTTATTATTTTATCGAAAACTGAATTATTTGAGAAAATTTAACTGCTTTTTTAAATATTGGTCTATTTAGAATTAAAAACTCGTGCTTTTCGATTAATGATTCATATATTTTTGTTCCAAATTTTACTGTCTGTTTAATCCTTTTCTGAAATTCGAATATCTGTTCGATAATTCATTTTTGTAGGTTTCAAATTTGACTATTTTAATAAATATTTAATTATTTTATTGACAATTCGTCCTTTTGGATTTAAAATTCATCTTATATAATAAAAAGTAATTTTTATTTGTTAAAATAGATGATTAAATTTGAAAAGTAAAAAATTGCATCTGCAATTGTTTTATTCTGCTTATTTAAGAGGAATTTAATTATTACTTTGAAAATTCGACTATTAGCATGAAATTCCCTACGTTTGCATTGAAGTCCATTCTTTTTATTTAAAAAGACTTCTATTGTGTTTTGGTTAAGAATGGAATATTTGTTGGTAAAAAATTCTTCTATTTGGTTAAGAATTCAAATATGTTTGGTTGATGTTTATTCTTTTTTGTTTGTAAATATAACTATTTAGTTTTGTTACGTGGCCATATTAATAATAAATTTTAATCTAATTATTTACCAAATTTGACAACATTAAAAATTATTGTAAAAATGCGAAGCGTAATTAATTGCACAAAAAATGAGGACATTTTGAAAATGAAGTTTTTCGGCCACCTTGGTTCGGCCAAATTCCTGATGTGACCCTGGTGTCTTTTAATGAACTTAAATAAAGCAAGGTTTTTGATAAAAAAGAGTCAACAGGTATACGTCAAGACATTCAATTGAGGCGCCTCGCCCGCATGAGGGCGTGACCCATATACCTTGACCCACTGTTGTGGGTTACGGGTAAGACTATGCAATCTGCCCTGAAACTTATTATCTTAGTCTACGCGACAAATTCTTGATAAGAAGTGAATCCCAGGTCTAATTGCGTCCTTCTGAGATATGAGTCTCGCTTATACCATCGAAGAAATACAGAACGAGGTCGCAAAATTCATGCTGATTATCATCATTAATAAATCGAGCATCTTCTCCCTTAACTCCTTTTATTTTTTGTTTCGAATATGGATAGGCTAATATCCACAAGCCGTCCGCTGATCGCGTAGTGCGCAATCAAGAAAGAATGACTTTTTTGGTTCGAAATTACCTAGAGCCCATAAATATTGATCAATTTATACGCAAAAATTTTTGAAAAAAAGCTGATGAAATTTCAAAGAAAGTTGTAAAGCTTGATTCTTTATTTTAGAGGCTATAGACCGCGACTGATCCCTATATTTCCGATTGCATCTCATATTCAGATAAGGTCACTAAAGTACCCTATTTTCAAGATTTGGTCCCTATGGTACCCTATTTTCAGCCCATAATGGAACTTTGAAAAAACTATCAGTTATTAGTTACTTTTTTAAGATAAAGTCACTATAGTTAGTTATTAACCCGTTAACTAACGGGTTAATAACTATTCAATACGTACTCGTATTCTATAACTATTTCTTAATTGTCTTCAATTATTTTGAAATATTTCAGAATATTTTTTAAGATTCGGGGCAATTTTTCATGGACTTCAATATTTTGAAGGGATTTTCAGGATTTATTTAAAAGGATTTTGAATATTTTAGGAAATTTTAAAAGATTCCAAGGAATTTCAAAATTATTTTGAATAATTTGAAGGGATTCCAAAGCGCTTGAAATATTTTTGGATACGGGTTTTCTAGGTTATTACGAATGGTGTGCAGTCGTTTATTCGAATTTTCAATATAAATTTAGTCACGCTTGGAAACTTGGATTTCCGGTTTTATGTGAAGTTAAATTTGTTCTATTTCAAAAAATTCAGTGTTCCAAGCGTGTCTAAACTTGTATTAAAAATTCGAATAAGCGACTGCACACCTATTATTACTATAAAGTTTTAAGATATTTAAAAAGATTTCACGGGATGTTATAGGGTTTTTAAAGATTTAAGTGGCTGTAAGGACTTTTTTAAAGCTCTCATAATAATTTTTTAAATAAATTTTCCTTGATTTCAGGAAATTTCATCAGCGAATTTCATAGAATGCGCGGAATTTTATAATATTTCAGTAGATTTAAAAAAATTTATTCAAGAAAAATGAGATATTTCTTAGGAATTGTAAAGGTTTAAAGAGTTTTGAAATTAGTTTTTGGAATTCACCCTGAATGCTTTTAATTCTTGAAAATCCTTTTGATGTTTTTATTTACTTCAATTTTTCTAAATTGACTCAATTCTATTCAATTCAATAGATTTTTGACATCTTTAAATGTTTTTATTTAATTAATCCTGAGGATCATTTGATGAAATAATCAAAGGATTTTAAATATTGAAATTTTTTAGGGGATTTTAGGAGAGATTTTAAGATTTATTATTATTATTATTATTATTATTATTATTTTAATAAGATTTTAAGAATTTGAAATATCTTACAGGCCCTAAAAGATTTCAAGAGATTTTTGATAAAATTACCAAGAATTTCAATTAATTTAAGGGCCTTTAAAGCTCCCAAGTTATTTTAATAAATTTGTCAGGATTTCTGGAAATATCAAATTTCATAGAACTTCACTAGACGTTATAACATTTTAATAGAATTAAAAGAATTTACATATTCAAAAAAAGTGAAGGATTTCAATAGGTTTCGAAGATGTCCAAAGTTCTTTTCAATCCTTTTAAATTCTCCTAAATTCACTCAATTTTACTCAACTCAATGGGGTGTTTTAAAACGTTTTCATCTAATCCATTCTGACGTCATTTAAACTCAACTCAAATGCGTAGGCATTTCATTAAATTCTTTTGGATGTCTTTTTAATTTTCTAAATTTATTTCAAACTATCTTCTTCAATTCTATTTTTTTAAATTTATTGAACTGTTTTCAATTTAGTTAATTGCTTGTAAAATTCGTATTTTTTATACATTTCATTGAATTCTTCTCATTTTCCTTAAATCCCTCTAAATTCACTGACATTTTATTGAAATCAGTGGAATTTTTTTCATTAAATATTTTTCCCGTTCATTTGAATTATTTTAAATTTAAATGGAATTTGTATGTTAGTCGTTAGTTAATTTTTTATTAGAAATTAGTGGCATTTCAAACATTGAAAAAAATTGAAATTATTTTCTGTAAATTCCGTCGACAAATGCTTAAATAATAAATTTAATTATTAAATTGGTTTAAAAAAACAAAAAATTTATTAACTGTGTATGAGCGTTGACGAAATTATGATTGACTTCACAATTCAAAGTTCTCAAATAGAAAGACTGAGACTGAAAGAAACTAATTTTTCTGTCGAAATTTGCCCGAATAATGAATTTGTTTATTAAATTTGTTTTTAATAAACATAAAATAATGAAATAGTCATGAGTGTTGCTGAAATTATCATGCAGTTAAAAATAAAAAAGACTGACATAGAAAAAAACAACATTTTTCTGTTGATAGATGCCCGAATAATGCGTTTGTTTATTAAATTTGTTCAGAAAGGCATAAAATTTATCAACTAATAATGATTGTTACTAAAATTGTCATAAAATTTCCAATTAAAAGGACTGGCATTGAAAAAACTCATGTTTGCCACGATAAATGCCTGAATAATACATTTGTTTAAAAAATTATAAAATTTATCAATATGAATTTTCCTGAAATTATCATGAGATTCCTAACTTAAAAACTGGCATGGAAAAAAACATTTTTTGTTAAGAATAGCTGAGTAATGCATTCGTTTGATAAAATTGTTTATGATATGACCAATAATAATCTTCAGAGAAATTGTCTTCATTATAATATTGTTTCCATCCAAATGTCTTGTAATATAACTTCAAAAACGTAAAAGTATGAAAATGATAGAATATGTATTTTCAAAAAATTAATTGTTTATAAACAATTTGTTGTGTATTGTATCATGAAAGAATACCTTTATATAATATAAATCTATGCAACTGAGGCGATTACAGCCATTTTTTTCGTTATTTTCCTTATTTATAGAAGAAATTATTATTATTTTTAAACAAATTTTTCGTCCCAATTTGGTCATTATTTCCACTGTGTAGTGATATGGAATAAGATTTTCCAATTCTTAAACGCCAACAGGTCGTATTCCTTAACCGATTTATAAGTTTTTTGTAAATGCTTAGCATTATATTTTGAAGAGAAATGTGGCTTGTAATTTGTTAATTTTTTTACAGAGCAATACCAATATATTATGAACAAATAATGTGACAAATTTGGCTATTTCAGTTTCGTGAATTTTTATCTCAGAAAAAGTACAGAATGAAATTGACTATTAGCTTGAATTATTTCATCTTCACTCAAAGAACAGAACTAATTCTAATAATATTTAGTTTAATCATTATAAAACATTTTTACAATCAGATTATTACCAGTGTTTTTTCTCATAGAAAAAATTATTTGTTTGTACATTGTAGTTGCTAAGATTATTCCTAAGAGTCATGATTTGTAACGATAAATTAGCATAAGTTAACATTTACTGTTTACATAAACATTTTCATAAACAAATTCTCAATAAACGAGGTTTTTTCACAAATAAATGGATTTTTTCGAACAGAAGTGATTCACGCTTGTTTTGAAAGGCATTTATATACACCAAGCTTTATCAAACGTGAATAATATATAGTGCCAATAACAATTTCGTTAAATTCAAATAACGCTTAATGCGATGATTGATTCAGAAAATATATATGGTACACTAAATAATAATTTGCGTAATTTTTAATAAAAATTTTTATTGAAAAATGTCACACTCTGATGTTTGATCGAAGATGAAAATTATTTTGTCTTTAATCATTTTTGTGTTAAGATTAATTGTGATAATAAACCAACTTGATCGAGAAATCGAAGAACTATTAGAACAATTTAAATCCAAGATTGATTCGAGTGCTGAATCTTTATTTATTTATTAAAAATTTTGTAACATAATTTTATAATTATTATTATAAATATAAATTTTTATTGCAATATGCTGGTCTCATTTTTATGAAAAAATGATAAGCATTTAGATAAAATGAAGATTTTCTGAAAATAAAATCAATAAAAGCCCCTAAAAAAGAAAAGAAAAAAATTCTTGTCTTCCATTTGAACAAAAATAAAAAAGAGGAAAGAAAAATGAAAGATTTTTTTCTGTCTAAAAAGTTATTTATAACAAATATATATATATATATATATATTTTTAATTGCTAAGGAATATAGGTGGTCACAACAATCAATTTAACGATGAAGACAAATCATTTATTAATAATTCGTTTATAAAAAAGTTTGTAAAAAAAGGAAATGTTAACTTATGCTATTTTTTCTATCATAAAATAATACTAGCAAGAATTTGTTTATGAAAATTGTTTATAATTTTTTTCAGATTAAGACTCATAAAGCTGTAATAGGCAATTTTGTACCTTTATTTGTTTGAATATTATTGCTCAGTGAAAAAATTATCAAATTGCAAACAACAGTTCTCTTAAGAATTTAATTTTGAGAATTTTTTAAGAAAAAACTTTTAAATTGGTTAGGAAATACGACCTGTGGATCTTAATTACAGATTTCATTGTATAACATCTATACTATATTTCTTATTTAAAACATTTAAATCTAACTATTTTTGGTTAAAAATTAATTATTGTTAATTCCGAAATCTTCTATTATTTTCTTTCCACTATTTTTTTTAAGTCATGTTTTTAATTGAAAGTTATTTCTTCTTACCTAAAAAGTCTGCTATTGTATTTTGGGTTCAGAATTAGTCTTTTTTTAAGAAGGTTCTATTATTTGGATAAAAATTCCACGTTTTTGTTGAGCACTCGTCTTTTTGGATAGAAAAACCATTATTTTGTATTGAAATTTCTCTTTTTGGTTGAATGTTCATCTTTTATGATTGAAGGTTAATAATTTTAATTTAAAAAGTATAATATTCTAGAAGATTTTCCTTTTTGGCTTGAAAACTCATCTATTTTCTTAAAAATGAAACTGTTTTTGGTTGAACTTTCGTCTTCTTTGTTTACAAAATTTGATCATTTGGTTGAAGATTTCTCTTCGCATGTTAAATATTCAACTATTTGTTTAAAAATATAATATTTTTTGATTGAAAGTTAATTATTTTTATTAAAAAGGTCTCCTGTTGTATTTTGGGCGTAAAATTAATTTTCTGTTGGTTACAAATTCTACTTTTTGGTCACAAATTCAACGGTTTTGTTGAACCTTTGTCTTTTTGGATAGAAATTTTTTTCTTTTCGATTGAAAATACATCTTCTGGTAAAATTGATCTTTTTGGTTGAAAAATCATATTTCATGGTTAAAAGTTATTTCTTTTTAATTAAAAATTCTACAATATTATTAAGTTTAATATTTTCTTATTAAAAATGTGATCATTCGGTTGAAGATTCATATTTTTTTGTTAATTATTCTTATTCGAAAAGTTTACTATTCTACTTTTGGTTCATACTTCATCTCTTTTGGTTAAACATCTTAATATTTGGTTGTATATTACCTTATTTTGTTGAAAATTTCACTCATTTCTTAAAAAGTCATCTCTTTTGTCGAAAATTTGCTTTTTTTTGTTGAACATTCGTATTTTTGGATAGAAGATCCGACCTTTTGGATTGAAAATTCATCTTTTGGTAGACAAGTCATCTTTTATGGTTTAAAACATTGAATAAATTATACTATTTCAGTTAAAAATTCTATTTTTTGTTCGGAAATTTGACTGTTTTTTAGAACATTCATCTTTTTGAATAGAAAATCTGTCCTTCTGCAATGAAAATTCATCTTTTGATAGAACTCATCTTTTTTTGTTGATAATTCATCTTTCTTGGTTTAAAATTAACATTCTGGTTGAAATTTTTTTTGCTTAAAGTTCAATTTTTTCAAAAAATTTGACTTTTTAGCTAGAAAACACAATTATGTTGTTGAAAATTAATCCTTTTTGGTTTAAAATATGGTGCCTAAGTTAATTTTATTTAAAAGAATTTAGTCTCATTTTATTCCTTTATTTTTCTTCTAAATCCCCTTATATCCCCTATTTTGAGAGAAATTTTGACTGTGAATTCTGTCATTATTATATTTTTCTTATTTGCAAAAACTTTATAATTTATTATTATTATTGTTTCTTTCATAAGATTCATAAGAGAAACTATCGATTGTTATATAAGGAATAATATTTTTCTAATTTAGATAATTTGCTACTAGTATGAATCACTTTTCTCTACTGAAACTTCAGAATAGTTTGTCTCTTATCTTCATTTTTAATCCAGCTTTACGATATTTACTGACCTATGAAAACAGTTTACAGAGATTCCACATGCTCTTGTTCTCATTTCTTTCAAAACAAATCTCAGATGCTGACACTGAGCAACTGGAGCAAGGTCATTGTCAAAAGTATAATGAGCTCATGTTTAAAATTTAGACTTGTAAAAATAGTTATAATTAAGTTTTATCACATAAAAAATACGAATTGATGATTATAAGATTCATTTTATCATATTGTGAGGATACTTCACATATATTGCTATAATCTAAAGATTTTTGGATTTTCTCTTTTGAAGTACACCACCCTGGTCAACTGGAATTCCCAAAAGATGACCAGTCAGGTAATAAATTATTATTAGACAAAAACACATTGCCCAATCTTCTGCTTTCGAACATAAATGATGCTTTATCAACTGGCGATTTTCGATTTTACGTCCGAAACTTATTGGCCAGAAATTAACATACGACTAGCCTAAATTTTCACTCGGAGTACTAGTTTGTCCAGTATTCCGTATAAATAAAGATGTGGGACAGGGATTGAAGCCTGTGTGAAAGTGTCCGTCGAGTGGGCCGGTAGTTTGGCCGATCGAATTAAAACAATACGCGTATAGTGTCATACGCACGTTGGAAGGTATAAGGAATCGCATCACCTGATCGCCGTTGGCTCTATCCAAGAATGCACGTCACGTTGGCTTTTTTTGCCCTATTAGTCGCTTTAGTTTCGACAGTATCTTCTGATCAGGTAAAAAAGAAAATTTTCTCAGAAAAAGTTATTTTTTGAAGCGTCCGTTCCGTTTTTTTTGCAGACAATTGATAATTATTTCTTGCCTAGAGAAAGGAAAGCTTAATCAATTACATAATTTCCATTTCTCTTTATGAACTCTTGTCATCTTTTCGCCAACTTCATTATACCGCGTTCCTAAAAAGTTTGAGTTTTTTTGATAATAAACCAATTTAGATGATTTTTTACACTCCTCATCAGTTAAGGTTTTCCCATTTAGGGAATTTTGAAACGTTCGGAATAAATGGAAAATCAGAGGGTGCTAAGTCAGGTGAATATCGAGGGTGAGACAAAATGTCATAGCCAAAGATTAAACATTCTTTTTGGGTAGCTATTTTTCCTGATTTGATGATCCCTTAACTGATGAGTAGAGTTTTAACAATAACTTAAATCGGTTTTTCATCTAAAATCTTCCGAGTTTTTACAAACGCGGCATCATGAAGTTGGTGAAAAAACCGAACGGACTAATTGTCCCAAATTCATCTTTTTTATTTGAAATTTTTTGGTTGGAAGTTAATTTTTCTTATTCAAAAAGTCCAATATTATATTTTTGAGTTAAATATCATCTCCTTTGGTTAAAAATTCTATTATTCGGTTAAAAATTTAATTATTTTCTTAAAAATTCGTCTATTTTCTTCAAAAGGATTTTGCGGATTGCAATAAAAAATTCAGTTGTCTTCTATCAGAATAAAATAAAATCGTACTTTCGAGATATTAGTTTGATAAATACGGGAAAATAGGTTTGATGCTGAGAAGTTAGGTTGCTTCTGAGACATGGCGATGCTGAATGAGAATAACAACATTTTGATCCAAAAAGATTAACCTGTTAATAGAAAATCAATGTTGAAAATGCGATAACACAAAGTGAGACATTTTTGCTTAGAATTTGAAAAAATGCACGAAAAATTTTTTTCATTAAAAAATAATAATTTCAAAAAATATTAATGATAAGAGACTGAAAAATATTATTATCACGTTAAAATTGTAACTTAATTGTAACTGAAGTTTGAAATATTTTGTTTTCTTGTATCCAAAAATAAGATTTTGAAAAAATCTATATAAAGATGAATAAAATGTTGATCATCTAATTCTGTACTGCATGCACATTGAAATTTTATAATTGAGCTTTTGAGTTAAAAAAAATTTCAAAGTATAAGAATATAAGAAAATTGGAATTTTTTCCCAGTCCTGACATAAAAATTGCCTAAAATATTCCTTAGTGGGCCTAGAATGTTGTAAAACTTCCAGAAGTGCGAATCGTAACTAGTTAAATCTATAGAAGTTTTAAAAAGAAAAAAAGTTAATTTTTACGATTAAATATCCGTTTTTCGTTGAAAAGTATTTGTTTAACTGTAATTTAATTTAAAAGTTACTTTTGTTTTTGTTAAAAAATTATTATTGTAATTGAAAATTTTAATATTCATTTTTTGGTTAAAAATTTACTTTATTTGTTTAAAGATTCAACTATTTGGTTGAAAGTTGAACTCTTTTGTTACAAACATTTTTTAATGAACATTTATCATATTTGATTAGAAATTCATTTTTACTTATTTAAATATTGATTTTGTTACTTGAAAATCTAACTATTCTATTTTTTGATAAAAATGTATCTTCGTTCGTTGAAAATTTAAATATTTGGTTGAAGATTACTTTTTTCTTTAAAAAATTTAACTATTTTTATGAAAATTCGTTTTTTTAACTAAAAATTAAAATGTTATATTTGCGGTTAAAAATTTATTTTTTTTAGTTAAAAATCATTATTTTAGTTTCAAATTCATGTCTTCAGATGAAAATCATAATATTTTGTGCAAAATTTGCTTCTTTGATAAAAGATTGAACTACTTTGCTGAAATTTCATTTTTAGACTAAAAATTTAACTGTTCCCCTTGTGGTTGATTTGTTTAATTTGGAAATTCATCATTATGGTTTAAAATTCATCTCTTACGATAAAAATCGTACTATTTTATCAAGCATTCGCTTTTTGGTATAAAATTAATTTCTCAAACTTAAAATTTCCCTATTCCAGTTTAAGATTCATGAATTTAGTTAAACAGTCAACTAATCTTTTTTTCTTTAAAATTGTATTATTCTTTTAAAAATATAAGTTAATTTTCTAAATTTTTTTAATAATAATTAAGAATTTTGATACAGAGTAATTTTTTGAGTTGAAAATTCGTTTCCTATAGTAAGAATTTCTTCTCATTGGTTAAAAGTGCAACTTTTGTTTGGTTTAAAAGTTAACTCCTTTTAGTTAAAAAGTCTACCATTATATTTTTATTTGAGAAATTATCTTTTTTCTTTAAAAATTGTATTATTTAGTTGAAAATATAAGATTGTTGGAAATGCAACAATTATGCTAGAAAGGCATTCTTTGTGGGTTGAAAATTCGCTTTTTTGTAAGAAATTAAATTTTTTAATAGACAGTCTTTAACTTGGTTGAAAGCTGAACTCCTTTTTTAAAAGTTTATCGTTTTTGTTGTTGATTCATCATTTTAGTTGAAAATTGGTCTCTCTTGTTGTTTAACTTTTTTTCAAAGCTCGTTTTTTTAGGGGGTTCAAAATGGATTTTTAAAAATATTTAACTATTCTATTTGGAAAATTATCATTTTAGTTAAAAATGTACCTTTTTGGTTTAGATTCCGTTATTTTTTATTTCAAAATTAAACTTTTTTAATTGAAAATTAATATTTTGTAGTTTTCAACTCAAATTCTTGTTTTGAACTTCATGTCTTTTTTTTTTTAAATTCGACGTTTTTCAAACATTTTCTGTTTGTTCTAGTAAACTGTAGATCTTCCAAAAGTGGGAGATCTAGAGATATTTATTTATTCATAGTTATTTATAGCCCAATGTAGGAACATTAAAATTCTTCTTGCACCCTGAACTTTCAAATTTTCTAAAATACTCCTGCTTTTAGATAATAAACATTTAAAAAATAAAATGTAAAATTTAACTACCACTCGATAGATTGAATGAAGTTGGGTAAAAATTTATCTTGGATCAGTTAAAGTAAATGAAACGGTTTGATATCCTGTGGTTTACAGTGAGATCATATTGATTTTCAAGAATTTAAGAAGAATATTTAGAGAGGAAGGTGATTCAAAAAAAGAGAAAGTGTGAGCGATTAACTAATTAAAATCGATTCGCAGTCCACCAGCAAATTATTTTTTTGCTGAGCATCATGTAGTTTGAATTATCAGATGTTTCCTTGACTCTATAGATGTACTTATTTTTTGCTAGCATTAGAGTGGTAATTTGAAAGTTAGTGCATTTCTAAGAAACTTTCTTTGCAGGAAAAGGAAAATCTAACAGAGAATGCGTTAAATTACACGACAGGTCTAAATCCGATAGACGATAAATTATTTTTCGGATGGTGGCAACAGTTTTTCGGCCCAAAGCCGCCTACAACAACTGTGATACCTGATGAACCTGCACAGGCACACGCTTGTTCTTCATGTGGTAAGTTGTTTTTTAGTATTCATCAATATTAGGGATCGTCCGTAAACTAAGTAAACATGGGGGGAGGGAGTCACGCCAAGAACTACGGTTGGTAACAACTTGGGAGTGGGGGGATTCAGTGTTAGTAACGTTATGAACTTAGATAACGTTTAGCGCCTGTCTTGATAATAAATTTGAAGAAAGTTTGAGACTTTTGCGAAAGATATCCCTGAAAAGGTACAGTTCAATAATAACTTCATAATTTAAAGAATATCACTTTTTTCTCCTGTTTTCAAGAAATTTGCCCTTCTTCTAGATTTTTCGTTGGAATTTTTGTTTTGTTTAAAAATTACACTATTTGGTTGAAAATTTAATTATTTTGTTGAAAATGCTACTACTTTTTTTAAAGTAATATTTTTTGGTGAAAAATTGAACAACTTGATTGAAAATTGAACTATTTTGTTAAAAATATATCTTTTTGGTTGAAGATTCATCTCTTCGGATGGAAATTTAACTATTTGGTTGTTGAAAATTGGTTTTAATGTGTTTTGACCAGATAAATGTCATAAATGGTTTAATGTATTTTTTATCTTTCCGGGTCTAAAATCATTATTTTGTAATGTTGATTCTTTCTAAGCTGTAAAAAAATGTATTCTCTAGCTCCGCTGGGATCGAACCCGAGATCTTTCTGACCAGCAATTTGAAAGACTTATTTTTGGTTCCCAGCGAAGCTAGAGAGTAGTTTTTCCAAAACTTAGGAATAAAAAGAATATTAAAAAAATTATTATTTTAGGCCCGTAGACAAAAAATTATAACCTCAAATTGGTCATCTTTTTTATTTAAATGAAAAAATAACCATTCCATTTTAGATTAAATTTTTTTCTAATTATTCTTTTCTATTTGAGAATTTAACTATTCAGTTGAAAATGTATGCATGTTGTTGAGGATTGTACCCTTTTGTTGAAAATTCATTTTCTGGGTTGTGGATTCATTTGTTTTGTTATAAATGTGCCATTTGTTGTTCAATTTATCTGGTGCAAAATTATTCTTTTCTGTTCAAAATGATCTTTATTAAACTATTTTATTGGGTCCTCCTTTTTAGTCGAAAATTAAACTGTTTTGTTTAAAATTTGCCACCTTGGATTCAAAATTCATCCTTTTCGGTAGAAAAGTCATCTTTCTTGTTAGAAAATTCATCTTTCTTTCTTTTTGATTAAAAATTTTAATATTATTTCGGTGAAATACTAAATATTAAATCTGTCATTGATCATTAATCTTTTTGTTTGAGAATTAAACTTTACTTATATTGACTATACAACAACTTATTAGAAATGAGGAAAAACGAAGAATAAACATAAAATCTGCGTATGATCAATGGCGTTGTTACTTTTTTAGGTGGAGGGGGGGGGATAATTCATGAAACTGCGTAACATAGTTTATAGATGATCCCTTAGTTTCAAAATGGATCCATATGCGTATAATAGAGTGACACCAAAAAAAATTTCGAATTTGTTTGATAGCACCCCCCCCCCAATAAAAAAAATGGTTACATTTTTTTGTTCCCAAAAAAATGAATGTTTGTTTTTG
>JAWWLR010000092.1:52468396-52485223 GCA_035041075.1 Acraspis erinacei | reverse complement strand
TGCGAAGCACGAGATACGTGATGAGAATGTCTTCGTTAAAGCCGAAGGAGCTTTAACAAAAGAGAATTCACAATCACAAAATTACAGTTGTCGATTCTATGACCTTTAGTTTTACAAAGCATGTGCACAAGTCTGGGGAATATATAGAGACCGAGCGCGTGGCGTGAGGTAAATAAATTATCGAGCGCGAAGCGCGTGATAAATATATTATCGAGCACGAAGCGCGAGAGCCAACACCTGCGCGCCCTAGGCGCGCTCAAACTTGCGAGCCGCACGAATAGCGCGCGATCAGAATGTGCCCGCGCGGCGGGCAGATTTTTTTTATTCAAAATACTTTTTAAGGCTGAAAATGATATCTCATTACAAGCAAAATAATAAAAAATCTTATATTAATCTGTAATCTTAATTTCATTCTTTCCGGTTACAGAACATTTGTCAGGGTCATTGAAATTAAAAAATTCGAACCTTTAAAGTTGAAAACTTTTTTATTTGTAGTAATAAAAACTGAACTGCAAATTAAGGCACTCACAGTGAAACGCTTTTGAAATTTCAACTTTTAAAATTGATGATAAACAAATTTTGAAGTAAATGTTTTTTGGTTTAAACGCTCAATAATTTATACCTATAAAATGGAAGCTTTTAACATTTTTGAACTGAACAATTTTTAATTAAACACTGCTAAACTCTACAATTCTTGAAATTTACACACATTTATAAATCGAACAGTTCGAAGATTTCTGGTGAAATAGTGTAAATCCACGCAATAATTTTCAACGGTCTAAATTGAAGAATAGATTAAAAAAAAAATTAATTTAAAAATTACATTTTTTTAAGTCATCTTACGTTGGAAGCATTTTAAATTATTTGATTCATTTTATTTTTAACTGAACAATTTTGTAGTTAGAAGGTAAATTATTTTTATTTAAGTCGTTTAAATAATTAATTTAGTTTCAAAGTTTTTGGTTTTCAAAATTTGTCTTATAATTTCTGATTTTAAAGGAAAAGTTAAATATTCATAAATATTTTATTTAAATATTATGTTTTTAATTATATATTTTTAAATATGAATCTAATAATTTTTTAATTAAAAATATGTAAATTGTTTAATTACAGTTGATTAAGTTAAAACGCTCTTAACAACAAATTTTCAATTTCGAATGCTTTTAGTTTTTCATTGTTTTATTCTTCAATACTGTATAATTTAAAATTATTTCAATTGAAAATGTACGCTTAAAAATGAACACCTAAAATCCAAAAATTCTAAAGAAAAAGATTTTAGAATTACACATTGTACACTGAATGATTTCATAATTGAAGAAGTTAATAATTTAACTCAACGTTTAAAAATTTCCAAATCGAACTTATTTCAAATTAATTTATTCCGTGTGAAATGAAATTTGTGATATTTCAATTAATTTCATAGATTTTTATTCTAAAATTTGTAAAATTTCTGGTTAAAAATAAATTCACTGTCATTTCCCGAGTTTCACCGTTTTTCTGGTCCAGCAGCTGTGCTTCAATGTAAGTTATCTCTATTCACCTTGAAATTACCGAACTTCGAAGTGTTTCTCATCGCAGTGGCTTTCTGTGAAGTATCCACACTTCCACTTTGTTTGAAATAGGCTTAAAATTCGGAAATTTTCAAGATTCCCGTTAAGAAAATGTTTTCCCTTTAAAAATTCTTTATGAATTAGTTTTATTCTCTTATAAAAAGTTCTATAGTATTTATAAAAAATAAGGTCCGTAGTTATTACTGATTTGTTCTCATACTCGTCACTTCAGAACAAATTTGGTAATTTCTTAAGTACAAATTTTTCTTTACAAATTATTTCAGTCCAATTGGAAAAGATATTTCGAGTACTATAAATAAACGAAACCAGAAATCAGCAATTTAAGGTACAAAATATATCTACCTGATAAAAGTTAGCTTTTCACTTTAACAAAATTGCTACACTTCACCCTTGTGCTGCTGAGATATAATTTGATGAAGGAACACTCAATCGAAATTATACAAAGTGGAGTGTAATCTAATAAAATTTCGAACGAACTTCCTTTCGTATTTTGAGATTGAAAGCACTAAAAAATTTAACTGCTTATCATTTATCTTGTTATATAGATTAATTATTAGTTATTAGTTTTGTTTGAAATATGTATATAAGCGTAAATAAAAGCTCGTTCACTGCGCATTTTCTTTATAGCATTATTTCATTTTATTCACTTCTGATAAAGATAGCACACGTTGTTTGCTTATAAAGATGAAATAGAGTGAAAATAATGGAGAGAAATTTTATAAAAAGAAAAAATAAAATTATAGTGTTGCTTCAGAACTTGGAAACCATGAAAAACCCGGAAAAGCCCTCGAATTTTTAAAAAGAGCCTGGAAATTTCTATTGCTTTTTTTAAAGTTTTAATAAATATTGAGTACTTTTCTGCTTATCTTTAGGGTGGAGTCCCATGGGTAAATATTAGCAGATTACGGATTAGAATACAACCAATAGAATGCCGTTTCTTGTTTTTATTAAATAAAACTTTATAACGTATAAAATTTTCAGTTCTGTAAAAATATTTAAAGAAAGCTTTTGTACATAAAAAGATTTAAAAAAATGTTTCGGCAAATCTTGAACATACGCCAGGTGTCGAACTTTTGATGTGACTCCATAAAAAGTGTCCGTAACTTTGTCCACCTTTTTTCTTTATTGTAGCATATTAAGTTCAATCCATTTCAACTTAATATTCGTTTCAATAAAACATGAACAATTTTTAAATATTTAAAGTGCTCAATGCTTGAAAAACAAATTTTGAATAATTAAGTTTGTACGATCATACTTGCGATTAAGTTATGAAATAATAATTTCTAATTACTTTAAATAGAGAATACGTTCGACGAACATATTAACCCGATCCAGTTATCGTGGGTTGTTTCAGACCCATTAATTTCTTAGTAAATGTCTGCATTATCGGGAGATGAGTGTTTTTATCACTAAAAATGAAATATTCATTAACATTTTTTTTATAATCCTTATGGTGCGCCCTTAAACAAGAAGAGTTCAAGAGTGAACAGGAATTTTACCAGATTTTTTTATTGATAATTGAGCGTTTTAAAATGCCGTGGGTCTGAAACGACCCACGATAACCTGAGAAGGTGCGAAAAAAGCGATAATCTGATCGGTTTAATTACAAATTTAATAAATAATTCTAATTAACGAAAACAACCATTTACGTTAAAATATTCTTTTCTAGAATATTATAAATATCATACATTGATAAATTATACACATTATAACTAATATTTAATGTTGTCTAACCTTACTATGTTTTTGAATTAAAAGCAAAAGCTTTTAAAATGTTTCTTAAATAGAAATAGTTGCTAACAATCCAGTTTGTATACTAAAATTGCATTTACGTGAAATAATTATTGTTTTTTATTTTTAATAACTAATACAGTCCATTCAATTATTATTTTAGCATTTATTCTATAATGTTTTTTAGTTACTTAAATCTTGATGTTGAAATTATTATTTTTTACTTTACTTCTTTAATTTTCGTTCAAGCATAAACCGTGACTTTGTCTATAGAAACTAGCTAAAATTTAGAATGGATTCATATATTCCAATTTCTTAAGGAATTCCTAGATAAAGCCAATACTGGAACTATACAGCAGAAAGCTTTAAGCAAAACATGCACCAAAAATAGACAGTGCCAAGATAGCGCCAGGATAGTATTATGAGAAGTGACAAACGTAATAAAAACTGTACTCTCTTTATACTGATATGATTCAAGATTTCCAGGAAGTTTTTCCTCATTGATAGGAATAGATTAAGTCACATTCTAGAGATTTGAGTTTGCGCGGGAAGCGTATTGCCTGCTACTTCTTTTACTTATATAATTATATTAATAATCAGTTTACTTTATTAAAAAACGTTGTCTAAAATGTAAAAATACTATGAGAAATAAAATGTTTTCTTCTTTTTTTTAACGTCTGGGAGAAAGTAACGAATGTGAAAAATTAAATTCTACGTCGACGACTTCCAGAGTATTATCTCTAAAATGAAATAATAGTCACAAAGCCCTTTTAAGATTGTCATTTATTAACTATTTTATGTACAGTACCGGCGGAAGTACGCCTATTTCTTGAACTTTTGTTAAAATGCTTTATTTTCTATAATATTAACATGCATTTTTTCTGAGTGTCATTTAAAAAAATATTTTTTAAAGAGACGTCCAATCTCGATCGGAGGACTGAAAAAGCCCGAATAATAAATTTACCAACACAAAATTTTCGAATTATAAATTGTCCAAACTGGAGAATTCCCGAATTTTAAAATTCACCGATTTAAAAAATAACAAATTTTAATACATTTTATTTATTTATGATGAATACTTCAGTGGAATATTTAAAAAAAAAATTATTTTCGACGTTTAAAATTTCTCAAATCATAGTTTGAGTTTAAAATAACTACAATTGAAAAAAATCCTGCAGAAATATATTCTATTCAGTTATAGTTATTTTAAATTCAAATAATAATTTGACAAACTTAAAAAAGACCTTAAACGTGAAAAATAATTCATTTTTGATACAAATGATTGATCATTTTATTTTTAATAAATACATAATATGTTGAAATGTTTCAGTTCGGAAATTTAATAATTCGGCAATTTTCGGTTGGAAGTTTTCGAATTTGGTAATATTATAAAGTATCTGGAATTTTATTAATAGGAAATTTTTCAATTCGGCAATGTTATTATTCGGTAATTTTATAATTTAGGAATTTTATCATTTGAAAATTTTATTGTTCGGCGAATATTATTATTCGGGAGTATTTTGCTATATTGTTAAGATAT
Source organism: Acraspis erinacei (assembly GCA_035041075.1). Lineage (NCBI taxonomy): Eukaryota > Metazoa > Arthropoda > Insecta > Hymenoptera > Cynipidae > Acraspis > Acraspis erinacei. Next base: position 52,480,381 of record JAWWLR010000092.1, on the reverse strand, counting down.
TTTTAGAATTTTTTCCATAGATTCGACGATAGGTTCGAACATTGTGCAAAAAGTCGCCAAATTTCAACATTATTTGTACCTAGGGTGATTCATATAAAACAAAAATTATGTATATCGACAAAAAAATGCGTTACAAAAATAACATTTAGGGGTTCCGCAAGCCCCATGAATTTTATCACGTATTTCCGATAAGAAAAAAGGATGTTTTTGTACATTTTATTCAGAATCAGCAATATTAGGAGAATCGAGTAGTAACTCAACACTTCTCTTAAAAATGTATAGGTTCCAAAAAACTCCATAAGTCAAAAATTGGGTTTTCCGGGGTTTTGGCGCTACTAATGATTTTTTTCGTTTTTTAAAAATGAGAGTTATTTATAATACATTGAGTATTACTTTTCATTGATAATTACATACTTAAATGAATTTTTTAAGCAATTTATTATTGTTGATCACAATTTCCTCTTGAAATATATTTGGAAAGTTGCGATTTTTTCTAAAAATTTCGACTTGTTTTCAACTTTTCAATTAGATTAAGGTCATATTAAATTAGATTTGACATACATTATTGTTCAAACTACTTACTATTATTTATAACCAAGTGCTCTTAGAATAAACCTAAAAAATTCAGTTTTTCCACTTTTTTTCACTTTTCAATTAGAGTGAGGTTATAATTGATTTAAATTGGCAAAAATAATTGTTTAAACAATCTATTATTATTTATTATAGTATTCTCATATAATCATACTGAAAAGTTGTGTATTTTCAGAAATATTAAACTTTTTGTCCACTTGTTACTTAAAGCGAAGTAATAATTAAACAAATTTGACAAGCATAATTATTGTTTAAACAAATTGTGATTGCTTACAACTATCTTCTGTTATACTTCTCTTTGATTCTTGTTTTTTAAATAAATGTTTAACTTTTTTTCACTTTTTACGTAGTAAGATAACATCGAATTTAAGTTAACAAGCAAAATTTCCTAAACAATTCATTATTGTTTATAACTATCTTCTCTCTGAGTAACTCAAGAAAGTTGCGGATTTTTGTTGTTGAAATATTCGGATTTTTTTACTTTTTAGTTAGGAAAAAATATTAAATATTAATATGAAAAATTATATAATCAGGAAGGTTCTCAATAGTTATTTCAAGAAAAACTTAAATTTAGTATGATCCATTTAGAAAAATACAAAAATATTTCAAATATCTGTTTTATTTCAGAAAAATAAATTCACAAAAAAGAAACAGATTCTCTACAAAAATTATTCTCTCTGATGTTTATTTAATATTTGTTCCTAAGTCCTGCATTAATTCTTATCTCACAAAGTAAAAATCGTGTAAAAAGTTGAAAATTTCAGAAAAGAACAGCTACTATCCACTATTACCTGGGCCGTCTTTATATTAGGGACCGTTGGTGCGACGGCCTGGGGCCCCCACATTTGGTGGGCCCCACTGAATAATACAAAAAATTGTTTAAATAAAATAATGTCAATGTTATTATGCATTTATCTTGCAATGTTATTATGATAGAATAAAATATTTATGATTTCATATTTTATTGTAATACGTTTAATTTATACAATAGATTGCTTTAAACAATCCATAATATGCTAAAGTCAATTAGGTATTCCATGTTTTAGAACAGAAACTCATTAATAAAACCAAATTAATTTGTTACAGCTAACAAGCCCCCACATTTTAACTGGACCTGGGGCCCCCACGGCCCTAAAGTCGGCCCTGAGCATTACTATTGTAGAAGATAGTTATTACCAATAATAAATTTTTTATACAATTATGTTTGTTGAATTTCATTAATTTTTATCTAGTTCTAAGTGAATCGTAGACAGAAAATTGAATAATTTGTGAAAAAATCGGAACTTTCTAACAATATTCAAAAAGAATATTATAATTAATTGTTTGGAAAATTATTTTTGTTAACTTGAATTAATTATTAGATGACTAAAATTGAAAAGCTGAAAAAGGTTGAAAAATCCGCAAAAAACCCGCGACTAACCATCTAACCATCTATGGAGAAAAGAGCTAAAAACGATACTAAATTGTAAAAAAAATGTATGCAAACATCCAATTATCAGTATAAACTAGTTTCTTATGTTTTAAAAACAACTGGTAAAAAAAAACTGGAAAAATCGACCCTGAGGGACTCCACTTTCAGCCAAAACCACCGGCAGCGATTCTGGGAATTATTAAGTCTGAGCTAACTAAATCCAGGCCTCAGTGTATTTTATTCAGGATTAAAAAAAATTTTGAGGCGATATGCATGAAAATTCGAATCGCAATTTTCCAGTTTATTTTTGGACCACCCTCTTGTACTTCATCACATAATTTTAAAAAATCCTTTTATGTTGAAGGATATAAAGAAATATAATGTAGCCGCCAGTCATAAAATATATAGTCTCTTGCACATCTATCAACATCGCATTGTGAAAAATTTTCCATTTTTCGATCGTGGTCTTTCTTATTCAACACATCTGAAATTCAGGCTTTTCTTGCACATAAATCGAAGACTAGGGAAAGTTCCTTTTAGCAATATTTTTGTTTTCAGTTTCCATAGGTGCATTTTTCTCCAGAACGAAATTATTCTTTTGAAAATGTTAAAAATTTGTACGTAGTTAAGACATGTGAATTATAAAACTGCCAGAAATTAAAGGAAGTATTGCTGTATAAAAAATTAGTATTCATGAAGGTTATAAAAGATTTATAAAACCTTGGAGGACTTTATAATGAGTTAAAAGGGTTGATGTAATAATGAGGTCGTTGTGTAATTGCAATAATTAAAACGATTAATAAAACTTTCTACATAAAGTGCTTCAGTTTTTAATTAAGAAGATTACTGTAATTAAAAATTTGTGAACACATATTTTTAGAATTCTGCAATTTCTTGCTTATTTCTTTTTACGAATATTCATTTCTAAAAGTGTAATTGTAAAACGTTTCTAATTTTAAATATACTTTCTTCCTGAAAGTTCAACTGATTTTCATATAAATATTCAAAATATAAAATTGTTATATTATTAATATCAGAGTTGTAATCAGTTTTTAATTTTTCATCCGATAACAGAACATTTTTTAATTCATTTTATAGCTTAAAAGTTTAATTTCCACATTCAAATGTTTTTATTAGAAGAAGCATATTTTCGAGGTGACTCGAAGAAAAAAATGTAGTTTTTACCTGTAAAAACATCTTTGATAGGTTATTCAACCTGAAAATATTTTGCTTAATTATACCATTTTTATTTCATATCATTTTGATCATGTAACAAAAGTTATTTGCAACAAATGAAGTTACATAGTTGAAAATGGAAAATAATGGTAATTTCCCTTCCTTTTGAATTTAAACATTATTTTAAATAAACTTAAAATCTGCTTAAAGTAATATTTGCTTTGATTTCAATTTTTTGCTACATAAAATGATTTCTCAACTTTTCGAAACATAATCTTAGTAAATAAACATTAAGTATTAAACTACTTCTTGTTTTATTGAAACTAATTTATATAAAACTCGAAAAACTAAAAGAATCAGTTAATATTCTTGAACTAAAATGTAATCCTTGGACATTTTTTTTAATATCCTAAAATTATGCAGAATATATATAATTCTTCCATATATACCGAAATTCTTTAAAACCAAATTTTAAGTTTTTTTCATCCCTCAAAGTCATTAATATCCTTCGAAATTCATAGACATATTTTTATTTTCTTAAAACTTTCTTGGTATTATTTTAATATCTGAATTTTTTAAAGGTTTGGAATATTTGAGAAGTATCTAAAGCAATTTGAAATTAGCCAAATAAGAAAAGCACTTGAAAAGATCTTGGACAAAATTTAGATACCCTAAAATCTTATAAATGCTTAAAAAATTTTAATTCCTTTGAACATTTTAAATTAAAGTAAAATATGTTAAAAATCCCTTGGAATCACGACAAATACCACAGAACCTTTAAAACTCTTTTAAATCTAAAATTTCTTGGAATTTTTAGAATACCCTCTTGCAAATTGAAAATTCCTTGGTGCCTTAAAAATTCCGTAAAATTTCTTAAATTCTCTGAATTCTCTGAAAGCGTTGAAAAATTCCTTGCAAACTTTTAAAATACTTAAAATCTTTTGAATGTCTTGAAATTCAAAATTCCTTGGCATATTTTTAATACCGTAAAATAACTTTAAAATTCGTTGGAATTTTTAAAAATACTCTCTATTAACTTTAAAATTTCTTAGAATCTCTTCAAAGAACCTAAAATTATACTTGGATTATTTAAATATATTAAAAAGAATTAGGAAACTGTTCAAATATAAAGTAATTCAAATCCTTTAAAATTTTCCCTGCTCTTAATAATTCATTGGGGTTCATAAAAATACCTTAAAATCTTCAAAATCCCTTAAGATCCCTTCAAATTAATAAAATCTATTAAACGTTTTTAGAATCGTTTCAAATATCCTCAAATCTTTAAAAATAAAAAAAATCTTCAAAATAATAAAATCTTCGAAAATACCTTCTATAGCTTGTGTCGTTTGTTCAAAATTAAATTTTAATGTTTAATTTTGTTTTTTTAAGAATAAAAGAAAAACTGGGCGTCCTATCAAAAAGTAAGTAATAAGAAATTAGTAGATCTTTTTTTAAGTACATTTTGTATCAATTTAACCTTTTTCATATCTTCCATAGTTGCAAAATTTGATTTTCAAAAAAAGTAGGTTTTCAACAAAATAGTTGAATCTTCAACAAATAAAATGAATTTTTCAACCAGGCAGTTGAATTTACAAGCAGAAAATATGAATTCTCAATGAAAACTCTAAAAGTTAAACTTTCAACTAAAAACCATCAATTGTCACCCATAAATGGATTAGTAAAAATATTAATCAAGAAAATTAATTTTTTTCCGACCCCCCTTGCAAACGCGCCATTGCATGCAAGTGAAGCAGGCGTAATGTGGCCGCTTGCAGTCCATACGAGATATGCACATGCGCTCTCTGCCGCCGGGCCGACATGAAACTTTACGCCCGCTGCATGAAACTTTACGTCCGCTACATGAAACTTTACACCCGATATATACAACTATACGCCTGCTACATGGAAGTTTACGCCCAATAAAAAAAATTGTATTTATCTTTATAAAAATTAAATCTCTGTACCCCACAGTCTCCCTTCTGCTAAGTACGCCATTTCTTCCTTTTAATTATAATTTAAAATAGTCAAGAACACCAAACACCCTTTATCTGCTTAACATGAGTGTTTTCAAGGAGGGTAGGACAAAAAGTATAGTGTGTATCAAGGGTGTAAGGTATTTCGCCTCGTGTGAGTGCCACCCTCGCTTCGCTCGGCTGGCAAATGCACACTCGTCAAAATAACCGTCTTTACGCCCTTGATACTGTTCCAAAAATTTTGGAACAGCGAAATCGTAAGTGAGTACTCCCAGGCCTCTAACACGTTAGAGATGAGTAACTTTGCAAACCAGCCAAATAAAAATATTTTTCAAAATTCTTTTTTTTCTTAATTAACAGAAATTTGGTTGAAAGCCATCGGAAGAAAGCGAAAATTTGATGAAAAGTTTTATAAAATAAAGTCCGCAATATCTTTCTCGGAAGTTTTTTGTAAAAAAATAGCAATGTCATACACCGAAGTATAGGCAATTGATACTTGCATGATTGCAGCATTTGCACTCACTTCGCCATCGCTTGGCAATCGCTTCGCACATGCTTCACACTCGCTTTGTACTCGTTTCGGGATTCTGCCACACCATGAAAATTTCACTCTTCGAAATTCGCCTATTTGGCGCACTTATATCATAAATAACCATTTCAGTTTAAGAAACAAAGTTCGAACAAAACAGTTCAATTTTTAACCAAATTGTAGCATTTTTATCCAAAAGAAATGTATTCCAAACCAAAAATATAATAGTAGACTTTTGAATCAAAAATAAATTATTTTCATTAGAAAATAATTGGATTTTTTATTGGTTTCTATGAATCAGGTTTTTTAAAAAGGGTTAATTAGAGGAATAGGAGGAAGAATGTAAAATAAAATCGCCAAGTTTGAGTTTTTTAAGCATTTCAAAAATAGTTATCAAGCATTTAGTATCAATTAAACTGGAACATAATTTATTATTTTCTTTGAAGCGTTATACAAAAAAAGAATATTTCTAAATTTTTCGGACAGACAAGAATGTTTTTTCGTTCATTAAGCCAACCCATATATTCATTTGTGTCCAAAAGGTAGGAAAGAGAAAAGCCAATAAAGTTGATTCCACTTTAGCGTGTTTTTGCGTGTGAAGCGTGTATTTCAGTAAATGAATTTGCACAAGCGGTTCTCTCAATTCCCTTTATATTCCAATTTCAATTGCTCAGCTACCAATTAAGCGATATATAACTTTTCGTGACTAGAGTCATTATATGGGTAAAAATCAAAAAGTTGGAATTATTCGAATATAAACTGAATGAGAAGAAAGTATTGCAGATCGCCATAAAACATCATTTTTCATACATATTAATTATAATAAGTGAAAAAAATAAGTTTCTTGATTTAGAAGTACGCCCTTATTTAATACAGTGTATACTATGTATTTCTATAAATTAGAAAATATTTCACAAAAATTAAGGGCTTTCGTAGAATTTCGAAGGCTTGAAGAGATTTTCAAATATTTCAGGGGATTTTACAGGATTTCAAAAATTCCATGCAGTTTTTAAGAATTTCCTTGTATTGTTTTAGGATGTGTACATATTTTAAAGGAATTTCAGAAAATTTCAAAGAATTTTTAAGGAATTACAAGGGCCTTTATAAAATTTCTGAGAATTTCGATAATATTAAAATTATTATTAACAATAATAATTTTTAAAGGTACTTTAATAAATTTCCCAAGGTCCCAAAAGAATTTCGTAGGCCTTGAAATATTTTGAGGGATTTCTATAGGAATATCATCAATGTTTATGTACTTTCTCAATATTCTATAATATTTTAATGGTTTTTAGAGAATTTATTCACAGTAATCGAGAGATTCCGTAGAAGTCAACGGTTTTATGGGGGTTTCAAATACTATACGGGAAAAATTAATAGACAAAAATTGTTCACTCGAAAGAAAGCTGCGAATTTATGCAATATTATATTTTTATAGGACTAGTTTTTCTTTTAATTCAAAGAATTATTATTAAAAATAATAAAATAAAAATTATAAGCAAACTACACATGCTATGAATTAAAATGAATAGACAAATGTTGTTCATCCGATAAAGATCACAAATTTTTTATTAATATTTTTTTGTGTATAGGATGCGTATTTGTGCTTTAGTTCGTTTAAGAAAACATTGAAAACATTATTACATACATTATTTTACAATATCTAAATGAGCAGTTCCAAACCGAGTTACTAAAATAAATATGATATACATTTAATATAATAAACTTGAAATTAATGTAGAAAAATTCGAACTCTGGACAAAATCTAGTGTGAAGCACGAGATACCTGATGAGAAAGTGCTTGTTAAAGCCGAAAGAGCTTTAAGAAAAGAGAATTCACAATTAACAAATTACAGTTGTCGATATTTTGAACTTCCATTTTAAAAGGTCTTTGCACAAGTTTGCCTAGAAAATAAAACTATTTGGTTGAAAGTGCGACCATTTGGTTCAAAATTTATCTTTATGGGTTGAAATCTCAACTACTTGGTTACGAATTCAAGTATTTTCTTGAAAATGCATCCCTTTGCAGGTTCAACTGTTTGGTTCTAAACGTAACTGTTAAGTTGATATTTAATTTTTTTGGTTAAATATTCAGTCATGTATGTGAAAATGCAACTGTCTGCAGTTGAAGCTAATTTTTTTTGTATTCACAATTCGAGTTTGAAGATTGGAAAGTTCATCTAATTGCTTAAAAGTGTATCTCTTTTAACTCAAAAATTGTGTGCAAAAAAAGGCCTTTTAGGTTGAAAACTCAACTCTTTCGTTTAAAATTCATCTCTTTTGGTGCATATAAATGATTATATTAAAAAAAAATAATTTTCCTATTTTCGAAGAAAATATCATTGTACGTTATTTATTTAATTTTAGGTGTTGATCAAATCAGAGCAAACAAAAAATTGACTAAAAGGGGTTTGGGAGGGGGGGGGGGTGTTGAAAATGCCTTAAAACTAGCTTGAAGTAGTTTTTGAGTAGCCTTTCATTGATATATTTTCCATCTATTTTAAGTTTTCTATTCGTAGCAATAATGTAAAATTCCATGCATTAAGTTGATGACGCATTCACATCTCAATATCTCATTCATATGTGATTATTGTATGTGACGTTCGGGTTTATGATAACTCAATTTTTGCTTATTTGCTATTTTATAGGTGAGTCAGTAATTACATTTTATGTCTAAAAGTCCTTTAATTTTTGAATACCTTTTATTGTTAAATTTGTTGATTTTCGAACATGGAAAGTAAATTCATTTTTCAAATTTTTCCTCGATAATGGGAGTTTACGAAATCAAATGCTATTTGGAAATCGACTCTCTAAATTTTAATTGGTCAAAATCCAATCAATTAAATCAATACTAAAGATTTTCACAGATAAATAAGTTATGATTTTCATTTTATTGATTGAAATATTAAAATACACTCTTCACAGTTCAAAATGCTTTAAAACCAGGGGAATGAATTGATTGTTTAAGAAAATATATGGGAATAAGTACTTTTAAATAAAATTAATGCAGGTGCGATATCATATTAAATTACAAACGCTCCGAATTCCTTGAATTTCAGGTGAAAATATTGTGTTTTTGACAAAAGATATGGATTTTTTGCCAAAGACATGAATTCTGCAATAAAATTATGATTTTCAAATAAAATCATTAATTTTTGACCAAAAAAACGTATTTTGAACTAAACAGTTTTATTTTCAATCAAAGTAGTTGAATTTGAGATCTGACCGAAAAATATGATTTCTCAACAAAAAAAGTTAATTTTCAACCAAATATTTGAATGTTATACCAAAAAGGATGACTTTTTTACAAAGATGTTAAATTTTCAAACCGAAAATATGAATTTTCTTTAAAATACATGAATATTCAACATAAAATGGAATATGGTTACACTTTTAGTTAAAAAGGATAATTTTGAATATTAAACAAAACTAATTTTCAGCAAAATAGGTAGATTTTCTACCAAATAGTTGAATTTCCAACTAAAAAAATTTAATTTTTAACCCAATAGTTGTATTCTCAATTAAAAAATGTAAATTGTAAACGAAAATGGAATACTTAAATTTTCAGTTAAAAAATAATGTTTAACAAAAAATGTATTTTCAACAAAGTAGTTATATTTTTAACCAAAGTGATAAATTTTTAAATGTAATGATCAATGTCTAACTAAAATACATAAATTTGAAACAAAACAAAATATTTTCAACTAGTTTGATCTACCAAAAAATAAGAATTGTTAACTAAAAAAGTTTGATTTTCAACAAAACTATAATATTTAAATTTTAAATTAAAAGGCTTAATTTTCAAACAGATAAAATCTAATTTTCAACAAAATGGTAAAATCTTCTGCGAAAACAGATTAATTTCCAAGCATACAGTTGTATTTTCAACCAAAAAAGATTAATTTGTAACAAATGGGTAAGTTTTAAAAACAGGAAAGATTTTTAGTCAAAAAAGAAAAGAAGTGTCAACCAAATTGATGAATTTTAAAGTCGAAACGGTACATTTTCTACAAAGCAATTAAATTTCCAAATCAAAAAATAAGAATTTTAATTTAAAAATTTATTAACAACCAAATACTTATATATTTATGATCATAAATAATATATTTGGGATAATAAAATTTTTAACCAGAACAGATGAATTCTCAACTAGAAAATACACTAGTAGACTTTTAAATAAAAAATAAACAATTATTTAGCAAAAATATAGTTGGATTTTCTATTTGGTTTCTATTAATTCAGTTCTTATTTAAGTGGGAAAACGTGAAAAACGGGAAAAGAGGGGAATAAGAAAATTACTGTAAAGCCTACAATAAATAAATTAGAATTTTTATGATTTTTATAATAAAGAATAATAACTTTAAAAAATTGAAGTTCATTCGTATTACTTTTGAAATATTAGTTTAAAAACTAAAAATTTTGCTCAGAAAATATAGTGAATTTTTCTCGCACATTTTTTAAGTTCGGAATACTCCCTGTTTCGTGTCAGTTTTTTTCTCATATTATTATTATTCAAATAATCATACATTTTAATTATCTACAACTAGTATAAATAAATAAAAAATTTTCTTGAATTACATTCTTTTATGTAGGATTATTTACATTAAAAGTGTTTCAAAAATATATAATTATAAATTCGGATAGTGCGCGTGTAGCAATAATTTATTAATAAGTGTATCAGTATATTTTTACTAATTATCAGTGACTGTATCTAGTTGCAGCAATTATTGGAATTTATTTGAGAATAAGTTATATATTGCTGATTGAAATTTAGAGAGGAGATTTTATTTCTACAGTAGTTTCCTCCCTTTTTCATGATCGTGGATTTAAACATGAAAATTATATAAAATGCGTAGCATTTGAAAAACAGGACAATTTTTACCGGGTCTTTTGTTTCAGAGGAAAAAAATAATTTTAATTTGAAATTAAAAGAATTCTTTAATTCGAACACAGACTGCTAATTTGATATCATGCTTTCATTTGAATTGAACAATGAGATACGTGACAATTATTATAAACCAAAATTACGATGTACTTGTTCGATATCGATAATAAATATATGCATTATGTACATACATTTTCTTACAATTGATAGTTTATATTCTCGTGTGACGTATATATCCTTGATTATTTTGCAATAATCTAATAATAAAATGTTTGGATTGAAAACAAAAGAATGTTTATCTTTTATGTTATATGCAATATGTATTCAAGAATTATTTAGAGTATTTATTTATAAGTCTTCATTCATTCAATAAAATAATAAAGCTGAAAAACGTTTAGCGATAAAATTTTTTTAGTCATAAACACGAATTTTCTTTCCTTTCGGATGATAATGCTCGTAAAACCAATGAAGCGTAGTGATAAAAGTTGATAGCAAGAGAACGAGTAACAAAACAACTGATGAAACTAGGGTAAATACAGGGAATTTTGAGAAAAATATTGCAAAAGTCAGGGAATCTCTATAAGATGATAATAAATTTTAAATTTTAAAGTTGTTAAATTTTATTTATCAAAAATTCTATTGTAACAATTTTACAGGATTAAAAATCTGGTCTTTTAATATTACTGATCAGGTAGAATGAAAGATAGGCTTGGGAAAAGTTATCGAATTTTGAAAATGTATTTTGCCGCCATTCTGATATAATATTCTAATTAGTTAACAATTCAACCTTTTTGTGAAAATTCCTCATTTTAGAGTAAAAATTTGTTTCCTTTTGTTCAAAATTAATTTTTTTTTTACTGAAAATTTAACAATTTCGGCTATAGATTAATATTTTTAGTTGAAAATTCATCTTGCCGGTTTAAAGTTGAACTAATTTGCTGAAAACTCTTTCTTATTTGTTCTGAAAAGTTGAACTACTTTATCAACAAAAATTTGATGTTTAAGGTTTATCTCTTTGGTAGAAAATTGAACAATTTTATCGAAGTTCGTTTTATTTTTTGGTTTGAAAATTAATTTGTTTCGACTAAAATGTAACTTTCTATTTTTTGTTTAAAAGCTGATATTTTTTAGTTACTGTTCTACTGTTTTACAGAAAATTGTATTTTGGCTTGACGTTTCAACATATTTGGTGAGTGTTTTCTTGGCTAAAAAATTTGTATAGTTTGAAAATTCGCCTTTTTGTTTGAAAATTCATCTTCACTCAAAAAAAATTCTGGTTGGAACAACCAGAGTTCTAGTTAATTCAACTAGAATAGAGTGTTAAATATTCCCTTACTATAAATTCTGGTTAAAACTATCAGAAGTTTCTGGTTGAAAATTTTCTGGTTACTTTTACCAGAAATTCGGGTAAATGTAACCA
>JAWWLR010000092.1:52411839-52422272 GCA_035041075.1 Acraspis erinacei | reverse complement strand
GTGCCGCAAAAAATGCGAATCTTGGCATTTTCGGGCCAGCTTAGCCGACACTGATGCTAAGCTCATCCAGTAATATCCTTTAAAAAGTATATTCGCACATGATGTTTGTTTGCTGAGATTAGGTTGATTTTCAGGACGGCACTAGGAAGATCTCGTGCTTGGCTGAGAATGGCACTGATGCAAAAGAAGCTAGCTGACTATTTGAAAGTCCTGATCGATCACAAAGATGACCTTCTATCAGAGTACTTTGAGCCAGACGCGTTGATGTTGAGCGAGGAAGCTATAGTCATAATGGGTTTGCTGGTCGGACTCAACGTTATTGACTGCAACTTCTGCGTCAAGGTCAGAAATTAGGTCGATATCCAAGTAACTACCGATAATAGGATATAGCTTCTAATCGATAATGATTAACGAATTAGGAGGAAGACCTCGACTGCCAGCAAGGCGTCATCGACTTCTCTCTCTACCTTCGAAACAGTAATCACATTCCTGGTGAATTGCCTGATGAGGAGCTGGAAAACGACAACATGACAACGGTCCTAGATCAGAAGAATTATATCGAAGAACTCAATCGGCATCTAAAGTAACTATCGTAATTTGTTGAATACTTATTATTGAACCACCGGAAGAAAATATTCAGTCGGCGGTTCAGTTCCAAATTATGCTTTAGTTCTGGTTTAGCAATCCTTTCAAAATTTTAGTGCGACTGTAACAAATCTCCAAACCAAAGTTGAATCTCTGACGACAACAAACGCCCTCATGAAAGAAGATCTCTCGATTGCGAGGAATAGTTACCTTGCTCTTCAGTACGAGAATAAACAGTTGAAAAAAGAACTTGGCATAGATGTCAAAGATTCTACCGAGGTAATTGTTTCATCATTGTTTTGATGGTTTAGTAACCTAATGAACTGAAGATTCCATGATTTGATGACCTCTACAATTATTTCAGAATGGAAAAGCTCCCATCAAAATTTCTGAAACGACCATAGAATTGGAAGAAATCAGAAGTAGGTTAGAATCCGAAAAGAAGCATCGACTTGAGTTAGAGAAGGAAGTTGATCTCCAGGTTAGCAAACCTTTCTAAATCTAAAATCACTTAATAAGTATAGGTAGAAAATGTTGAAAATTTGTTGGTAATTTTGGGAATGTAGATCAGCATCAAGTCGGAAATGGAAGTGGCAATGAAGCTTTTGGAAAAGGACATTCATGAAAAGCAAGATACGATTGTGTCTTTGAGAAGACAACTTGACGACATCAAACAGATCAATCTGGAAATGTATAAAAAACTACAGGTGATATGATGCGTATGAGCAGGGATGATTATGACAATGTGATCTTGATTGAATGACTCAATGTAAAGGTAATTTAATGGAAGGTTGCGTTGACCTGCAGTTTAATTTAATCCTGCTTATCATTCTCCACTTTTTCAATTCCAATTTAGATTCACAAGAATGAAAGATGTTTCAAGATTGCTTGCTACAAAAATGATGTTAAATTTCTCTTACTACAGATAAGGGGCCATCCATAAATTATATAACATATTTTTTGCCATTTTTTACCCCTCCTGGCCCCCGTTAAATAATTTGTAGAGAAGTGGTTTGGACCTCCCCTCCCCCGGACTATGTTACGTAATTTTTCGAAAAATTTTTAGCCAAATCTTATTAAATACAATTTAGGTACAATTTCGGTGTGTCGGCTTGTCCGGGAAATGACCGGGAATTTAATGAGAAAAATCGGGAATTTACCTTTGATCGCACTAAAATTTATGTTTTCATTATTTTAATATTTTTTGTCAATTTAGAAAAATTATTTCTTTTTCTCCTACAGTTGTAGGCCATGCAAGTGTGTATTAGGTTACGGATTAAAAAATGTAGCAATTTTTTTTATAAGAAAACCCCTTTGCAAGAATTGCACAGAGTTTGTCGCCATTTTAAATTTCTCTATTATAAATTTTCGATAAAGAAAGTACTTCAATTATTTTTTAGAGCATAAGTAATATTTTCAGAAGAAATATTTTTTAATTGTAATAGAAAATTTTTATTACATTAGTCGTTGCAAATTCATATATTTTTATTTAAAAATTCAACTATCCCTGGTTAAAAGTTATATTCTTTTTTTAAAAATTAATTTTTTGGTTAAAGATTCATCATTTTCATTTAAAAATCATCTCTGGTTGAAAATGTAACTACTTTGTTCAAAATCAATTTTTTTTAACTAAAAATCTAAATATTCCAGTTGAAAGTTCATCAGTTTGCTTAAAAACTAATTTATTCAGTTGAAAATTTCACTGTTTCACATTTAGTTAAAAATTAATCTTTTCTAGATTAAAATTCAACAATTAGGATCAACATTTTTTTTAAAAATTTGTTTCTTTTTTTATTGAAAATATATTTTTTTAGACTGAAAATGTAACTATTATTCCAGTTGAATATTCCATAATTTGAATTGAAAATTCACCTCATTTGTCCAACATTCATTTTCTGACTAACAATTTAATTATTTAATTTTTGTTGACAAATTATGTGTTTAGTTGAAATTTCGTTTTTTTGGGTAGAAATTTAGTTACAAATTCATCAGCTTGTGTGAACACGTACCTAGTTTTTTTTAAGTTAGTTTTTTTATTGCTTAAAGTTTTTTTGTTGAATGTAATTTTTCCAACTGAAAATTAAACTTATTTCAATTATTGAATATTCCTTAGTTTTTATTCAAAAATAATCTGTTTAATTGAGCATTAATTTTTTAAGCTTAAAATTAAATTATTTTAGTTTTGGTTGAAAATTTATATTTTTTGGTAAAAATTAATTTGTTGTTGAAAATTCAATTATTTCAGTTGAAGATTCATCGTTCGAATTGAAAACTCAACAATTAGGTTGAAAATTGAAGTATTTTCTTCAAAATCAGGATTTTTTAAAAAATTAATTTTTTCAACTACATGTTTAATCATTCCATTTTTTGTTAAAAACTGATATTTTTAGTTGAAAATTTAAGTATTTGTTTCAAAATTCATTTATTTTGCAATGTTTACTCTGTTGTGTTAAATGATGTTCAAAATGAACTTAATTAATTGAAATAAATGTTTGCTTTTGTCGGCAATTATGAATGTTACTTTTAGTTGACAGGAAAATTGAAAAAGTTGACCGAGAAAAACCAAAACATGACTGGGAATTTTAAATCGTCCATCGAATCGCCACACTGAAGGAGAAGTAATCAAAAATTTAATTTTGTACAATTTTTAAAAATGAATAACATATATGTACAATTATTTAATATTGGCTGTGCATTTTTGTAGATTTTTCGACGAGCTCAATGTTACCTAAAATAAAACGAGAATATAGAATCTTCTCAAATCTTTGATCCGATCATTTAATTTTATATTATTAATAATAATTTAGAAGATCGAAACCCTTTACTGAAGGGTTCATATTCTTTTTAGGTAAATTGTGCAAAGCCCGATAAACTTAAAAAATGTTGAATGATTTTGTAGCTAGTATTATTTTGAAAAATTGTGAAAAAACTTTGTTTTTATGGATATTTTTTAAAAACCTTTTAAATGTTTTAACTTCTTTTATATCTTTGGAAATACCTTAAAATATTTGAAAATATTTCCAATCCCTTGAACTCATTCGGAATTCCTTACAATTTCTTAAAGCTCCCAAAAATTCTTTGCAATCTTTTAAAACTCCCTTAAATTTTTAAAATCTATTCAAATTTGTTGAGACTTATTGAAACTCTTTAGAGTTTTAAAAATTCAATTTGTTGAAATTTTATAAAAATATTATAAAATCCGTGTGAATCTTGTGAAGTTAGATAAAATCTCATGGTATTTTTTGAAATTCCTTGAAATATTTTAAGTCCTATCAAATTCTTTGAGATCCTGGAAAATTGATTAAAATTTCGTATTCGTAGCCTTTAAAATTCCTTAGAATCACTGAAATCTTCGGATATCTGATAAAATCCGTAAAGTCCTACAAAATTATTAAAATCCTTGAAATTTGGTAAATCCTTCGAAATATTTGAAAACACTTTGACATTCTTTAATGCTCTTGAAAATTCTTTGGAGTCATTTAAAATACCATTTTATGGTTAACATTCTTTAAAAATATCGAAATCTATTAAAATTTCTTAGAATATTTGAAAATTTCTTCAAATTATTGAAGTCCTTGGCATCTCTCAATTTTTGTGAATAAATTCATTGAAATTTCATTAAAATATTATAAAATTCCTTTAAATCTCGTATAATTACATCAAATCTGATGAAGTTCCCTGGAATATTTGAAAATTTGTTCAAATCTTTGAAATCCATTGACATCACTTAATTCTTTTGCATAAATTCTTTGAAATTTCATTAAAATATGACAAAATTCCTTGGAATCTTCTTTAATTCTCGAAATCTATTGAAATACCATGGAATATTTGAAAATATCTGTAAACTTTATTCACTTTTTGGAATATATAAATTCTTGTGAAGAAATTATTTTAAATTTTATTAAAATATTATAAAATCTCTTGAAATCC
Source organism: Acraspis erinacei (assembly GCA_035041075.1). Taxonomy (NCBI): domain Eukaryota; kingdom Metazoa; phylum Arthropoda; class Insecta; order Hymenoptera; family Cynipidae; genus Acraspis; species Acraspis erinacei. Next base: position 52,417,757 of record JAWWLR010000092.1, on the reverse strand, counting down.
TGTAAAATTGGATAAAATATGATATTCCTTGAAATTCCTTGGAATCTTTTCAAATAGTCTAAAATATTTAAAATCTTTTTGGTACCATGGAATATTTAAAAATATCTTTAAATTTTTTCAAACCTTTAAAATATCTAAATTCTTGTGAATAAATTAGTTCATTAAAGTACTATAAAATCCCTTGAAATCCCGTAAAATTTGATAAAATATGACATTCCTTGGAAACTTTTCAAATATTCTAAAATATTTAAAATCTTTGAAGTATTTGAAAATATCTTTTCAATTTTTGAAATCCTTTGACATATTTAAATTCTAGTGAATAAATACTTAAAAAAATTATTAAAATATTATAAAATCCCTTGAACTTCCTTGGAAATTTTTTCAAATATTCTGAAATATTGAAAATACCTTAAAATCTTTTTTGAAATCCTTTAAAATCCCTCCATTCTTTTAAATAAATTCTCTAAATTTGATGATATTCCTTGGAATCGCTTAAAATATTTGAGCTTCTATAAAATCATTTTGAATCCAGAAAAATTCTTTAAAATACTTTAAAATTACTGAAATCCACCGAAATCTTATTGAAAAACTACGTTGGACTACGTTGAAATTCCTCAAAAATCGATTGAAATATTAGGAATATTAAATATTAGAGTATAAGGTATTAGACAAAAAAAAATATTTAAAATCTTAATTTTTTTTAATATTTGAAAATCTTTGAAATAATTTGAAATCCCTCAATTTTTATGAATAAATTCTCTGAAATTTCATTAAAATATTATAGAATTCATTGAAACCGTGGAATTACATAATTTATTGAGGACCTTTACAAATTCTTTAGGATTACTGCAATTTTAGAAAATTCCGTAAAATCCGTTTAAATTCCTGAACTTTTTGTTTAAACCTGAAAAGAACTTAAAAAATGTAAAATAATTTGCTGGTAGTAGTAATTTAAAAAATGATGACTAACTGTTATTATGGACATTTTTCCAAAGAATGATGGTGAAAAAAATCAAAGTAGTAATCCATTTATACCGATATGAAGCCTTTATAAGATTATTGCAATCTTTTATGATAAAGTTGATAAAACTTTTAGATATTGTATATTATAATGTTGGTTACATAGATTTCATATGGGAATGATTTGTTAAAAATATTACGTAACAGGATCAATGTACCACCAACCCCATTCCGATTGTAAAATTTTTCCGAAGTCCCTCCCCCCAAAAACTTTTCCGTAATTAATGGATAGCCCCAAAAAAGTAAGTTCATTCAGGAAAAAACTGGTATTTGGTTACTGGAATTCAAAAATGGAATTATCTGATAGATAGTTATTGTCCGAGATGCCATCAGTCCATTTGTACATTGTCATAGTCATTCCGTTTAATTTTTTATAGATACTCTGCTATGATGTAATAATCTGCATAATTATAAAGTAATCCCAGTTGTAAGTTTAAAAGGTTTCCTTCCAGCAGATTTACAATCCCTTCCAAGATCCAAGAGAATTTAGTAAATTTTTGATAGTTAAGAAATTATAACATGTTTTTGACTGATTAGTTAAACTTTGATTATTCACACGTCTACACTTATAGGAGTGTGAGTACGAGTTGACACAAAAGGGAGAGATGGTGAGCCGCCTGCATGCAAAAACAAATCAAATTGGAAAGCTTTTGAACAACCTCGATAAATACAACAGATTAATGAAGGATGGAGAAATGCGCAGTCCTACGACTCCAAATGGCACGAAATCGATTTTGAACAAATCTAGTCCCACCTCTCCAAAAGAATTTTTAATAGATAAAATTCCCGAATTCCGATCGAGTAATCAGACAAATCGAAGAAGCATTTGTCTTTCAAGTGAAGAGCAGTCCTCGACTTCTGGTGAAAAACCGAAGGAAGAAGTTGCTCAGGGCGGCGAGAATAATTCCCAAACGACCAATTAATTTTTTCAAATTTGAGTTCTCTTTCTAACTTTATGCGTGTATCTATATTTTATGATCTGTATCAACCCTCATTTTTGAACAAGGTGAAATACAAAATTGTTGATTGTTTGGGTCTACTTGTGATATGTTGTATAAAGAATTTCGCAATGTTAAGGACTGTATTTATTAATGTATATATATATATATATATTATCTCATATGATTTGCAATGCAATTTTGCCCTGTTTAATAATGATGGCTGATGAAAAAAATTATTATTTTCGTACATCTTGCTTTGATTTGATAAGTGAGATTTTTCAGTGATGGCTGGATGCCAGGAAGTATCGTTTTCGCTACGAAACAAATTTTATTGTATCGTACCTCAGCTGCTTCTTCGTTCTAGGACTACTTCATTAGCATATACTATCGGCGAAATTTCCACTGCTTCCTTATTCAAGGACTACTTTATTAAAGTATGCTATTCGTAATCTATTCCAGGCATTCGGTGACAAAGGCATACTTTCATCAAGAAATTGCAGCAGAATTGTTATGTAATTTTTAAATTGATTAATTAAATTAAAACGGGAATGTAGTAAAATTAAAAAGAAAACATAGGGCACAGGCTGGCGACTTGACAGGGAAATGACTGTGAATTTTATTGACTGGGAAAAACCGGGAATGGAATTAAAAAACTGGAGATTTACAGTTTTCATTATTTTAATAATTTTTGTCAATTTAGAAAAGTGATTTCTAATTTATCTACAGTTTCAGGACACATGAGTGAAAATAATGATCGGTAAATAAATTAATCGATAAAGAAATGTAGTTTTTCTTGGAACTGGCAATTTTTGACATTGAGCGGGAATTTTTAAAAAGAATTAAGACTGGGGTTTAGAAGAAAAGGGTTTGAAAAATACGATCCAAGTCAAAATTCGTCAAAATATAAAAGTTTCTTATTCCAAACTTTAGAAAAAGAGAGTACTTAAATTATTTTTTACAGTAGAAGTAGTATTTCAAAGAAGAAATAATTCTGAATTATTATTACTTTTTTTTTAATTTTGTCGTTGGTAATTTATTTTTCTAGAAATTCGATTTTTTTGGTTAAGAATGAGATTTTTAACGGAAATTCGTATTTTCCATTTTTGGTTAAAATTTTATCGCATTTTTGAGAAAATTAAACTATTTGGTTAAAAATAGATATTTTTATTTAAAAATCTAATTTTTTTTTGGTAGAAAATCTATTTTTTTTTAGAAAATGATTTTTTTTCTTTGAAAAATAAACTCGTTGTTTAAAATGTGTTCTTTTTGGTTAAAAATTGAAGTATTTCAGTTAAATATTCATCATTTTAGTGTAAAATTCATCTTTTAGGTTATAAACAAACTTACTTGGAAATAGAAAATCTTTTGTTGAAAATTAATTTTTTTAAATGAATATTCATCATTTTAATTAAAAATTTAAATCTTTGGTTGAAAAATGAGGTATTTGATTGAAAACTTGTTTTTTATTTGGACGAAAAGCAATTTGTTACCGAAAATTTAATTATTTTCCTGAATATCCGATTTTTTTGTTGAAGAATTAAATTTTTAACGAAAAATTCAACTATTCCATTTTTTGTTGAAATGTTATCTTTTTCTAATAAAAATTGAAATGTTTGGTTAAAAATGGATATTTTTTATTTAGAAATTAAACCATTTTTTTTATTCTTTTAATTTGGAGAAAATTAATCCTTTTGATTCAAAATTGATCTTTTTGGTAGGTATCAAATTCAACTATTTCAGTTGAAGATTCATAATTTTAGTTGAAAATTCATCTGTTTGGTTGCAAGTAAATATTTTCAACTGAAAATTTAACAGTTCCATTCTGGGTGAAGAATTTACCTTTTCTAGGTTACAATGTAACAATTTGGATGTAAATTTGTCTTTAAATCGATATTCATTTATTTCGTTGAAAATTCACATCTTTTGTTAAAAATCGAGTTTTTTTTTTGTAAAAAATAATTTTTTTCTTTGAAAGTTAATTTTTTATTGAAGATTCATCATTTTAATCGAAAATTAATTTCTTTGGTTGAAAAATGAGTTATTGGATTAAAAACTTGTTTTTTCTTTGAATGAAAAGAAATTTTTTACCGAAAATGTAACTGTTTTCCTAAGAATCCCATCTTGTTTGGTTAAGAATTAAATTTTTAATGGAAAATTCAACTATTTCAATTTTGGTTGGAATTTTATCTTTTTTTAATGTAAATTTTTATTTTTTAATTGAAAATTCATTTATTTCGTTGGCAGTTCACATATTTTGTATTTAAAAAACTACTTTTTTAGTGGAAAATCGACTCTTTTGGGTACAAAATTATTTCATTTTTGAAAATTAATCTCATTGTTTAAAAATTCGTCTTTTTGTTTGCAAATTCAACCATTTTGTATTTCAGTTAAATATTCATTTATTTGGCAATTTGTTGCTTTTTTGTGTTTAAGGACGGTTAGAATGATCGTCATGATTTAAAATAACTTGACCGGGAAAACCGGGAAATGGCCGGTATTTTGAAATAGTTCGTCGAATCGCCACCCTGAACAATAATTTCTGCATTATTTTCTATTTATTTGATGGAGATAATTTGAATGCCTTTGTCTCTTTGAAGTGCCTGATTTGATTGCCTAGGCGAAAGTCAATGTGCAATGTTGCCTACGATGTAATTACATTTGTGATAAATGCACAATTTCATAATATGTCTGATTAATCTTTATGGACGTGTACAAATTGTGATACATATTAGGGCATTACGAAAACATCTTTTTCATTTTTATTTAGCAATCGTTGCTTTCAGGAGTGCGAGAGCTCGCTTAGACATAAAACAGAACTGATAGCTAAGCTGGAGGCTAAGACATTTTCCATGACTGATACTATCAACAGAATGGATCAAAAGTACGTTTTTTGATCTTTTTTGCCTCATTCAGGTATTTTTTTATAGAGCACACTTTGTTTTTTTTATGATTTGACAGTACGAAAAGGCTTGGCGAATACGAAAAAGCGAGAAAGTTATTTGAAAGCGATGCAAAAGTGAAATTTGACTGGTCCCTAAAAATTTGTTCCTCTAGTTATAGAAACCTTATAGTCATACTTAAGAATTGCGTTTGCAAATTCTGTTAGGAAATTTACAATATTTTACAGACAAATTTGTCTTTAATCAGAATTTTTCGGACATTCGAAGATGTTCTTTTTTTGAACCAAAATAATCTGGCGAAAATGTGTTTACTTGGATAAGAATAATTTTAATACAGAATTTGGGAATAAAAGTTCTGTCGCAGATAAAGACGTCCTTACTTTTTAGAACACTGTGCTTTAAGCAAAATGTGTGCAAAAATAAATCAAGGTGAAGATTGCTTGTACAAGGATATGATTGAATAAATTCATGATATAAAAAATGGATAATTCTTTATTACAAACAAGGTTAGGCTTAAGAAATTGGTTTAAGTCCTTTATTTCAGGATGGTCGCTGACCGGAAGAACCGGGAATTATCCTGAAATGTTGAGCTCCGGGAAAAAGCCGGGAAATAGCCGTGAATTTGGTGGAAACCCGAAAATTTTTCAAATTTGTTTTTAATTTTTCAATAAATATCAGTGATTTTTAATTTAATTTTTCGTTACAAAATCAATGTTCCTTTTATACCCTAAATTTGCAGATTTAAACCTTGTATTGTTGCATTGTTTAAATGCAAAAATTTATTTTCATATTTGAGAACCAAAACTCCCTTTTTAGATATTTGAACTATAGTAATTACGTAGTTAGCTAGAAACCTCAACTTTCGGTTGAATATTGGTCCTTTTGGATTAAAAATTCATCTATAAAAAAGTAATCTTTTTTGGTGGAAAATTCATCTTTTATGGTTAAAAGGTAATTATTTTTAATTGAAAAGTAATAGTTTTTATTTGAAAAGTCTATGATCTATTTAAAGTCTGCTATTTGGTCGAAAATATATATATATATATATATATATATA
>JAWWLR010000092.1:52323631-52334302 GCA_035041075.1 Acraspis erinacei | reverse complement strand
CCGCCTTATGTAGAACTCACCAATACACTTCTCTGTATCAAACACCCAAAATTTCTTGTGTGAATGATACCGACTCCTACACATTCATCTAACCACGTGAAAGTCTTCACATTTAAGTGTAAACATTCAAGTAAGCACACTTAATTCACCATGTGAGAAGTGTACGTCTATACGTTAAAGTCAACACAGTAAAGTGTACACATAATAACTCTACACATTAATTCTTTTGAATTGTTAAGTTCAGCGTGGAGACTTGCATGTGTGGGTTTAAAAGTGTAGACTCGACGTTTACCCTGAATGTGCAGAGTTCATATCATGTGTAGATCCGATATGTGTACAGTGTTAAAAATATCTGGTTGAATTATCAACCACAATTGGTTGAAGTTTTATACAATGACGGTTGTTAAAATTTCAACTAATTGTGAATGAAAAATCAGCTGCATGTGTAATTGAAATTTCAAGTAAACCGTTGAAAATTCAACTACATGTAATTGACATTTGAATAAAGCGAAAAAAATGTATTTGGCACAGTTAATGAATTTCAAAGAAATTGCTTTTTAAATAATTAAAAATATTTAATAACCCCCATAAACTTTCCTTAAAAATACTGTGCTTTCAAATTCACTAAATGTACCAAAAGAATTCTGAGAAGGAATCATGCGTTATTTCGTACGTTTGTCAAGACGTGCTGACCTCGAAAAGGTCGACTTGAGCATGTCTCAGTTTTGAGACGAAGCCAGACTTCGTGCGTTTTCGTACGTTTGTCAAGACATGCTGAAGTCGAAAAGGTCGACTTGAGCATGTCTCAGTTTTCAGACGAAGCCAGACTTCAATTTATGTCTTGGAGACAAGTTTCTATGGCTTGAAGGTATATATTTATGTCTTGAGCAGCATATTTATGACTAAAAGACGAACGGTTTATTACTTCGAGTGCATACCTGCCCTAAAAAAGGGTTATTCTGACTGTCATAAAAGCTAATCTTTGTTAATGATTAAACAATCTTGTATATTTTTATACAAGATATATATCCAATCAATTCATTTACGAATTATCATTTGTATTATGCTTGTTTGACGAGGATACCGAAAATGTTGTTTGTTTTCACGTATTCCTAACGGCTTAGGAGATACTCGTTCAGACCCACAGAATCTGCATGTTTTTATTAAAAATATCTAATTTAATAATTACAGATTTTTCATTCATCAATTTTAATTTCATTTATGAGCCGAAAAAGGTTCGACCATCGCAGCCAAGACAAGGCTCGTCTTGAGACAAGTGAAAGTCGTTTTAGCCAAGACAAGGCTTGACTTGAGACAAGCAAAGGCTGCCTTACCTCACATGACCATAAACGTAAGACGAAGGCGTATGTCTCGGCTCAGTTTTGAGACGCAACTAGACATCGATGTCTTGGAGACAAACTCAAGACATCATCAAGTCAAACTCAAGTCGAAGCATTTTTACTCGGGCAATTATGAAATTTTCAATAAAAGTACATTTTCAATAAAATGATTGAATATAACCTGTAGATGCAAATAAATTCAAAACGATGATAAGTTTAACCGAATGAAATTTTCTATATTTTAAATTTCTAAACGGCTAAACGTGTAAATTATTACTTTTTAAGTTTTTTGTTTCACAAAAAATGCGCCTAAAAATAATAACTTATTTTACATTTAAATCATATAAAAAATAATCTAATCCAAGGAAATAAACGTAATACAAAATAGGTATTGAACCTCTAACTTTAACTAGTTTGTGGCCTTTTTCTTGTATTTAATTGTTCAAGATTCGTTATCGAAAAAGTATTGGGGATCTGATCAGCACTAATTAAATTAATAAATGTTGAAAATCGTTTTAATAAAATTCTTTTTAAAAATTTAAAAGACTAAGTTGATAAATCAGTCAAAGTAAATGTTATTTATAGAATATCATATCTTAATTATAATATGATTTACATTGAACAAAGTTGTAGACCCTTAAACGTTAGAGTCAAGAAAGACAAAATTTGTAGAAAAAATAAATAAAAAGTAACAGACATTTATCTAAGTATGCTTGCTCATACTTTCAACATTACAATTTAAATATTAAAATCGTTAAAATTTAACATATAGGACACATCCTTGGAAAGGATTTACTTTAGAAATGATTTATATAAACATAGATGAAAATGCAGTAAATTTTAAAATAAACATCAAAAGATTAGGAACAATATCATAATCTCATTTCACAAATCAAAATCTAAAAATGATTTACAATTTATTCATAATTAATTATAATCCAGGATATTATCCTGAGATACTTGTAATCCGAAATGTTTGAATGTTTGATTAATCTACCTTTTTTTGAAGATATTCTTTGTTTTCTATCATCTATAATCTTAAACTTTCTGATAAGATAACTATATTTTTGCTCTTTTATCATTCGATAGGATTCTTCGTTTTCTTAAAACAATTTCGTCTGAAGCAAAAGACCTTGGATAAAAATGGATCGAAGTGAGGAACCTCACATAACGACTTTGTGAGGATCTTTACTTGGGGTGATTGCTAGAGAGATTGATCAGCAACCTGGATCGGATCAGTGTTGCGGAGCTACCATATGACTTAAATAAGTAATACGATATTTTCAGATCAATCTAAAAATTATATAACCCCTTCCTCACACTAATCCCCTCCCCGCCGAGTGAGTCACGCCTACCCTCAAAGGGAAACGGCTTAATGGTGTAATAATGAATAAATACGAACTAGTGCAACCGCTCTAAGGACTGTCGCGAGACGCGCCGTCTGACTAAAGCCGGTCGCCACCACTTGTGAGCGGTGAATCGAGCGCTCGGCTGTATAATGGGTGCTGTACAGTTAAACTGTAGTCTGAGCTCCTCACTTCGTCTGATTGCAACTCGCTAATAAAAATTTCTACATTTTTAAATAAAAAGTAAATTAACGCTTAAAGTCTTCCGACTTCAACGATATCATCACTTTTACCGTAAAAAATTTTGGTCAATAGTTAGAGGGAAAAACATTTTAAAAAATACGGATTTTCGGCCTCCATTTTCAAGCGTCGACTTTCACCTGTTCCGAGAACTAGATCGACGTTAGCAAAAATTTGAAAACTGCACAGATATTCTTTCAAAATCTTTTGATGCAATACATTTGTCAACATTCTGAAATATTCGAAAATTTACTTTTTACGGAGATTTATTTCTAAATACCTTAGATTGAGTTTTATTATGCGAGTGCAGTTCAATAACTAAATGTAAAATAAAATAATTGTCACTCAAGAAACATTATTTTGAATATTTCTCAGCCTATCTACTTTTTACATGTGTGCCACCACAGTAGGAAAAGTAGTAGAAAAAAATATCCTTTCGATTACAATAGGAATTGCAGAAGTAAACCGACTCTGTTACTATTGTCATCAAAAGGGTATTTTTTGCCTACCATTCGTCTTTCTGTGCCGGCCCAGGCGCCAATACTGATTAAAGTCAGAAATATTCAAGATTACATTTTTTTGTTTAAAAAGGATTTAGCATAAATTTACATATTAAACTGCACTCGCATCACAAAACTAAACATGTGGAGCCTTTAAATGACTTCTCATCCTCATTCCTTTTCAAGATAAAATCTGTAAATAAATCTCCTTGACAAATAATTTCTTAAATACTTCAGCTTTTGAATAATGTATTGCATTAAAGAATGATACGGATATAATATTGATTTTTCCAGATTTTTGCTAACGTGGACCTCGTTCTGGGAACAGGTGAAAGTGGACGTTGGAAAAAGGACGCAGAAAACGCCTGTTTTTTTATCGTATCGTTGAATTCGGAAGACTTTATACTTTCAGCTGATTTTTGGCCATGAAATTAGTTTTTTAAAGATATTAATAAATAACGGTTTTTCTCAAAAGTAATTATATGATTCTATCTAGTGAGCAAAAATATTTTTCGGGAGCTTTTATAAAATATGATGAGAAAGCGTAAGTTTCAATTTCCCGAACACTTTAATATCCAATCTGTCATGTTATAGCTCGAAAAAAGATGCGATGCATGAGTTTAACATCATTGTCTTAGATACGGCGAAATAAGATGTTAACGACGTTCTTTTACTTTGCCGCCACAAGCCTTACCTTTCATCTTTTTACGTCCAAAAGAATGCCAGTCTTTTAGGGAGTTTCCTTTAAACTTTCAGCGGAAATTCTAAGGCTGAAGTAAACAGGGTTTTCTCTCAATCTAGCCGTGGAATATCCGGTTAAAAAACTTTACCTACAATATTATAGTTTTTAATTTTTATCGCGTAAACTAGCAAAAAAGCTTTTTTTCAGATTTAGAAATAATCTAACTTTAGGGGTCGTTCATAAGCTGCATTACCAATTTAATCCGCAGAACCGAGAGAGAGAGAGAGAGAGACGCTGCTTAGTCAAGTGTGACAAAGAGCATAATGGCCGCACTCTTAGCGGGTTAGTTGCATCAGGTTGCGACTTGCGGCAAAATACAACAGAAATTATTAATGCGACTCTGCCTGTTTACGTTTGGGTTCTTTCGACTTAAGATCAAGGCCTCTGCAAGCTATATCCGAAACCGTTATTCATTCTCGGTTCCAGTATATATTTGACCACCCCGTTGTCCTCGTTGACAACCGTACTTTTTTCTGGCAGCCTTCCCCCCCCCACCCCCTCACATAAACATAATGTAGCCCTAAAGTCTATCACAACATAGGAAAGAGAGCTATTTTCCACGAAAAAAGGGTAATAATGGACGAATAAACTCTTCCGAATGAAATTAATGTAAATTCCATATTGAACACAATATGAAACACTAATTCCTAGGATTTCAGGTCTAAATATATATTGAATTTTCAACAAACAAGATTAAATAATTAATACATCAATTTTATAACAAATAATTGAATTTCGTACTTATAATGGACAAATTTCTGGCCAAACATGTTCAATAAAAAAATTAAATTTTAAACCAAAGAGGTGAATTTGCAAAAAATATTAATTTTTAACAAACTAGTTAAACTTTCAACAAAGTAGTTGAATGGTTCAATTTGAAAGCCAAAAACATGAATTGGCTACAAATCAGTTGAATTTTTATCCCGAAATTATGCTATAAAAAACTTATTTATTAGCAAAAAGTTTCATTTAATAAAAATATTTTAATTTCTAACAAAAAAGTTAATTATCAACCAAATAGTTTACTTTTCCATCAAATTGTTGAATACTCGAGCAACGCAGATTAATTTAGACACAAGCAAGTTACAGTTTTAATACAAAATGATGAGTTCTCAAACAAGAAGACTCAGTTACGACCATAAGAGACGAATTTTTAAAAACTACATAAATATTTTCAACGGCAAAAAATAAATTTAAATAAAATATAACTTTCTAAACAAAAATAGTACAGTGAAATTGTTAGTTAAAAAAATTAATCTCAACCAGAAAAGATGAGAATATATAACAAAAGAATTACATTCTCAACAAAAGAGATCAACTTTGAAGCTAAAATGATGAATAATAAAAAAATGGATTTTCAACTAAGAAGGTGAATCGTAAAAAAAACTCTGAATCTTTAACAAACGAGTTTAATTCTCTAGCAAATAGTTGAATTTTCAACTTATAAAGAATTCATTTTTAATAAAAAATAGAATAGTGCAGTTTCAACATAAAAGTTTTTTTTACAAAAAAATGAATTTTAGGCCAAAGGGGTATATATAAATGAAATATTAATTTTTAACGAACTAGTATAACTTTTAAACGAATAATTCAATTTTTACATTCAAAACTGAATTTTCAACCAAATAGTTAAATATTTAACCAAAGGATAAATTTTGTAGAAAGAAGAATAATTTTGTACCAAAAAACATGCATTTTTAACCAAATACATAAATTTAAGAAAATTGGTTGGATCTTGAAGCTAAAAGGGCGATTTTTTAAAACAAAAAGTTAATTTTTTTACCAAAAATTTAAATCTTTATAAAACAGTGAATAGTTTAACATTCCACCAAAATGTTAAATCCTCAACTGAAGCAGAATAATTTAGATAAAAAAATTTGCCTTTTTAACCAAAATAGATGAATTTTCATTCAAGAAGATTATTATTTGACCAGAAAGACTAATGCTTAACAAAATACATGAATTTTCAACTAGAAACAAATTAATTTTCGATACAAAATATCAGTTTTTAACCAAAAAAGGAATAATTACATTGTTATTTAAAAACATTAATTTTCAACGACAAAAAAAAACTAATTATCGCCAAAATAATTCAATTTTCAACCAAAGAGATGGATTTTCAATTCAAATGATGAATCTTAAGATAAAATTCAACAAAAAAGAGATATTTGAACCCTGAGATTCATTTTATAAAAATAGAATAGTTAATTTTCAACCAAGGAGATGAGTCTACAACAAAAAGAATGCATTTAAAAAAAAATTGTTTAACTTTTAACCAATTACCTGAATTTAAAGAAGAAGAATTCTGGAAATTTTGTCATCGGGAAACGTTGTAAATGTTATCGGAGTTCGTAAGATTATATGTAATTCCATAGACCCCCCCCCCTCCTGTTTACCCACCGTAGTATTTAGCGTGACCCCCCCCCTTCACATTTATGGACGATTCCTTAAATATGAATAATATAAAACAATTAAATTATTTAAAAAGCATTCGATGTTTTATATAAGAATTAAAAATTTATTATTGATAATTCTTAAGTGGATTAAATATTAGAAAAATGTGACAATGTATAAAAAACATTCAAATTAGCTCAGAGCTTCTCCTGCTTGCGGCAAAATCCAATACGCACCAGAAGTAAGCCTTTCGTTTGCGAATAATCGCTCAGAGTTTCCATATTTAGCATTGCCTTGCTCGAAATAAAATCTCATGAAAAGAAGTTTCACGTAATTCAAATTTTTAGAGGTTTTAAATATACTCAGCCTCCGAGGATTCATTAACGCAATAACAATTTCTTTTATTTCTTCTAGGGCAGTCATGAAGCTTATTAATTATAATTGGGAAAATTAACTAATGTGAAATACATATTAACGAGCGTTTTTCATAAAATCCTAAAAAGGTTTTTTAATTATTTAATAATAATGTTATTATATGCATATATTGCCATTCAAGGTAAGAAAGCGTGCTTTTGTCTCTTGATTTTGTGTTTATCATCCGGTTTGACAGTTTATTAGTAGGGCCGACTCATATATCCCGAAAAATATCATTCCTGATACTGCAGCATTCCCGAAATTAAAATTTCTCTGTATAATGAAAACCTGGGTAGGAAAATTCCCGAATAATAAAATTCCCCAACAGTTTATAATGTTATCTAAACTGGAGAATCCTCGAGTTCAGACAATTAAAAAATAGATTTTGATTTCCGCTTAAATTTAAAATAAAAATAAATGCATAAAAATTGTATAAATGAATAAAATTGAAAACACGTGTGCTTCGAACCAAAAAAGAAATTTCTTGGTAGGTTTTCTCAGAACCTATTAACATTACTGAAACAAACCTTTCAGGATTCAATTCACAGTTTCTTAAAATATATATATTTTTAAATTAACAATTAGATTTTTATGAACGGTTTTTGTCTTGTAAAAAATACAATGTACATATTCAAACAAAATTTTGCAGTCAAAAATACATTTTGTTGTCATTTTGTTATTTTTTTTAAATAACTTTAAACATTAGGATTTTTGCTTATAAACATATTTGATTATTTTATTTTTAACAAATAAAATTTCACAAAGAACAATTTTCCCAATTTCTTAAATGAGGAATTTTTTAACTCAGGAATTTTCTAGTTCGGCAATTTTTTGCCGAGAATGTTATAATTAGAATTCGAGAGTTTCCAAACTGGGAAATTTTATTTTTCGGGATTTTCCAGTCGTTCACTGATTATAAGAAAGTAAATCAATGCTGTTATTTTTAATGTTAAAAAGTGAAGAATTTGCCATTAAAGATGTATCAAATAAAATAAATTAACATTTTTAATTTTCAAAATTGAAGTATTTTGAAAAAGCATGTAAAATGTAATAATTTTTCTATTATACGTATTAAATATTGAAGAGTTTTTAATTGCAAATATTCCAAATTAAAGGGTTTTAATTTTAAAATATTTAAAATTAAAGAATTTTAAATTTCAAATAATTAAAATTCAAGAATTTTTAATGGAATTTTTTTTCTAAATTTAACTATTCTAAAAAGACATTCAAAATTGCATATTTTTAAAATAAAAATCTTGAAAATTGATTACTTTAAGTTTATATAGGTTTAAAATTCATGAATTTTCCGTTGTAACTGTTCAAAATTGTAGAACTCTGAATTCTATATCTACGAAATGAAAGAGTTTTAAATTTTTAAGTTTTGCATACAGAATTATTAAAGTTTTAAGTTTTATAATGAAAAATGCTGTAATTTTTATTTAGAAGATTAAGAATGGAAAAAATTGCCTTTTTATACTCAAAATCAGCAAATCATCACAATTCAAGAATATTTGTATTTTTGCTTTTTAAAAAACAATAATTTGAAACTGCAAATCGTTGAAATTGAAGAATTTTCAATCATATATCTTAAACAAATTTATAACTTTCGATTGCAAGCCCTTAAAATTGTATAATTTAAAAAATTTACAATAAAAATTATGCAATTTTTCAGTTTTTGAATTAAAAAATGAACAGTTCTTAATTTTAAGTTTTCAAACTTGTAGAAGTTTTAATTGCGAATCGTTAAAATTGAAGAATTTTTATTTTCGACAATAAAATAAATTTTTTCCAATTTTTAAGTTTTATTTTCAGAATTTGTATTAAATTTACAAATATTTCAAATAGAATAGGTTTAATTTTAAGAAATAAACAGTTAAAAGTTATTTAATATTTAATGCTTCAAGTTAAAAGGAAAAAGTAATTATTTGAATGACATTCGAAATTTTGGCAATTTGGAAGATTTAGAGGTGAAAAATTAATTTTGGTTTTCGAAATCATTAAGATTAAAGGCTTTTTGTTTATGCATATTCAAGATTGAACAACTTCATCTGTAACCTCTAAATTGCTGAACTCTAAATTTTAAATCGTTTAAATTGAAGAGTTTTAAATTTTTTAATTTTTAAATTAAAAATTATGCAAGTTTCAAGGTTTACCATTAAAATTTGTGTTATTTTGAAGCTCCATATTCGAAATCCTTTAATTTTCAAAATAATTATAATTATGTTTTATAGCTGTTAAAATGTAGGCAAATTATTGTACATCAATTTGATAATTAGGCAATCAGAATAAGAAAAGTATAAAAAGCGCGCTTATTGCGCTATTTTGTTAGTATTAATAATAAACTAGTTTAAAAGTTTTTAACTGTTCCTTTTAGAATATTTCTTATAAAACCTTTAATCCATATTCAATTTTATCATAGAATTAATTTATTAAAAATAAAACTCAGACTCCTCAATGTTTTTTTCCGTAGATTGCACTTTTTTAGAAAAATGTAATGGTTAGGCTGATTTAAGTGACGTATATTCTCAACTTGACGTATTAATCACAGCTAACACAGTTTTTCGGAATAATCAATAATGATATAAAAGGTGCAATAATAAGTATTGTAATTTAAATTTTTCTTCATGTAACGAGCTTATGTCATTTTTGTATTTGATTTCCTTGAAGAATATAAAATTTCTTGCAATTTCGACTTATTTAATTATTTATTTAAAAATATTCTAATTTTCGCGAGCTGATAATAAAGTAGTAAAGCCCGACTGAATGAAAACTGTTGCAAAAATTGTAACTAATCAAAACACCCAAAATGAGTTTCCCTCATTTCATGAAAAAGGTTAATTGTAAAACGCTTATTCACTTTGTATAAAATAAAAATTGGGTCGAGTTGATAAAATTGAATTCAACGAGAAATATAACGAGGATTTAAAGTCTGCTGAGCAGAGCTTAATATTTGACATATTTTGTAAATTTAGGTTAAAGGTGAAATTTTGCGAGGCAAGTGTACCCCTCAAGTCTAATGACCAGACCAGGTAAACGTGGGCACTAGCGAAAGCAAAAAAAAGAGAAAAGAAAAAGAGAAGAAAAATAGTCAGGGAAAATAAAAACGGAAATTTCATCACTGCCGCAGTACGATTAAGTTTACCACGAAATCAATGAGGGCCATGCTATACATAAAACGATCCCATTATCAACCTCATTAAAGGTGCCTAACCACCGTTGGGCTCAACTCAAACAATCAGCCGATATCATTTCTGGAGGCGAGGAGGTTCGTTTTCATTTTAAGCGAACGCCCAGCTCGACACGCCAACTATTTTATAGTCAGTTATTTAACCCCAATTAATTAAACCATTCTCCCGTCCAATCACCTTGTATGGTAGTTTATTACTGGCGTGAAACTCCTCGATTATCATCCTGACGGTTCAATACTTGCTCCAATGTCCGGTGGCGGTAAATAGCCTGTCAATATATTCGTGTCAGACTGGTAATACCATGATTTCGATGGCGTATACTAAGTCGTGACCAATTTAACGAAACGAACTGATAACGCACTGCCAATGCTCTAGCGGAACAAAAATTGAGAGGCTGGATGCAATCGGGGGTTGTCGATAAACCGCATTAACAATTTTAGGTGGTTTTCTCTTGGGGGGGGGGGGGGGGGGGGGGGGGGGGGGGGGGGGGGGGGGGGGGGGGGGGGG
>JAWWLR010000092.1:52307215-52319304 GCA_035041075.1 Acraspis erinacei | reverse complement strand
TATATACTTTCTCTATTTTTACAGTGGACATCCCCTTTTTGAAGCGCGACTTCGTTACTCATACAGAGTACCATCCAACGACAATCAGGATGTACTTTAATTAAAAATGCTATTAATTCACTGTGAGATCGTACACCGGTTGCTCCCTCAATCTCTGAAAGATAAAATGAAACGTTTGAAATATTGAAAAAATTATAAGTTTACAGAGGGTCAAAACCAATATTCTAGTTATATTTTTCTAATGTTACTTCTTTCTTTTTTTATTTTAGAGTCGTAGGTCAGGTCGCAGGTCAGGGAAGACTTTGAAATTAGAAAAAAGTTAGGGAATTTTGAGGAAAATCTTGCAAAAATGAGGAAATTTCTATAAGAGGAACTTTAAATAACTGTAAAAGATAATGAATTTAATATATTTAAATTACTGTTTCAAATTTATTTATTCCGTTTTATTGCGTTTATGAAAGATCAAAATTAAGCTACCAAACCCATCTTTTTAGGCGCGCAGCGTTCATAATGACTCATTTGTTCTAGTTGATTCTTCCTGATGATTATATTTTTGGTTAAAAATTTTATTATTTGATTGAAAATCTACAAACTTTATTATCTAAAATGAATCTTCTTTGGTGCAGGATGCAATTTTTTTTTTTTAATTGATCTTTTTGTTGAATTGAACTGTCTTTATTACAAATAATAATATTTTGAGTCCAATATCTACTATTGCAATATATATTTGTTGAAAATTAATTTTTGTTGTTTGAAAATTGCAATAATCGGCAGATGGTTGTACCACGTTTTTAAATAATTGTTTTTTTTTCGTTAAAGATTTATCCTTGTACTTAAAAATTCGTCTTTTTTGTTGAAAATTCCATATTTGATGGAAAATTATTATTTTTTTACTAAAAATTCAACTATTCCAGTTGAAGATTCATAATTCTACTTGCAAATTTATCTCATTGGTTAAAAATGTAAATATTTTAATAAAAATTATTTTTCTTTTTATTTAAAACTATTTTTTCGTATTTTGGTTGAAAATACAACTGGTTGACAATTTAACTTTCTTGTTGGAAATTTCTTTAGTTGGAAATGCATATATTTTACAGCAAATCTGTCTTTTGGCATGAAAGTTCAATAACTTGAATGCACTTTGTTTTCTGTTCTGACTGAAAAATATTTGTTTGTTAAAAACTCGTCTTTTCGGTTGGGAAATTCACCATTATAGCTAAAAATTCAACTCAGGTTGAAAATTGAACTATTTTGTCAATTTGGTTGTTGTTAAGGATAATTTTTTTCTGAAAATGTAAATTTTCGATTTTTTATTGAAAATTGACCATTTTTTAAGTTGAATATTCCCCCATTTGTCTGAATATTCTTCTTCGTATCTCAAAAATTCATCTATCTCATTGAAAATTCGTCTCTTTTGCTTTAAAGTTAAAATATTTGTTTATAAATACAACTTTTTGTTATAAAATTAATTTTTTATTGCTAAAAATGTATCTCGTTTCGTAGAATTGTAAAAATTCAACTATTTCGTAGAAAATTCGTCTATGTTGCTTTTGATGTTCAAATATTTGTTTCTCAATGCAACTAACTGTTGAAAAATTAGTTCTTTGTTGTTAAAAATGTATCTCGCTTCGTATAAATTGTATCTGTTATGAATAAAATATCCAATATAGCATTTATTTTTCAGAATAAATTTTTGTAAGATGAAAATTCAACTATTTGGTTAAAAAATCAACTATTTCGTTGACAATTTAATTATGTTGAAAATTCAACTTTTGGTTAAAATTCAACTATTTGTTTGTAAATCTAACTGCTTGATTAAAAACAAGGTTTTTGTTTTTGTAAAATTAACTATTTCGTTTAAAATTCATTTTTCTTGAATGAAAATTTACTTTCTTGTATTGGAATTTTTAGCCTGATAATTCAAGTATTTCTTGGTAAGTGCAACTGTTTTTGTTTGAAGTTCAATTTTTTGTTTGCTAAAAAATTGCCCTATTTGCTTGAAAATGCATCTTTAGATATACAAAATTCAAGTCTTTTGGTCAAAACTTAATCTTTTTTGTTTGAAAATTCGAACATTTGGTTGAAAGTTCATCTTTTTAGTTTCAAATAAATAAATTTTAATCTAAAATTAAAAATTGGTCAGGGAGCAATCAGGGAAAAGTCAGGGAATTTTAAAAATGAAGTTTTTCGGTCACCCTAGCAAACTTTTATTCTTCATATTAAATTGTAATTACATGAAAAGTATGAAATTCCATTCCATAAGCGAGGGCAATCTAGATCGTTTTCGAGCCCGAAAGAAGACTTTGCGAATATGAATAATAATTAATTGACGCGCTGAGGCAAACTCGCTTGAAACTTAATGCATCTCATTTAGGAACGTACCTCTGCCTTCCCCATAGTCAGGAAATGTGTACATAATTTCGATCCAAAGATATGTAAAACTCAAAGATTTAACTTAAAATAAATATTTGCAATAGAAAATATTCGTCAAGAATATCAGGAAAAAAGCTGGGAATTTTTATGTTCCGGAAAAGTCAGGGCAAACTTAGGGATTAAGAAAAAAAGTACAGAAGTCAAGGAACTTCTGAAAGAAAAGCATTAAGTAGCTGTCAAGAATAATCAGGGCCGCCACACAATCTCTTTTATTCCATTTTTTCCAAATAATCTTTTAGTCACTTTTTTTGAAAGAAAATAATACTTTATTCAATTTTCTTCAAATAAATTAACCCGCCAGTAAACAAATATTAAATTCACGCACATAAATTTATCATATTTGATTTATTAAATGAATAATTCAAATTATTTCTGAATTTTCTTGAATTTTTTGAAATATTTTAGAGTATTTTAAAAGATTCTCAAAATTTTAATCATTTGAAGACTTATCAAAGCATTTTAAAGCTTTCAGAGTATTTTTTAAATTTGAAATATTTTAGGGTACCTTTCTAGTAGTAAAAATTCAAGGAATTTGCAAAAAATGTAGAATATTAGAATTTTATATTTTTAAGGACTTACTTGGTATTTATAAGAAATCATAAAAATGCCAAAGAATTTCCAAGAACTTTAAATATTTGAATGGATTTAAAATATTTTTATATATTTCAAGGTACTAGTGAAGATTTGAGAGAATTTAAAAAAGTTAAGAATATTTGAAAAGATTCCGAGGAGTTTTTAATTGATCTCTATTTTGAAGAACTTTGCCATATTTAAAAGATTTTATAGGATTTAAAATATTTTAGAGTATTCTTGATAGATTTCAATAAAACGTAGCGACTCTCAAGAATTTGAAAGATTTCATTTTATTTCTTAATAGTAAAAAAATGTGTTCTATTGATTTCAATAATTTAAAGGACTTTCAAGAAATTTTAAAAATTTCAGTCTATTTTAAAATTTTCAAGGAATTTGAAAGAACTTAAAAATTTTTTTAAAGATTCTAAAGGATTTAAAATATTCTAGGGTATTATTAACAGACCCAATAATTTAAAGTGACTCCAAACGAGTTAAAAGATTTTTGAATATTTAAAAAAATTTTAAGGAATTTTGAAGGACGTAAAAATATTTCATTGATTTAAAAAAGCTTCCAAAGTATTTTAAATATTTTACGGTCACTAGTTTATAAAATTTCCAATGAATTTTGAAGACCCTTATCAGATTTCAAAGGATTTCAACAGATCGTAAAGTAACGAAAATATTTTAGGGTATTTTAAAGGATTCTAATGCATTTTCAAGGGATTAGAGATATTTCGAGGAATTTCTAAGGATTTGACTGATTTTAAGTGATTTGAGAACATTTTCATGCAGTTGTGAAGAATTTATTAGAATTTAGAATATTAGAAATAGAAAAGCTTTTAAAGCTCTCAACGTATGTTAATAAATTTTCCAGTCTTATTCACAGAAATTAGGACTTTAATTATGTGAAGAGATTTAAAAACATTATTTTGCAATTCATTTGAATTCATTTGTAATTTATCCTGAATTCTTTTAAATTCTTTGGAATTCTCTTCAATTTTTTAATTCACTTCAATTTTTCAAAATTCACTCAATTTTACTCAATTCAATGCATTTATTTGTTTATGTTTATTTCATCTTGAAGTCTTTTTAACTAACCTTGAATTTTTATGAATTTCATCGAATTCTTCTCTTTTGCTTTAAATTCTTCAAAATTTACTCTAATTTCAATTAAATAAATATCATTAAACAATTTTTTTTATATTGATAGGTTAATTTTTCACGTTTTTCAAGTAAACTGGGCTGTGGCCCTGGGAATAGTACATTAAATTTTTTTAAATTTAAACCTCAAATTGTTTTATTCCATTTATAAAAGATTCTATGATAAAAATATTAGAAGATTATAATTTTGGTCTTTAAATATTAATGGTCAGGTAAAATGGAAAATAAGTCAGGGTAGAATCAAGGAGAAGTCAAAGAATTTTGAAAATTAAGTATTATTATCACCCTGAATAATAATCTAAACTTTCTTTGAACATAAATATAACATACCGCTGCAAAGTAGTGGTATGATAAATAATAAATAAATATATAAATATTATATATATATATATATATATATATAGAGAGAGAGAGAGAGAGAGAGAGAGAGAGAGAAAGGGGGGGGAGACATAGATACAGGTTTTTCCATAATAAAAGAAAAAAATGGGTACTTAAAATATTTTACAAGTTTATGTTTCTGTATGATCGAAAATCTTATTTTTAGAAAATCAGAGAACCTTCCAAAATTTTAATTCACGTGTTCTGTTGCTAATAACAATTTTCTAACTGACGTTATTGTTATATTTTAATTTAAAACGTCAATCAACCATTCCACTCATCTCTAAGATGCGAAAATTTATATAAAAACCAGAACTCTTATATTCCTAATATAAAAATATCTTGTTAACAAGGAAAATAATTTTGTTAACAAAATTTTTATTCGATATTAGTAGGTTATGGCAGGTCACGAAAGGTTATAATTTGAGCAATCGGTGCGTCTCGAAGACGATGACAAATATATCATATAGATTAATGTTATATTACCAATGCTAATTTTTTTCATATCAATAATAAACTATATATTTTCGAAATTTATAAATCGGTATTGCTAGATCATAAGAGGCCCTAGAAGCTTCTTCAGTATGTCATTAAAGGTGTCTCAAAAACGTGAACAAACATGCCAGACACAGTACTATTCTGTTTCAAATATGAATAAAGTCTTTCTCAAACAAACAACTTTTTTCTTTTAAATAAATAAATAAATTCTTTTTAATCTTCATAAATCGGTACTGGCGGCTAAGAAAAGAGATTCAGCCATACGTCAATCGATGCGCCTCTAGGTCACAAAAAGAACATTAAATACAGCACTGTCATATTTTTAATATCAAACAAGTTTTTTTCTAATAAACAGAATAAATTTGTTTAAGTTCATAAATCTGCACCGGTTGGTCTTAAAGATTTCAACAATAAGTCAATTAATGCGTCTCAAAGAAGCAAACAAATGCACTAAATATCATATTGTTATATTTTGAATAAAAAAAAGTTTCCCTATTATAAAGAAGGTGACTTTTTTTTAGATCTCTAAAGGCAAGAAAAAACTACTTCTAAAGGGCCAATATGACTCAAAATTCGATCCGACTTGGATATTTCGCGTTTGAAAATGTAGGTCATTACAAACTTCCCTCTACGAGGAAGAAAAATAATTGATAAATTATACTATTACCGTAAATTTTAATAAAATAATTACTATTTATACTAAATGTTATAATGGAGGAAAAGTTAAGATGAAATTTTCTCTGGTGATACAATTGTCAGTCAGTGTCAGAATAATACTAACGAACTACTTGTTTTGAGAGAGAGATGCCTTCTAGAAGGATGGTTCTGTCTGTTCCGGACAGTCTTTTGACAAATTAAACTTCTGAGAGGAAGGCTCTAAGTTTTAAGCTGAGGATGACGATTAATTCTTCGTAGAATCTCACTGGAAACGATTTTACTTCAAACAAAACTCAAAAACATTTTTAAAAAATCTTTAATAAATAAGTGCAAGCCTCGGTGTTCCTGAAGTTCTGAACGTTCAAATGAACTAAATATTTGCTGACATTTCTATTTGACACATAAATATTGTTCCAACTGCAATTTAAATTATGCATTATAATTATTTTTCAATAATAAATTATTTCCAATATAAATTAGCAAACATTTTAGCACTTTTCATGGTTTGCAAAGTCTTCAGTAAAAAATTTAATTCATCTGAACGTTCATAACTTTGACCACATCAAGCCTCGGACTAATGCACAGTAGCATGGTCTAAAATTTTGTTTTCTTAAATATTTATGCAAATTATCCTCCAATTTTGCCCAAAGTCACAAAAAAATATAAAAGCTTTTTTTCGAAAAAGGAATGATATCTGGAGGTTCCGCAAGCCCCATTAAGTTTAACATCTGTTTCACACAAGGAAAAGACTTTTTTGAAGATTTGATTCAGAATCGTTATTATTACACTGAGAAAAATATTTGTTTAAATCAAACAAATTATTCCTTTAATATGGGGTCAAACAAATGTTTGTTTGATTCAAATAAATTTTTGTTTGTCCTTATTTGTTTGGTACAAATAAATTTTTGGTTTGTTTAAATAAATCTCTTGTTTCAATTGAGTAAAGTTCTTGTTTACATTAAATATATATTTTCAAAATTATTTATAGATTTTGTTCAAGTGAAGTAAATCTTTTTTTTTACACATAACCTCAAGATTAAGCATTTTTTATAAAAATAATATATAAGCTCGATAATATCTTTATTGTTAATCATAATTATCGTTGTAGATATAAAAACAGATACTTATTTTACCCGAATGATTAATTCTAGTAAATTTTTAACTCTGCGCTTCTCATTTCTGAATTAAACAATCATAACTTAGAATAATGAGAAATGAACCAGAGTTAGACCATTTTAGAATTAATTGATGATTTTACAGTAAAACAGAACCTCTAGAATAATATAACACTGAAAAAGACCAATGCCATCAAATCAATCACAGGATCAATTAATTTAGATTTTAGGCTAGTTACTTAGGAACCGCCGGCAGCGCTTTAGCACGCCTAGCGGCATTTTGTAGTACTTCTTTGCATTGCATTTTTTGTTTGAATCAAATAAATATTTTTATGAATTCAAATAAACAGATTTTGAACAAATTCATTGTTTAATGAAAGTAAATTTTTTGTTTAAATCAAACAAATTTTACTAAACAAATTATTTGTTTAAATCAATGAGGCAAATATTTTCCATTTCATAAAATTCAATAAACCTTTTTTCAATTGAAGCAAAAAATTTGTTTGATTCAATTATATGAATTCAAACAAATTTTTTTGCTTGATTCACAAAAAAAAATTTGTTGAGTGTAGGTAAATCCAGTTAAAAGTCAACAGTTTTCAAATTATTCTTAATTTTTCAGTTAAGGCGAGACAATAGTCAATTAAATTTAACACAAATTCGTTTTCTGTCTATTTTTTACTTTAGAATAAAGTGCAAATTAATTTAAGTTAACAGAAATAGTAATTTTGAAGAATGTATTATTGTTTATAATAATATTTGCTCTGAATAATTCTAAAATGCTGCGGTCTTTTCAGAAATTTTCAACTGCTTGTCCAGTGTTCACTGAATGTGAGGTAATAATTAATAAAATTGGTCCAAAAATTTTTTAAACAATTAATTATTGTTTTCAATAATATTCTCTTTAACTAGCTTTAAAAAGTTGCGTTTTTTTCAATTTTCCACTATGTGTCCACTTTTCAGATAGAGCAAGTTATTAATTAATTAAACTTAACAAAGATGATTGTTTAAACAAATTATTATTGTATTTAATAATATTCTCTTTGAATAATGGTCGAAAGTTGCAGTATTTTCAAAAATTTTCTACTTTTTCTACACTTTTCAATTAGTGTGAGGTAATAATGAATTTAAGTTAACAAATATAATTTTTATTTATTATTCTTTATAAATATTTAGATCAATCTGCAATTAAATGCATCTTATTAATTTATGTTTGAATGTTACATTAGTAGTTAATAGTTCAATTTTCAGTTTAAAAAAATTAATTTTCAACCCAAAATGGAACGAATTTACAGTAAAATAGAAAAATTGCCAACCAAGATCTTTAGGAAAAATGAATTTTTAAAAAGGTATCTCAAATTGAAATCAAGTACTTAAATCATTGATCGAAAAGATGGAATTTGAACAAAATAGTGAAATTTCCAGCAATAGTATTTAGGTGTGTTTTAATCGAGTTGTATTAAATCAGTTCATATTTAAGCAGAAAATTAGTATAAGAAGAAATTTCTTGAAAACTAGGGAAAAATTAGAAATCGTAAAAAAGAGATTTTAAATGAGAAAAGCTCGGTTTTAAAAAATAATGGAAAAAAGTAATACTCGTTAATAACCGTTTGTAGATTAAAATATAGTCACGTCTCAAGATTTTTTCAAGGAATAATTTCCATCCGATAACTTTCAAACTTGACGCCCCAATACCCTTTTATTGTGCCCAGAAAAATACTCCAAAAAATAGAAAATAGAAGTTTTCTATTAAATTCATGCTAAAGACGGTGTTTTTCGGAATTTATTTTACATACATTATTTTTAATGACAAGTATTTTAGATTAAATTTGAACGACTTAAACAAATATTATTGATTTAAACCATTTTTATGCACCTTTAAGCCGTGAAAAGTTATTATCCCTTGGGATACATGATAAAAAAATGGTGAATCTCAATAGTAGTACTTTCTACTGAACATATTTTGTAATTATTTAAACAATTTTAATTTTTTTACAGAATTTTTTCATTAAAATCGTAAAAAGTTATTATTTTCTTTTTAAAGAACAGATATTGAGAGTAATATTTTTTTCTCTAAAATGCTTAGGATGATCATCAGTTATTAAAAAAATTAATAATAATTCAATTATGATTGTTCACAGGGAAGATAGAGAAGTCTACTTTTTTAAAATCTTTATTCTATGTGGCTTATTATTCTGTAAATAATAAGGGACATTATTATTGTTCAAAATGTATATCCTATATTTAAAAAAAAATTGAATTCAATTGATCTAAGAAATAAATGGTCCTTTCTTTAAAATTCTTTCTCTGTTCTGATTCGTTTCTTTAGTTTAGGAAAGATCAATATGCAAATTATTTTCAATTTACAGATTTTTATTAATCTTCGGGGGTGATTTAAAAAAAAAAGTAACTATGCTTTACTTAAAACAATTGAATTTAGTTGTTTAGACAAAATACTATTGTTTAAACATCTCTCCACCTCCCATGTGCGCAAGTGATTGGCTAATAATTGTTTAAATAATTGCAAAATGTCGTGAACAAAAAACATTGTTCTCAATATTCGTTAATTGTGTCATTAATTGCAACCACAAAAATTTTAACGATTTACCGGGGGGGGGGGATGGTTTAGGCAAATAGAAATTGCATAAAAGACACGCATTGAAGGGGAAAAATTGGTTTAACAAATTAAATTTGTTTAAATTATTACCACATATACTTTAATAATATAATATATTTAACATTTGTTAATTGTATTATCAATTGCAAAATATAATCAATTTTTACGATTGTAGGGTGAAAAAGTGGTTAAACAACTGGAAATTGTTTTAATAATGACAAAATATGTTACACAAGAGGTTTTTACTTCTTGACATTAATTGATTTTATATGATTTATTCCGAAATATAATAACTTTTCACGACTTAAGGGGGAAAAATTATTTAAAGAAATAATAATTGTTTAATCAATTGAAAGTTATTCAAAAAATACTTAGAAACCCTTCACTTATCGATTAAAAATTATTCGTTTTGAATTTTTGGGACATTTTCCGGGCACAGTGAAATGATACTGGGATGTTAAAATTGAAAGTTTATAACAAGTACTAATTTGAATTTGAAGTCTCATCTTATATATTATAGTTTATATACCATAATTTTAAAATTGGAAAAAATTGCGGATTTTATATTTGCGAAAATCGAATAAATTGAACACTCGTTTTTTTCCGTGTTAAAATATTACTGCTTGGAAGCATTTCTGAAGCCCCAATTAAGCGTCAACGAGAACTCGTGTAACAAGCTTTAACAAAGTTCTGCGTTCCTGAATTTGGCGCGACTATTTGATTTACAATTACGGCCACGAGCTCACGAGTTTGCAGGTACGAGACTCCGATTATCGCTGGGGAATCCATCGAACGAAAATCGATTTGACCGCCCAGCGGATACCTGTAATTTGTGACACGCGATCTTCCACCAAATGAAAACTTGATACCATGCCGCCGCGCCGTCCCGTTGATATTTGGCCTCACGCCGAACTGCCATGCCAGCTATTTCGCTACAGCCACTCGTTACTTCAATCATTATTATTAAGAACGATAAGTGCCAAAAATCAATGCTGATTGCTACAAAAACGTTTTTCGTAAAGAAAATTTCTAGCAATTCAATTTCACCTGGCTGCCGTATATGAATCATTCCAAAGGTTCATTTTCTAAAAATAGTTTCTAGATTACCCTCGAACCTGCATTTGTGCTCGGTTTTGGGCATGGATCGCAGTGGCCTTTGACGAAAATCAAAAGACTCCGAATATCAACATGCAGGGTCGCGTGAATATATTTTTTTATTTGGACGCATGACGTAACGTGATGCAACTAATGCAACGCTTGACTGAGTATCGTCTCTCCCTCGGTACCGCGTCTCCCCTTTTAACCAAATTGCCGAGAATAGCAATTCTGCGAATGCACAAATCCAGTTTCCGGAAATCCCGTTTCCATTGTATATGTACAGGTTAGCGACGCACCCGGGAAAATCCGGAGAAAGCCGGGAGATAAATATTACACAGGGAGAGTTGCCGTATTTCATAATTCGTGCGTTTTATAATTTTTTTTAAGTTCCCAATTAGAAAGCATATCATTTTCAAGGTGTTCATGATAAATAAAATGTAAAGGTTTATAGTGTTTGTCGTAATACTTAAAAGTCTGTAATTTTGAACGGTGAAAATGACAGTAATTTTTATTGATAGAAATTAAAATTTTCAGTATAAAAATCTGTCCAGTCATTTTGAATATCCCTAAATACTACGTGATATGAAACTTATTAATAATACATCATATTTATCGTCTTTAAAATTCCTTTATTTTTGTTGCAAATTATGGCATAGAATGTGCTATTCTAAAAGAAATTAATGTAAGGCCTAGAAACTAAAGTTTTTTTTAAAATAATTTTTAGGTTAATTGTTCCAGGATTAAAATTTGTAGTTTCAAATTCAAATAATTATTCAAAATAGCAAGACCATTTTGATTATAAATATTATAAAATTTCATATTAAAAGCTCTGATAGTTAGTTTTGAATTTGATAATTTTAGATGTAAATATAAAGCAATTTCGAGCTGCAAAGCTGAAAATTTCATCATTTAGAAAAATGGAATCATATCACGACATTTATTATTATTTCTTTTGATTTTCAATGTAATATCATAAAATTCTCAGAGTTTTAGTTGAAGATTTAAGCAAATAAATCATTTTAAACTGAAAAATATTTTATTGGAAAATTTGAAGAGTTCAATTTAAAATTTTTGCCTTTTAGGTTTTAATTTTGCAACTAAAATTTAATAGGTTGAATTTTGTAAAGTTTATTATAGCAATTTAAAATTATTAGTTCTTCAGTGATTTAAAGTTACTTTAAATAATTGAAATTAAGGGCTTGATAAAAAAAGTGTTAATATCCTAATTTTTGGTAACTATAAATATCGTCAGTTTTAAATGAACTTCGCGTTCGTTTAAGATTCAAGTTTCTGAAGTAAAATTTTTTGTTCTTTTTTAATGTTGTCTATTTAAAATTACTAGTTAGTTAGAAAGTCTGTTTTTAGTATAAATTCAATTCATTCTTTGCTTTTAGAAAAAAGTTGTCTAATTCACTTTAATTTCAAATTATTCAATTTAGTTTTCAATATTAAATTGTGAAATCTTAATCGCTCTGAATTTCGAATCGTTCAAATTAAAAAATTTTCAATTTTTAATTGCTGAATTTTTAACGCTTTTAAGTATGAATAATACAATTTCA
>JAWWLR010000092.1:52216597-52231817 GCA_035041075.1 Acraspis erinacei | reverse complement strand
GACGTTTTTTTCTCAAAATTCAGAATCTTGATCGGCGAAATTAATGATCTCCTTCGAGACGTTTAAAAACCATGATTGCGCGCTTTTGCTACTTGCCTTGCTCTAAAAAATATGTGTGTCACGGAAATCTCCAAAGCATTGTTGTCGCTTTTTTCCTTCACACACTCAAACACACGTGCGCGCACACGCTTATTTACAAGCACACAAGAATTGAGTTTCTTTGAAGGGCAATGATAAGGAAAGTCGCCTTTTCCAGAAAAAAAAACATTTTTAAAAAATACAGGAATTTCTAATAAAGAATTTAGGTTTTCATGAAATTTTTAACTTGATATTTAAATGTTTAATGAAAAGGTACATACAGAGTTTTTCAAACACATCTTTACATTTTTAACTAATGAAAATTTATATCGAACCAAACATGCATGACCTATTCACATTTTAGGCTGAAGAAAGTAATTTTCGATAATAAAATTTGGAAGACAAGAAATGAATTTGCAACGAAAAAGATTAATTTTCTACCGAAAAAGAATATGTTTTACCAAAATACCTGAGTTTAAAAAAAAGATAAATTATTTAACAATAAGATTATTTTACTTAAATTTTGAAAAGAGAAGATTTTTCAACTAAAATAATTACTTTTTCAGTCGCTATTCACAATTAGCAAAAATATTAAAAATTGAATCAATTATTCTCTTGAAATATATGAAAAACTAAAGTGCAAGATTGTGAAGTGAAATTGGTCATATAACAGGAGCGTCCACAATCAATATTTCCGTAAGCAATTAACACGACAATTAAGTCTTAATAGAATTTTTTAAAAATATTTTTAAAATAAATTTTTTTTTCCAATTTGTAAAAAAAAATTGGTCGACACCTTTTTTTATTAACAAAAATTTTCCTTAAAACAAAGTTTAACTAAGATTTTTAAGTCTCCCATTTCCGTACTTTCCCTCTCCCAATTTCCCTACATTCTGGAAATCATACGTCACGCATTTGCGTAACTGATCTGTTTAAATGGTCCGCTTGGGTATCTCTGCACATCTGCATTGCTTAAACAGTTTTTCTAAAAATTATAGATATAATATATTATTATATTTACCAATAAAATTGAGGATTACCGCCGAAGATAAGACCAAGGTATAGACCACCTTCATATTTTCGAATTTAAGGAAACACTATTTAATGAAATAAGCTAAATTTGATTCAAAATGTAACTAATGAATATATTTGTGCTTCATCAGATTGTAAATTCTGTACTAGAATCGTTATCTCTTCCTTTTAACGTGTCGAGATTGTTTTCCTGTGGTTTTAGCACTTCATATGAGTTAATTTTTCTATAGTCTTTTATGTTTATAGATAGCTGTTTTTACACGGAAATTGTGCATAGTGGCTAATATAACTGTTGAATCATCCTATTGTGTGCTCAACAAAATATGTTTGTGATTAAACATTTTTCTCTAAAAATAGGAAAGTCATGGAAATTTCGAAATCCTCGCTCTCTCTTCTTTTCCGCATTACCGATCGGATAGTTTATATTAAATCGATGAAACGAATGTTGCGAAATTCAGAGACATAATTGAAAACTCATTTTTAGTTGCAGGGTGAAGAAGAATTTCACATTTATTTACACAATAATTTTAAAAATATATATGATTGAATTTAAAAAAAAAAAGAAATCTTCCTTTGCGTGAAAATTCAGATTGAATTCGGACCGAATTTCCTTTTCGATCTGCAATATGTTTTTCAATTTCGCTCAATGTTTTCGGGTGGTCATGCGGGTGAAATTTCGAGCGATTTTTTTCGACTAAATAATGTTTCAAGTTTTCCGGCATCTTCTTTTACCTAGAAATGGGATTGGAATTCCGAGCGCATTTTCTTTTCTACCTGCAATATTTTTCAAAATCAGTAGAATGTTTTTCGCGTGGAAATTCGAACTAGACCTAGCGTAATTTTTTTCATTGCGTTATACTTTTTAAAGGCGAATAAAGTTCTTATATTTTAGTACAGACTAAAGAACTTAAGCATCTATTCAATGATCGCAAATAATATAGTATTCTTCTTATGCTGAATCAGTCTTGGCGAATATTTCTCTTTTTATTCTTAAAAGCAGTATTGTGAATCTATATCCGTATAGAAATTCTTGAAGTAACCTACCTTTAGCACTTTGTTAAGCCCAGAAAAATATGTTTTTTCATTTTAAAAAATCGTTTTGTTGGCCGCATTTGGTTGATTCCTGAAAAATTTTGGCTAAATTAACATAATTTTCGTTCAGCTGACCAAATTCGTTTGGTACAATCAATCAAAGTTTTTGGTTGAATCGTTTTGTTGATTTACGAAAATATTTAATTGATTTAACAACATTTGTTAATCGAATCTACTAAATATTCTAAGAGAGCATTTGACTAGTATCAAGATAAATATTTGTTTGATTCTATCAAAATATTGTGTTGACAATGTCTTAAAAGTGATGGACCTTTGCGAACTTTGATACGATTGCGTACTCCAATTCAACATGACAGGCCACGTTCGACAATTCATAGTATCGCGAAAAAAACATAAAAATGTTTGCATTTCGGTGTACCCTATTAAAATAAGTGATCTGGAAATACAATCCATTGGTATTAAGTGAATATGTGAAAAATACGTAAGGTTACTTAAATCCTTGTTTGTCTATGGTTGCGTAATTAGGTTTTTGATTACAAAGAAACTGAACTATTTTTTTAATCAAATAAATAAAGGATTCAACACAGTTTGCACAGCTAATGGCTTGTCCTTGGAATCTTCTAGTCTTGTTCTATTTAGTACTTTAATGAACTACTAAATCATTCACACAATATAACACAATTCCACGGTAAGCCATTTAGAATGCATATTGTGCTGGGTCGATTGTGTTTTAATGAAGTACAAGTATTGATTGAATCAACCAAATTCTTTCCTTAGACCATGTGACAGGGTAAAACCCTTATTTATTCCGACCCAACACCTGTTTCATTTAAAATAACCTCCATCTGTCAAATGCGAGTTTAACAACAACAACACCATGGAAGCAAAGGATGAGCAGTCACAACTAGGACAATGGCACGTTAGTTTCGGATCCCAGCGCGAGATGACGGGCCTCTACTTCTCCAAAGGGTTCTTCATTCATCCGACAATCTAACATTCTCCATATTGTCCCTATAGCAACGCCATATTTCTTGGACAACTGCCGGCACTTTTGAAACTTATAAACGAATGATCGGAAACTGGGTAAGGGTGGTCTCACCAGTCGTTAGAGTATTGTCCAGCTGGGATTCAACAACAAAGAGCCATCGTCACCGGAAAATATTTATCGAGTAAACCATTTCTTTTTGTAAATACTGTGAAACTCGGTAATTTCGTACCAATTTATAACTAGGATTTAGTTAGGGTTAGATTTCCACGAAGTTTCTGGTTAGACATTTTATATTCAGTTAAAGAATTAAGTTTATGAGACGAAGGATGTAAAATGCTCGTAAGTCTCACTATGCGCATGCTCACTCAGGTTCAGTTTAGAATTGTATTGGTTCAATAGCGTCGCCGATTGTGAAATGTAGTATAGTAGTTAAATATGGTTTTGGTTTAGTTCAGGCATTCCACGTGGCGCGCTGCAGCGTAAGGCCCTGGGAAATACAAGTCAAGGTTAGGTTATATATATAGCTTTCGATTTATTCATGTAGGTCATAGATTTGTGGGCATGGACCTCTGAAAGTAGTTATTGAACTTTAATTTAATATTCCGTTGACACTTGATTTTAACTTTCCCGCGCAGAACTGAAGATGGAGACTTTTCAAGGTTCATGAAATTTTACCACCATAAATTTCATGGAGTATAGATTCAGAGCGACGGCACCATGAAAATAATACTAAATGTATGCGCTTATTGTAAAAGTCTGAGTTACTAAAAATTTAGTTCGCCGTCCCTCTCGGAGGTGCGCTGTACTAGGTAATAACCCCAGAACTGTATTCCGATGTCGCTTTATTGTTTTCGTCTTGGAA
Organism: Acraspis erinacei; assembly: GCA_035041075.1. Taxonomy (NCBI): domain Eukaryota; kingdom Metazoa; phylum Arthropoda; class Insecta; order Hymenoptera; family Cynipidae; genus Acraspis; species Acraspis erinacei. The sequence goes on along the minus strand of JAWWLR010000092.1, from coordinate 52,227,804 downwards.
ATCATTGTATTTTTAATGTTTATCTTAGTTACGTCTAAACCTAAAGAATGCGGTCACGAAAAACAGTTATATATTTTACTTTATGGAATCTTAGTTCTTCATTTTTTCCCTTTAGTGGCACTGTGACCTGTGTTTTGGCAATTCTGTATTAAGTAATCGTGAAGTCTTGAAATAGGTCAAAGATTCACCAATAGACTTTAAAAGCACGAAATTTATTCTTTGCTCTACGACTTTTAACCTGATTTAGCCTAAAACATTATAAAATTCACGTTAATACTAGTATTAAATTCAAATTTTCCTGCCATTGCTCGAACTGGGGAACATTGACATATTTAAAAGGTTTCGAGTTATTATAATGCCGTTTCGTTAAATTTTAGAGAAAGTAAGTTAACGCTAAGATATATGATGTTTTCGCTGTTAAATGTCAGAATTTATATTATTTTGGAGATGCGTAGGGTCGTGGCTCCGGGCTACCCGTTAGGTGCGCGCGGTGAGCGAGCCATGACGTGAGCACCCATCGGCTCCACCGGTCGTGGTGTACGGGAGACGACTCACTTTCGTTCTTGGTCACACAGGCTACACGTGCAACTCAGTACTTTGAACTTTTAAGAAATTCCATCGATTTCGGACTTACTAGGATTGTTTTGGAAACTTTTGTTGGAAATTACGCCAAAAAAGGGATTCGTTTGGATTGTTGCATACAATAAAAAGGAAAAAATAAACATCAAGATGTTCAAGGTAAAATTTCTTCTTTCATTACGGTAAGCGACGCAACGGGCGAACCGAATTTTTCAGGTATTAGGTTTTGGCTCCGGTTCAACCCGGTGCCTCGCTGGTCCCTTCCAGGTGCACTCTAGAGTAGAAAGTTTCATGGCGTGATTGAATCGAGTCAGTGCATAGTTATTTTCTTTTTTTTTGCGATATTCGGCAAGTCAGGTAGTCCAAACCACCCACCACGTGGGCCAAGTTCTCCGGGGGTTAAACTCCGAAAGGTCGGGTAAGTGGTACGTTGCTGTAAATTCTTGAGTCTCGCTTTGTTAATGCTTATTATTTTTGACGAAATAAATACCGGATTATTGTCCTCTTTTCTTGGTATAATGTATGGCCGATGGGTTTTTAAAGACCCGCCCCCTGAGATTCCTATCCTTTCCGCTCCTTCTTTTTCTCCCTCGATTTCAGGTTAGGAGTGCGTTCTTTTTTTTTTGTTTTTCGTTTCTCCACCAAATTTGCCGGGTTAATTTTACGACATTTACTTTTTTTTCTTTGTGTCGTACTTTTACTGACCTGGCTGGCGCCCAAACCAAAAATATATACAATATACGTATATACATGAAACGAAACCACCATTTCCGAGGTTGAATAAACCACGCTCGCAACTAGAAAAAAACACTTATTGGAATTAACTAAAATACTCTCTTGTATAGAGCAAAACGTTTTTTTGGATTAACCAAAAGTTTTACTTATACCAACCAAAATATTTGTTAGTACCAAGCAAGGATATGGTGTAATGAAACCAATTTTATTAAGCAACAAATTTTCTTTGGCCATCCAAATATTTTTTTGTCCATCTAATAACCATATTCTTGGGTAGGCTCAACAAAAATCTTGTTCATTCAACCAAATCTTTTTCTGGGTATATAATGGTACGCATACTCTCCAACTTTTGTTTAACAATTAAAAAAGTTACTAATACATACCTCATTTCAAGACCTAGATTTAATTATAAATCCCACTTTTTCCTTTGTGTAAACAACTGAAGCAGCCGCTTGAAAGTAAACGTACCAATAATTTCCGGCGCTAATTTATAAAATATTAGGTAAAGAATATAAACATTTCTTTGAAGAATATTTACGAAATTAAATAGTATACCTATGCCGGTTCAGCGAGATTACTACGTATTCCAAGCAGTCACTGACAGATAACGCCACCGGTCAGTTCGCAGACAGCCGGTACCTGCTTGGTTGGTACGGTAGAGCAATGCTACAGATCAATGACCAAACCGGAAAGTTGGGTCCCTGTGTTACCGACACTTCTCGAAAGATAGTTCACCAGAGTGATCTAAGGGAGGGAGTGGGGTATTTCTCGATGCTTCTAGAAAGTTTGGCCTAATATTAACATATATGTAACACTCCTATATATTACTAACTGCGTATACCTCACCATAATTGGCTAGGAGGTGGAGGGGAGGGTTTGTCGGAGCTTCTAGAAACTTCGGCCGTAGATTTTCATATATGCAATACTCGTATATATTGCTAACTCACAATATTTTGCAAGTAGTTTTCAAAAATAGAATGCAGACATATATTTCTGTCTCACGGAGCAGACAGTTGGCAATAGAAAGAAATGAAGTCACAGTGGTGGTTCTATTTGATTTCTCCAAGGCATTCGACTCGCTAAACCATACCCTTGATAAGGGTATGGAATAAACTATAACCTATCAACCTATGGAATAAACTTCTACCTTATATTAGAGAGTCTCCCTCACAGCATCACTTCAGGAAGAGTTTCTTTATGTTTTTATTAGAAGATACTAACGCATTGCTCGAAATTACACAATAGTAGACAGTTTTTTTTATTACTACTATTACTATATTTTTACTCACTTTTATTTACGGCTGATTACTTTCATTCCGTCTGCCATTTCTAAATTTTGCGAATGTTCAAGTTAAAGTACTTTAATACCTTCGTAGCCGCTATATGTCGCTTAACCTAGTCAACTACTAACTTATGGATATACGTTACAGAACAATCATAGTTGTAGATTTTGATATAGATAGTACATTTTTGTTTAAATAAGTTAATATTGCTATTTTCGGTTGACTTTTGTCTCAATTCTAGAAACACCAGTTCTAGCTACTTTCGTATTAATTTTTTCAAATTTGTGCAATTAACTTCAACCTCTAAAAAACTAATCCCTGTGCGAAAAACAGCATGGCTGGGCCAGCGAAACGTCTCTCTGACCCCGCCATGTTGTAATCCGCCCCTATAAAGTTGATTTTGGATAATTTCGGGACCAGATAAATGTTTGTCTGTTTCCGCCATAGTGTTTTCCGCAGAGGGAGTAGTTCTTGCGAGTTGAATTTAGTTACACAAATTTGAAAAATGAATACGAAAGTAATGCGCCTATAAAAAATTGAGTTTGGATAATGTCGGAGCCAGAGAAATGTTTCTCTTGCCCCGCTATGTTGTTGTTCAAAAGGGGGGTAGCTTTAGGGGTAGAAGTAGGTTGTATATATTTGAACAAATTAAGACGAAAATAATGCACAAATATGAAATTGAATTTGAAGAATGTTGGGGCCAGCGAAACGGTTCGTTGGCCACACCATGCTATTTTTCGCACAGGGGGTAGTTTTTTGGGTTATTGTATGTTTTACAAATTTTAATAAATGAAGGCGAAAATAATGCGTACGTACAAAGTTGCTTTCGAATCATGTGATGCACAAATCCTAATTTTGGTGGAACAAATTTGGACAAATTCTGCACTAAATATTTGGCCTAAAATAGTTAAATTTTCATGTGTGGTGGCGCCAGCGAAATCTTCCTTCTTCGGGAGATTTTATAAACAGCAGCTAAAGCAGACCAAGAGTTTTCAGATACGGTTTACCATCAACTTTGATATACTGTCCATCAAAACTAATAGGTTTATCAACAATCATAAGGTTGCCGTCGCTAAGCTTACGCACACCATAAACCATATCTAGATACTGCTTTCTATTTTTCTGTAGCATTCTGAGAAAATTATTTGTCAAATTTTGATAACTGTGAGCAAACTCGCCTGTATCATATTCTTCAAGTATAGTTGCAACTTGATATTATTTAGCATCAGCGGTCATGAATGAAGCGTTCTCATCCTCCCCGTCCTTCTCCTTCCCATCCTCTTCATGTTTTTCAGTTACAGGCTTTTTTCCTCAAGTTGTTTCTTAGTTCAAAGATTCGATATGTCCACCAGTTTCTGCAGTGGCATGCATATTGGCTTTACCTTTTCACTCTTCTTCATGCTTACTGAAGGGAAATTATTCAACAACTTTCAAATTAGTTAATACACGTTCCACGAATTTTGTACTTTGATTGTTTGAGGGATTTCTAGTAGACGCAGATATTATCAAATTTCAATCCGTTCAGGTCTATGATCACAATGCACGAATACTGTCTGCTCGTAGACTGCCATGACGTTTCACCCTCTTCTTCTCTGATTGGACTATGGTTTCAAAGTTATCAACCGAAAGATAACAGAAAACTGTTCTGTGCTAGACGTGAAATATTTTCCACCAATATAACTTTCTTCTCACAAGAACATATATTCACAAGAATATATGTCGGCGATCGAGTGGTGACCATTCCTACTGGTTAGTTGATGTTAGTGAGTGTCGACCATGTAAAAAATTCAAATAATAGATAATAATAATAATAATATTGTCGCTATACTGGTCCAAAATATCTCTTTATTAATAAACATTGCGTCCTTCGACGAAGGGAATATTCATTACAACACAACTATGTACATAGCCTAAACACAGAAAATGTAAGAGCATACATTTTGTAGTTCATACATTTTGTTCATACATTTTGTAACAACATTTTTAGAGTAATACCAATTTGTTATCAATTTTCCGTTTTCTCTCTTTACTAGAGAAATTAAGACTTGTTTTAAATTTTTTAAACTTTTTTAGCAAATAATTAATGCTGTTTTTGTGAAAACAAGTAAAAACATCATCTACGTACCTAAAGAAAAATACAATTTGTTTGTAGAACCTATTATTGAAAACAAAATATGCATTTTCCAGACAGAATTTCAGAAGTTTAATGAAATATCCTTGTAGAACAATCGTATGCTTGGTGATGTGTGCCCATCTCTTGTTTATACTCGCAATAATAAGTTTGTGAGAGATCTTTGTAATTAAGGCCATAACATCGAGAGAAAAGATCTCAAAATCATGCAGAATATCTTTTCTTATCAATTTTTTGTATTAAATCGAGACTATCTTTTATAAATGTATTGGTGTTTCCTCAAGTTTTTGAGTCGCTAAACTTATCAATTTGGATAAATTACATAAACGTGACCCTATACAGCATGTGACCGGTCTCATAGGTGTATTTTTTTGGACCTGCAATAAAAATCGGCGGAGGTTCTTACTACGTTGCAGAAAAAATAGAATCTTTTCACCACATTTAATACTTTTCTTTCCTAATTGCGATCTTACACCTTTGAGAGAACACTGTGGCAATATTACTTACTGCTATTTCAACAACCAATTCTGCGAACAAACCTCAGGAGTAGCAATAAGATCTTTTATCTTACCTGTAATAGCGAACATCTTTATTAAACTTTTAGATGCTTATATCTTCAACCAATCCCAGCCGTTATGTTAACGACAGTTTTCTCATCTGGAGACCTGGACTAGACGCACTAGACAAGTTTTCCGGTTTCATCAATCGATTACACCCTAATATCCAGTTCACTATGGAACCTAAATAAACCGAAAATTTCCCTTCTTAAACGTACTAGTTTAAAAAAGATATGATAACACATTAGGACATGCAGTTTACAGAAAACCCACCTATACAAACAGATACTTACATTGCTCGTCCCTAAACCAATCATTTTAAAAACACTCGCTCATCAACACGCTTTTATACAAAGCCGCCTCCGTAAAAGAAAGAGCTAAGTTTCACAAGGAATTGCAAAAATTTGGACAAAGCCTAGATCAGAACAATCACACAAAATAACAAACTTATAAAATATTAATAATTAATAATAATTAAAAAATAATAATAATTCTTGACAACCACAACATCCAAAACTTATTTAAACGACCTGCGAAAATAGAATAACTTCTAGTAGCCCTAAAGACAAAAAGACACTTGCTCTCAGTAATTAGGGAGTATATAAATCCTTTCTTTTTGTTGAAAAGTCTTTTTTGGAGAAACCAAGATAACGGTGGGCCAACGTATAAAGGAACAAGAAAGTAGAATCAGGCTAAAATATTGCATGCAATCAGCACAAGCTGATTTTTTTATTTTTTTTCCAAGAAAACATAGAGAAACAATCGAAATTTTAAAAACATCCCAGTAACATAAATAGGAACGATGGATATAATGCCAAACTGATTTGGCTTTCTATCCTCCCGGGTTTTAAAAAAAGACATGATTAGCCATTCAGGTTGGATCAGTCTCTACCATGGAGCGTTCTGGCTAACCAAAGGCATCGTGGAGAGTATATGGGCAATTATTTCTCGATTGTCCCAACTTTAAAAGTCATGTTCTTAGTTTTTCTTTAAATTGTTTGAATTTTTTCCCCTACCCCACAGTACTTGATCGACAAATTTATGGACCACGATTACCAACCTAAAGTCTAACGATACATTATTATACAATCAATTTGATTTAAAATGTACTAAAAACAATTAATAAAATTTATTTAAGTTTATTTCTTTTAAATCTAATCTTTTCAATAACTAAACGAGTTCTTGTGAAAAATGTTATCCTCAACAAAAATTGTTTGTTTGAAAATAAAATCTTTTGCATTTAAAGCCACACGAAACATGATAAAAACCAAACATTGGAAAGTAAAATTGTTCGCTGCAGGAACTTAACGAATTTAATTCAGACTACTTTTCATAAGACGCATAAAGCGCTGGATATGGTCATGAGAAGTTACAGTAAAACAATAATAAAAAATAAAATTTGTGCTTCATTCTGCAATATCCGATTAAGCATCCCTGGAAAGCGATAACAAATTTAATAAATCATAAATTTTTTATCAAAAATGGCAGAGTTAAAGTTACAGCTAAAAAAATGATTTTCCGATATAAAAAGACAAACTTTGTACAGCATAGTTAAATTTTCAAACAAAGAGATGCATTTCTAACTAAGATGATGATTCTTCTTCCAAAAAATGAATTCATGAGAAATTAGTTAAAGTTTCGACCAGTTACGTACAGTTTTAACCAAAATGGATGAAATTACTACAAAAAGGGATTAACTTTTAAAAAAAAGACAAACTTCCATCGATGTGGTTGAATTTGCAGACAAGAAACATTCTTCTGTAAAGCGAGAAAAATCGTGTCAACCAACTTGCAGAATTTCTTACCCAAAATGACAAATTTTCTAAAAAATAGTAGAATTTTCAACCAAAAGTAGTAAATTTCTACCAACATTGCTTAATTTCGTCAAGAATAATTACATTTTTAATTAAAATAAGTATTATTTCCCTAGCAAAACTGTAAATTTATACTTTATACATAACTTTTATATCAAATATAATTTTCAGATCCGAGAATTAATATTCTATTAATAATATTCTATTAATATTCTATATAACTAAAAAACCATTGAAACAAAAAACAAAAAACAGTGAGAAAAAATTGTCACACTATATAGGTGCCCTCATAAAAATTCATGTCAAGCTATTCATCTTTAGAATCGGACCAGTCTCATGTGAAATTTTTGAATCCAATAAAAAATCTGTAAACTTCATAAAACTCAGACATTGCACTTAATTTTAGTTTCATTTTTCGATCAATCTGATAAACCAGAATTTCTTCTGGGCGCAAATCTCATACCCGCGCGACAGAAATCAAACCACTTTCAGACTCCTTTATTGCTTCCTAATGGAGTAGCATAGACTCCATTTTACTCAATTTTTCTCACGGAGTCGGTGAATATTTGTTATTAATGCAATGGTGTTACCCTCGACGTCTGATAATTTAAATTGTACTTCGGTTTAAACGCGCTTTTTTTTTGGGAGACGGGGGTCTGACAGCATAAGGTGGCTCAATAGGATTTGGTAAATTCACCCATGTAAAAGAAGTAGTAAATGATTGAATCCGTCCAATTGGAACGTCCTTTTCTTCATCCTCCTCTATTGGGCTAATGCGGTGGGTGAATACGTTTATTTTTGCTCGTAATCCATATTGACCATTAGCCATAAATAATCCACGTACAACTACATGACTACTTTTTAGTTTTTCCAACCATCCCAAGGCGTCACCATTAAAAAATCCTGACATTACGAAACGTACTCCGATTAGCCGTTCAGTAATAACATTATATCGATCTACCATATAAATTTCCGTATTTTCGCCAAAATCGTATAATCGAATTGCAAGTTGCCGTTCTGACTTGGTGACTGAAGAATATTTGCGAAATCGAAGTTTGTCAACATTCACGTTAAATAGTCTAGAATAGGGGGGCACCAGACGAGGAGAAGTGGGTCTGACATGAAGAGATGCCATATCAGGAGCAGAAGACGTGGCATGCGGAAGCGGAGGTAAACCATGGTATTGGGGGCCATCAGGATATCTGTAAAATTGTGAACTCAACTCTGGAAAAAGAAACAGGTGATTGAATTTTTTTAAAGTACAAAATCGCACCGAATACTGGGTTTGAAAGGCGTACTATAGACAATTTTTTTGAACTTTGTCTCAAAATCGCTGAACTTTTGATGAGAATGACCTAGACGGTCAATTTTATGTAAGTAAATTTTTGAATACTCCTAATCACGAAATTTGCGTTCATATAAATAATGATTTTGTTCAAGGACTAAAATAATGTAAATGATGTAAATTCACGTTAAAATTTATTTAAAGAAACATTCAGAACGTACAGTACAATATTTAGACGCCCGGGGTATTGCATACATGAATTTTTCTAGAAAAATTGTTAGCTCCGCCGAGACTCTTAAGACTGAAATATTTTTTCAACAGTTTCTTAATAAATTGTTTATTTTCTTAAAACATTTCTATAATCTCAAAAAGCACCTTTTCTCGTAATAATAAAAAATCTACATCTTGTTTTAAATATCTGATACCTTGAAAATTTAAAATTAATCTTTTAAAATGAATCCTAAATTGCAGTCAAACCTAGAATTAATGTCAATTCTCGGAAACATGACATAGAGTATCACGGAATCCAGGTTTGACTTTATTTCGAATTTTCACAAAAATGCTATTGGGAAAACAAACTGGTAAAAATATAATCACATCAAAATATTATCAAATCATTTTAAATGAAAATTGAGTTTTATATAAATAATTTTTACAAACATTCATAAATAAATTTTATTAAGAAATAAAATAAATTATTTGGACATTTTCTATAAAATTCGTACATTTTTTTACCAACTATTTGAATTCTCAACAAAAGATTGAGTTTTCAAATAAAAAAATTGTTTTCAGCCGAAAATGCAGTTTTTAAATTCTTAGTTAGAAAAATTATTCTGTAACTAAAAAAGATCAATTATTCTGAACATTTTTATTTTCAACTAAAAAAATTTAATTTTTAAACAAAAAATGGAATTAGAAAATTTATAGTTTGGAAACCCAAAATCAACCCAAATGATGAAGTTTTTTAACTTGGAAAATTTATTTTCCACTAAATAGTTGACTCTTCCAATGAAAACATTAATTTTCAATAAAAACAATTTTTCTACTAAATGGTTCCACTAATTACTAAAGTGGTGAATTCTGATATAAATAATGAAATAAAAATCGATAAAGAAACTGCAACATTGTAAGAAGCTTTTTCCCATTTATGAAAATTTAAAGAAGTGGTGGTAAGTCCAGCTAGAACAACTTATTGACGATTGAGGATAAAGATTTAGATTTTGTTGCTGCATCCCGAAACTTTTTTGCTGGTTAGAAATAATTGTGATATACTAACTTTGATTGTTTAACTGTGCATCATGATCCCAAGAAGTCGAAGAACTCGAAGCAGCGCTGTTATAAGATTCTAGTCTTCGACGTTGCCTCGGCTGTGCAGCACTTTCTTCTATAAAATATAATAAATAGATGTTTATAAAAAGAAATTTTCAACGTAACCCCAAAATTCGATTCACTCAAAAGAAATGTAGATGAAGTTTATTCAAAAAGTAATTCAATATTAACAAATCCAGTGGTCGGAAAATGGATATATAATTGACAAGGTTTGAAAATATAAGATTTTTGTTTATGAATCTTCAATATGAACTTATCAATCTGAATTATTTGAGGTAAGTGGATTGTGGACGTGTATAGAAGGGTGTGGATATGAGAGATTGTTTGAGGGAATGTGAAATTGAGGTGACAGGGTGGGAGGATTGGCTTGATCGTGTTAGTAGTAGCAATGTAGAGTCTGACGGAGAAAGGCAAGGCAGGTACCAGAACGCGACACTAGATAGAGGCAGGGAAGGATAGAAGGTGGGAAGATGTAAAATTGGATTCATGGACAGTGAAGACAGTACAATAGAGGAAAAAGAGGATCTAGTGCAGGAAGTGTTTCGTACACCGAAAGGGGAGACCAAAGAAAGGAAGGCAAGGGAAAAGTATAACAAAACTTTAGAAAGGAGAGATTAAGAGCAAAAAGCGTGGGTTCGATCGTTAAAGGCCCAAAAATGTTTAGACTGAAGATACGCTGAAAGCAGAAAGACTAAAAGAAATGCGCGAAGTCATGTTGGAAGTAATGGCGATTTGTAAAGAAAAGCAGGAGAAACGAGGAGAGAAATTAAGGAAATAAATTAGCCTGGAAATGGCGGATCTCAGGAAGGAAATAAAAAAATGGGGAGAAGTTAGAGAACAACTAGAAAAGAGGATGCGGATATTGGAGAAAAATTAGAGACGCAGGTAGATAATGAGAAAAAGGTAGAGAAGATGCAAGATAGGATAAGGAGGTTAGAAAGCTCGAACAGAGATCTAGGTAGGGGCGATAGTGGGAATACAGAGAATGAAAGACTGAGAAAAATAGAGCAATAAATTAAAATACTAAAAAGGATTAATGCTAAGGTAGAGATAGAGGAAGTGAGGGGTGTAGGAATGGATCTGAGAAGAGGGGAGAAGATGTTACTTGTGAAATTAAAGAAATGGGAACATAAGAGGGAAGTGATGGCAAAGAAGAGGATGCTATATGGACGCTCGGACAGAATAGAGGATGATTTAATATGGGTACAAAGGAAGATGCAGTATAGGTTAAGGAAAATAGCGGAGTAGGAAAGAAAAAAGGGAAGAAAAACATGGGTTAAATATGGCAGAATACAGATAGATGGAATATGATGGGATTGGGATGAAGAAAGAGAAGATTTAGTAAGAAATGAGGTGCAAGGTTACTGGAATATAGCAGGATTGGAGAGAAAGGATAGGGAGTTTATGAGAAATATGACACAATGGGATGTAGTTATAATGATGGAGACGTGGCTAGATGAAAGGGGGTGGGAAAGAGTAAGGGGAAGGTTACCA
>JAWWLR010000092.1:52202626-52216497 GCA_035041075.1 Acraspis erinacei | reverse complement strand
ATCCTGAAAAGTGTAAATAATTTCTAACTTCTGTGACAGTCATTGATTTTTTGGAAAAAGATTAGAGGTTCTCGTTAAACTGAAATCTTGTCTTGTTTTGATCTTAGATAGAAAAAATAAACAAATAACTCCTGAAACAAACAAAGTAAGTTTGACTAAAGGAATAGCGTTTGAATAGAATAATTTTTTTTTACTATTACAGAGTAAAGCACAGGAATAAATTTTATCTTTAAATATTATAAAAAATGCTGCATCCCGTTTATCATAAGAAAGATCACATTTATCTGACGAAAGATAACATTTATCTGACAAGAGATAAAATTTATCTGACGAAAATATTGATTTAACATGTGTTATACGTTAAACAGCTGGGTCTAGGTTCATCGAAAAATTTCCTCCATGAATTTGAAAATCCTAGCAGTGTTTATTTTTTAATCGTCTCATTTTATTTAAATGACTTTAACCAAAAATTGATTCATCTAAACTTACAAAATACATAGGCCAATACACTCAGCCAAGTGCAGTCCTTTAATTTTGTTGAACAAACCTTTAGTTTCTCTCAAACCTTATGAAGAATTTAAAAATTGTAAACAAACACTATAAAGTATAAACTAACCAAAGTTCTCATTTAAATAAAGTGAGCCGATTTAAAAAATGAATACCGCAAGGATTTTAAAATTTATGGCGGAAATTTTGCCGGTGAACCTAGACGCAGCCTTTAGACATATGACATATGTCAAATAAATATTTACGTCAGATACATTTTATCTTTCGTCAGATAAACGTGTTGCAGCGTTTTTATCCAATTTAAAGATCAAATTTATTCCTGGGGTTTACTGCGTATTGATAAATTTTCTAGAAGTAAACAGTTTTATTGCACATTATATTTTATTGCAAAATCGCGAAAAATTTCGGTCGGAGAAGTTTGAAAAATAATCAAACTTATCACTTCGATAGATATTGAGAATTTTAGAAGAAGAAATTTATAAACATTTTGAGCATATTCTTTTTTATCATGCGTACGTTTTTCAGAAGTACACAGTTTTATTGTGTACTAAAATTTGATAAAAAAAGTATTATCTCACAGCAAATTAAAAAAATATCAAAATCACGACTTGGACACAGATTAAAAATTCTTGAAAAGCAAATTCATAAATTTTCTGTACTTTAAAAATGATTTAAAAATATAAAAATGTTTACTAAAACTTTTTAGTCACGCCGGGAGAAAATAAAAACCAATTTTTATTACACATACATTTGTTTAGGTAAACAGTTTTATAGTACATTACATTTGATTATAAAAACGCGAAATATTCGTTTGCATAAATTTAAAAAATGATAAAACTCACTAGAAATTGTATCCTGTCGGGAGAAATAAAAAAACACATTTTTATCATGCATACATTTTTCAGATGTAAATGGTTTTTATTACACATCAAATTTTATTAGACACTTGTAAAATATTATATAGCAGCAAGTTTAAAAATTATCAAACTCACGACTTGGAGCGAGATTGGGAATTAAAAGAAAAAGTAATTCATACATTTTTTTATACTTGTCGAATTAATTAAAAATATAAAAAGTGTTTACGGAAAATTTGTATTTTCGCCCTGAGAAAGGTACTCACCATTGCATTGTTATGCAAAAACATAAAAATGTGAGACTTTTGATTCAAAAATTCTTAAAATCGATTCAAATTTGGCTCAAGACGAGAATACATTAAAAATATCACTCACAAATTTAACTTAAAACGAAGATACAGAAATTGTCAATCTTCTGAAAAAAATCCTAACTGTACCCATTCCTCAAGAACTGATTTTAATTTCTATTAGCCTAGATGAAAAATGAAAGTTTGATAGAAATGATTATGACGCGTCCCGAAAATATTTTCTAAAAAAGTTCAAAAAATCGAATTTGCTTAGCCTGACAGTTAAAAAAAAGGAATTTCCCATCTACAATGAGTCACAATATCAATTGTGTGCATATTTGATTAATTTTCTTTGTGAAAATTATAGTAATTATTAAATTCGTTAAGAGACTATCTCCTGAAACTTAGTAATTGATCAAGTGATTAATTAGTGAATTATTTAGTTAGTTATTTCATCAATGGCATAATTACTCAATTAATTTGATTAAATTTTCTTTAATTATCAACAAGTAAAAATAATTCTTTTGTCTGCAATGATTAGTTTATCATTTTGTGTCTTTTTTAACATATAAAATAATGCAATGTTATGAAACTAATCTATTCACTATTATGATAATGAATTATCGTAAAAGCATGAAATCTGTCATATTGGATTATTTTTCGTATTTATGACTTCTTTAATTGTTCCAATTCGTGCATTATCTAGTTCGAATATTTTATAATTAGACAATTTTCAAATTCGAGATTTTTAAATTTCAGCAATTTTTTAACTTCGGGAATTTTATTATTCGGGAATTTTTTATTGTGAAATTTTTCATTTGGCAATTTACCAAATCGGAAATTTTAGAGTGCTGGGAATTTTATTTTTCTGGATTTTTCGGTCTTTCTTTAAAATCTTCAAAAATTTTTGTATTTTTCGTATCTTAAAAAGTAACTGAGCACCAGTGCGAAATGCAACAGTGCTTGATTACAAAGAATAAATTTATCGGCTATGCTGGTCTTTACAAAAAATTATTAGATATATTTTACTTAATATACTTTTTTGATTGGTTTGAGATAAATTTGACTGAGCTCCTATTTAATATTTAACCTTTAATAAATTTTAATTACAAGTTTTTGATAAATAAATGTTAAATATTTAAAAATATTCTGTAATAAACTTTGTATATCCATTTTAATTATTATAAAAAATGTAATGTGCATAAATTTCTAGCAATAATTAAACGATATCAGACATCGGATAGCGACATCTGACAATTGCCGCAGAATTTCTATTTTTTAAGACAAAAATGTCTATTTATAGTTTTTAGGAAATAGCTTAAGGTTATAAATATGAATACATATACATAATTATGCTTTAATATCATTAGGAAGAAATTAGAATGAATTTTCGTCATTTAGTTTTATTATTTTCAACGGGATTTTCATTCATTTTTGTACGCCTTACTCTTGCCGCCTTAGCCTTTTTTTTCTTTTTTAACCTTTCATATTCTTTCACCAATTTTGAGGGTGGTTTACAGTATAAAGAATGTTAAATCGATAAATAAACACTATTTTGAAGAAAAATGTGATAAGCTTATACTTTTAAGTTAATTAACAAAATAGGCACAATTTCCATACATCATTCATAATAAATTAAAGAAAATCGTTTATAGTTTTAACTAAATTAAGTCTATATAAATAAAAAACGAATAAAAGACCGGTAAAAACCGAAACTAAATCTTTCAAACGACATTCGGGATCGTAACTAGTAATTCGGTGTTTCAGTTTGGGTGGACGAAATTCAAGACTCCAAGATATTTGTACGCCGTGGGCCTGACAATGATACCAATTGCATGGGACCAAACTTTATGATGAAGAATAAATTTTGCTCACGTTATAAAAAACATTATGTTTAATCCTCCGCAATTGGTATTATTGTTGGATCATCGGCGTGCATACATCTTTTCACCAGAAGTTACAACATGAAACGACGGTAACGTTGATGGATGTTGCGTCGATGGAAAACAACATAAAAAGTGTTCCTAAAGTTTTAACGTAAAATGGATTGAAAATTCCTTTGGAAAATAATTTTCTGTCGCTCTGAACACAATTTTAATCTTTCATTCAATAACTTCTGTTGCGAAATATAAAAGTTATTGCAAGTTACTTCGATGGATACTAAAAGAAATACGGAAGGTTTTGTTGGCCGTTTTTTTTATTTATGAAGAAAGTTCCTAATGCTCACACTCAAAACTTATAGGATGAGTATTAAAATAAAGAACTCTACCAATTTTTAAAATAGTACGACCAGTAGTTTTGATAATGTAATCCATGGACACCAAAGGGCTCTGTCTGCAGAGAATTACTCATATACTTTGTGATCCGGCAACATTAAACGTGATTTTCAAAAACTAAAACCGAGGTCGAAACTTATGTATTCAGGAATCCATGAATAATGTGAAATTTGAATTTTGTGTATTCAAAACCCTAGTTGGATAACTTAAAAGCGTTCAGAACTTTAGAACAAAGTTAGTAAAACTTGTCTGTTAAGAGTAGAGTACTCTGTTTACATAGTGTATATCTGTATGTACGATTCAAGTAGCTTTAACTGCGCGTGAAATTCGTAATTCCATTATAAAATCGTAGTTACTTCCTGCGGAAGTAAAAGGCAGAGTAACTTTGCCGCCGACGGCGACGGCGAGTTTTTTTACGTCTTCAAACCTAATTGAAGTCAGCCCTTGAAAATCTGTAAAATGTGGGGGGTTGACGTTCGCTGGGGTGACATTCCACTTGAGTGGCAAACTCTTTCGTGTTTTCAATACTGCAAGATCCACAAATTCAGTCAATTTCCAACACGCAATATCCCCATTGTAATTTAATTTATTTTGTTAAGGAATGTTTAAAATGAAAAATCAGCCTCCAAATAGTTTTATAAGGGTGAAATATTGAAATGAATAGCTATAGTTTTAAACATTTGATATGATAATAATAATAATTGTCGAATTAATTCATTCATTTTGGTCACATTGAAACTTTTCTGCTCGCTGGGTGTGTGTTTTTGTCCTGCGAATTTCGAACTTTAGATTAAAATGACTTATTTTAAAAACAATGCGCCGTAATTTAAAAAATAATCATTTTTAACGACTTAGTTTCAACTTCCTAATTCAATAAAGGTTCAGTTGTTAAACCCAGTTTGGGTTTAACTGTGAGAATTAGAGTGACTTTTCTTGACAGATATGAATTTTGTTGATAAAAAATCGATTTAATCTTTTTTATTGTAGCGTGATAATACGTGATGTGATACTTATAAATAATATATTTATAATCTTTAAACAGTCTAAAATTTAATTCTAAAATTAATTATGTATTATTTATAAGGATATGGATCAATAATTGTTCGCCATAAGAGAAATTGTCAGGAGACCAAAAAAATTTATTTTCTTTCAGAGATTAATCAAAAATGATAAAAAATCTATTTTCTTATACCGGTACGGGAAATAAGTATCAACTCGAGTGCCTAACAAAGTGCATTTCAGTTTTTAGGCTTCCTATGCTCTCTTAATCAAAACCAATAAAATTCAATTGTATATCAGTCAATTTTACGTGAAAAATAAAGAAGTTTCAGAAAAGGATGGGATGGTATAACCTTTTTTTAATTACACTGAAAAAATGAGGAGGCCATTTTGAGGTATTTATAATAAAAGTTTCATTAAAATTTCATCAAAAATAGAATTGTTTTTATTTAAATAAAATTTGTTTGAGTTGAAAAATGGAGTACTTAAACCAAATGAATTTTATTTGATTTAAAAAAGATATGTTTCATTCAATAAAGCATATGTTTCATCCAGTATTAAAAAAAGAATTTATTTTATTTAAACAAATATATTAATGAGCGTCCAATATTAACACAATAATGGATCAATAGGCTGTGATTTAATAATGTGTATTCAGGGTTCTCATGCGCTACATTTCAACAGAGCTTTTTTATTAATTAAAAAAAAATCGTTTCTGGATTTTTAAAATTTTGCATAGAAAATTGT
This sequence comes from Acraspis erinacei, assembly GCA_035041075.1. NCBI lineage: Eukaryota > Metazoa > Arthropoda > Insecta > Hymenoptera > Cynipidae > Acraspis > Acraspis erinacei. The sequence goes on along the minus strand of JAWWLR010000092.1, from coordinate 52,210,827 downwards.
TATTATCCAGTAAACTTGGTAAAAATGCCTGGAAGAAGCATCATCTTGAAAATATGGAGTTGAGTGCATAAAGAAGGTTATTTAAATTGTGTAGCTTTTTTTATTACGCTAAGAATATTTAGAGGGCTCTCTTAATTTATATTAATCAGATTTAAATAATTACTAGTAAAATTTGATAGACTTGATCAGCGATAAGTGAGCCACCGAAAAAAATATTAGGAAATTTCTTAACTTTGTGCAAACGAATCCGTGCCTATAAATTATTCAGCGTTTCAAGTTTTGGATTACTGTAGGTAAATGAGTAAAAAATTGCCATTTTGGTTAAATTTATCAAATTTAAGAGATTTAAATTAGGTAAAAATCAAGTTTAAAATCCTTTTTAAGGTTCAATAATAAATTTAACGTGTAGAATTCCTAAAAAGGAAACAAAGAATTCAACGACCAAATTTGTACAACCACCATAAATTGTTCCTATTGTAATTTGAAAAAAGATACAAATTTTCCTAAAAAAGAAAAATATTATTTTTTCGGCAAAAAATAAAAAGGAGGAAAGAAAAGTGAGAAAGCAACCAACCAAATCCTTTTCCGTGGTTTCGTTACTGTTCCTACCTGCTAAAACTTTTCTTGTCTTGATGACGGTACTGTATGATTGTCGAAACATTGGTAATTATTTTTTACAAGCTTTTTTATGTTGTGATTAAATAATAATATACATAAAAACGGTGAAAAAATAAAAAAAATAGAAGTACGGGATTTTTTCTTTTCTTTTTTAGGAAAATTCTTATCTTTTTTTTTTTAAATTAGGATAGGAATATTTTAAGTTTCTTGGTCAGATTTGGTCTTTGGATTCTTTTTATTTTCAGGAATTCTGCAAATTACATTCATAAATTTATTTTTGGGAAACGGATTTTTTGTTTATTTCCAAAAACGGAATCATATATCACTATTCTTATTATACATGATTATTAAATGATGATAATGGTTCAGCCAGTCGAAGCAATATCAAATGGTGATGATGATCACGATCATGATGATCTACCCAGTGAAGATAGGGTCAATTAATGATGAATGTAAGTTAGTAAATGAAGGAAAAATCAGATCATGATGATGATTATGATAATGATGACCTAGCTAGTAAAAACAAGATCAAATGATGACGTTGATGATCATGATCCAGCCAGTAAATAAGAGATCAAATGATGATGGTCAAATAATGGTAGAACTTGCATATCTCAGCTACAAAAATCTTACAGTGGCAATCGAAAATTGACTTTAAAGCATAATTTTTATCAAAATTGCCACTTTTTGACTATTCAACTTAAAATTAATCGAAAGTTAAAAAAGTACCCTGGTATGATTAAAATTTGCATCACAAAAATATTTCCGTTTTTGTCAAAAAATGCTACATTTATCCCTGTAGGGTCCCTGGTAGAATGTAGATAATTTGTATTTTAATCAACTTTATTGTTATAAACAAACTTAGGACACAACTTAACAACGGAGTTGTTTGTTGAACGAAAAATTATTTTTTTCTTACTAAAATTGCTGTCATTAAAATTAAAGATAGTGAAAATTCAAAATTAATGAAAAAAATATAAAAATTTACAAGACTCTATATTAAAGTTTCACTACGGAAAATTCGTCTTATGATCAGTTTTCCCAAAATTGAAACGCATTTTATGTTTAATTATAAAATTGGTTCACTCAGTGAATTTAGTTAACAAGTATAATTTATGATACAAGCCGAATGCGTCCTAATATGTTCATATCATTTTCAAAGATCACAGAACCTTAAGACGTCTTTACTGATGCCACTCGTATCTTTAGACTATCGAGAATCAAGATTGCGGTTCCGGAAGGTTGTGATTACTCGTGCAAACAGCCGCAATATTAATTATTCGTCATGGAACGGTTACATTGAATAGGCTAAGCGTTGCGTTGCTTCACCTACCTTCTCGGAGGAATAGTTAGCAAAGGAAAGTGCGATGAGGGTGGCTGGAGATTTCCCTTCAAGAGTAACGAGATGCCACCTCGTGAAGCTGCTGAGGGCGGCCAAGTGGTGTGAGAGAAGGAATTATCTACTAATTCGCCACTGGTGAGCATGGTCCCTGTGCTTGTCGTGGTTCAGCATAGAACCCTAAACTGGAATCTGGATTCTCACAGAGGCAAAGCAAGATGGCTTCGACTGACTCGAAAGTGAGAATTGCTCTCATCCAGACTAACAACTTAGTTGGCTTGATATTAATAACGCGATAAAGCTAATTGCTCAAACTTCCTAGGAAATTGTATTCCGACGTTGCAAGATTCACTTTAATGCTTTGATGATGGCTTGGATATTTATCTCTTGGCGCTAAGTAGCATTTAATCCTCTACATCTTCATATCTGTTTTGGCGTTGTTCAGATCTCGATGGCTCCACTGATGAGCGGTTCAAGATCTTTTTATTCGCACAATAAAAACGAAGAGATAAATTTTGTTTTATGTAGAAGTAGAAAGGTATTTCATTCACCTTTCGTTGTGATTCGAATATCTCTCGGATTCATGGTGCAAAATATCCAGTTGCTAGGGATCATACTTAAATTACGTAACAGATGAAGGGGGCGTTGAGATATTTTTGTACAATGTGTTACAGAAGGGAAGAGGGCGTCCTAAACTCAAGTACGTAGGTTTTGCAAGTTCACAAAAACTTTCTACTGAAGATTATATTATTATTTAAGGGTATCGGAATTATCATCAGAGGTAGTTACCATCGATCAACGTAAATATCATTCCCACTGAAAATCATTACTGATTAGATAGAATATAAATTAAAAATTTTTTTAATGAAATTTGTTCTAAAAAAAGATTTACACACCTCGCTCCACTGGGGATCGAACCACAGACGTTCCGATTTCCGGACGGATGCTTTTGCAATTAAGGTATTAGAGAGATAAACAGAAGAATCATTTGTTAGGCGTACACATTATCTCAAGCCATGTGTTACATTTATGATACGAGTAATTTAAGGGAATCTGTATTACCATCAAAAATTGATATCTTATTTTGATATGCTATCATCGATCACTGTTGATATCGTTTCACAATCCGTGAAAATAGAAATATACCATCGATCAAGCTAACTTTTCAAATAACAGAAAATACTTAGCTTTATTACTTACTAGATGTAAAGTAAATTTAAAAAAAATTTTAATAACATTTTTTGTTTGAAAAGGAAATCTACTCACTTCACTCCACTGGGAATTGGAAAATCTGTGGTTCGATTCCCAGTGGAGCGAGCTGAGATTTTTTTTCAGAAAAAACTAATTATCTTTTTAGTTACAAATGCTACTATTTGTTTGAAAATTTAACAATTTTCTTCAAAATATACACTTTTGGTTGAAAATTCAACTGTTTTGTTCAAAATTCTTCTTTTTGGGTTAAAAATTCAACTCTTTTTGTAGAACACAATGATTCTTCTTTTATTGCATATTCAAATGTTTTGTTTGAATTATTTAGTTCAATCAGTTTGTTATGAAATAATTTTTTTAAATTTATATTCTTAGTTGAAAATTCATCTCTTTGGTTAAAAGTTGAACTATTTTGTTGAAAATTAATCAGTTTACTTTGAAAATTTAACTACTTGGTTAAAATTTAAACTACATTGGTAAAGATTATTATTTTCTTATTGAAGGCTTATGTCTTCAGTTGAAAATTTAACAGTTTAGTGGAAAACTCTTTTTTATTTTTATCTTTTTATGTTAAAAACTCAACTCTTATGCTAAGAAATTTCAATTATTTTTTAACAAAAAAGTTTATATTCTGCCAAAAAGTAAAACTTTAAACAAAAAAATTACATTTTTAAGAAAATGGTTGAATTATTGTAAAACAAATTAAATTTTTAAGAAAAGAGTTGGATCTCATACATTTTCTGCCTTATTGGTACATTTTGGTAAAAAATTACCAATATTTAACCAATAATGAAGTTGTTAAATTTACAGTTAAATATAATAATTTTTAACAAAAAAATTAATTTTTAAGAAAAAAGTGGAATATTTAACCAAGACCAATGAATTTTTATAATTTATAATAATAATTAGATTCAAGGCAAGTGTTAAGCAACTGATCTTATAGGTTACACGTAAGAAACTATTGAATATTATTGTTTTTCAATATTTTCAGTAGAAAGTCAAGAAATTAGAGTTTATGCTACATCTATCACTACTTCTATTTCAAATAACTTATTCTTCTTCCTGGATAAGTTTAATGGTGAGTTTTCCAGTAAATAAAATACCATAGAAGCGAATCATACTATTTTTCCTATGTTTTCATTTTCATAAAAAGATGCAGTCGGTGTTTCCCTCAGCTGGGGAGGGAGGGGGAGGGCAATTCGACGAAATCCAGATTAGTCGATATAATTAAATGACCAAATCAATGTCTTATTCATATTATTCATACTTATAGAAATATAATATACAATAATATAGCACTTGAAATGAGAAAGAAATGGATCAATTCCACATCTTATTAACTTTAAAAAAATCCTTGGCTGCTAACTGGTCGGCGCTGCCCCTCCTTACCCTAGTGGGCAAACTTGCGGCTGCCGGTGCTGGTGGGCAGTATTGAGCCATTACCTGGGAAGAACTATATACTGCTAAAAATAAAAAAATAAATTGAACGATCTGAACAGATACCTTTCAACTTCCGATAAATAAAATTTAGCATTCCAGCTTTGGCTTCCAACCGAGGCTGGGAATGAAATGGGATTGATTCTTTTTAAGTCAAAGCACGTATATCTTGCATATTATTATGATACAGCAATGCTGGAGAAGAAAAAGCAATAGAAGCGAAACTGAGAACTGTGAGAATCGAAAGGTGAATTGGAAAGAAGAAAACAGTTGTTGCAGAGTAGGGTTGAATGTCTTCTCGATATACTTAAGTTGGTAAACGAATCGCATCCTCTAAAGTTTGAAAGCATGTTTGCAGTCCAAGAAAGTCTTTAAAATTTTAGAACCGTACGCGAATTCAAGATTCGTAATAATTTTATTGCATGAATTTAAATATCGGTGGAATCTCTATTAAAATAGAATTATTCAAGTAGAGAAGGGAACGGTCAATTTCAATATTTATGCAGACACATGGGCATCTACTTTGCATTGCAAAATTAAATTAATTGAAATAAGAGAATTGCGTATTGAGAAATGAATATTTCCAACAATTCATTTAATTCCACTCAGCATTCAGTCAGCGGCATTCTTATCGATTTAATAACCTTCGTTATGAAACATAAAAGGAAACCGTTTTTATGCTCACGCTCAATTTCAATTCAATGAATATATTTAATTACGCTGGGAAAAAGTAGCCCACACACAATTTTATTCATCGACGTTCTAGTGATTGAATCGCTTCACTAGATGAAATTAAAACAACAAATTTTTTCCACAAATTTAAATACTTTTGTTTAGTATCTAGTTGCGCCTATTTTATAACTAGTTTTTAAACAATGCTGATGAGTTTGTCATAGTAACTTATTTTTAAATTAGAATTTTTTAAAATTATTTTTAAAACTAAAATAAAAAAGTCTTTTAGTGTATTTGCAGGTTCATTTTGAATAAATGGTTTAACAAAATTAAATCTAGATATTTCAAAAGTGAATCGTCAGGCGTTTTTGGTTTTTCGATTGGACATTTAGTTTGTTTATAATTATACAAAAACTTTTGCAATCCATAGATCGACCGAAGCAAATGTAGGCTTAGGAATTAAGAAAACGATTTGCTTGTACCAATAACAAAATATTGGTACTTTCAACCATGGAATATGGTTATTAAATGGAAAACAAAATATTTGTTTGACAAAACACAATTTTTTTGAGCAAATTGCTTGGAGGATGGAGTACTTAGTTAATTTAACAATAAAATTTTCTCGCGCAAATCAAAGACTTGATTAAATAAATCAAAATTTATTTGATTCAACAAAATTATCTTGTAAATCCAGGAAAAAAAGTCTTTTGGATAAAGAAAATTTTGTTTTGAGGGACTTGCGTTACTTGAAAAAATGGTAAACAAAATTGTTGTGTGAACTTTTCCAAATCTTGAAAATTATTGTAAAATTTTAACAAAATGCCAATAACGTTTGCTAACGTTGGGCGGTATCCAAATTTCTCTCGGCAGTTTCGTTTTGAATTTCATGACGAGCACTTCTAACTTCTTTTCTACAAATAAGTTCGACGCACTAAATTATTTATTTATTTATTGAATTGCGATAATGAATAAAAATTTTTAAATAAATACACGTCCGGTTAACGAGTATTGCTCACCCTGAGCGAAATTGTTTGAAATAAAAAATTGTATATCTCTGTCAAAAATTCATGTATTTAAAAAAATCCAACGTGGTTTTAAAATTTGAGAATGACTGTTTTTTCTGCTTCATTTTTTTTCTCCCTAAAACAACGTTTTTTATTTTTTTTAAGAAACTTGTAGATTTGAAAGACCAACATGAAATAGATCCCTATTTGTATTTTATTTAAAATGAGCCCAAGATGAAATTTTTTATAGAGCCGTTTTAGAGTTATGACATTTTTGTGAACGAAAGAAATTTTTCAACGCTGAATATCTCGGAATCTAAGCATTATAAAAAAAACTCCAAAGAGAACAAATTTTTTTTTTACATGTAGAATAAATATTTTTGAAGACAAAATTATTTTGGAAACAAAATTTGTTTTCATTTTTTTACCATTTTATTTTATTTGTTTAAATTAATATTTTGTAACTTTTATACATGCAAGAATACAGTTAACAGATTTGTAACTATATTATTTTATCTATAAAAGTAAGAAAATATTAACTAAAAAAAAATTGTGAAAAATGGAAAAAAAATCTTGCCAACAATTATTTTTTCTCCACAAATATTTATTTTACATATAAAAAAAAACATTTTTTTTATAATGCATATATTCCGAGATATTCAGTATTGAAAAAACTGTTTGTTTATTTTTTTATTTATCATAAATTAAAACGGCTCCATAAAAAATGTCGTCTTCTGCTCATTAGAAAGGAAATACAAATACGCATCTATTTTATTTTTATTTTTTTAAATCTACAAGTTCCTTCCAAATTTATGTGCCTTTTTTTTGGAGCGGAAAAATGGAGAAAAAAATTGTGTTTGTACTATAAAAAACTAATTTTTCGACTTTTGTTGACAAAGCCAACTGAATTTGAAAGGTAATGACTAAAACCTTAAAATCGAGTTGGATTTTTTAAATACATGAATTTTTTAAATCTAAAACTTTTCATCTCGGCCAATTTCGCTCAGAGTGGGCAATACTTGTTGACCAGGAGTGTGTTTATTTTGAGATTTTTATCCAATATCAAAATTCAAGAAATAAAAAGATAATTTAGTGCGTTACACTTATTTTTAGAAAAAAGGTTACAAGTCTCCGGCATGAAATTCAGAACCGAACTGACGAGAGAAATTTGGATAACGCCCCAACAACATTACTATAATACTCGTTGACCAGGAGTGTATAAGAAGGAAACTTTTAAACAATCATAACATAACTCTTGAATCGTGTAGACATTAAGACTAAAAAAGTGGTTAGTTTTGCCCAAGCATCTTACTAAACAATTGCATTTTCTATTTTTCTTTTAAAATTTCATCCTCAAATTTCCATAATACTCTATATTAAAATTTGCATTGCCGCTCTCAGTTGTAAAGAGACATCGTTATACGGTTCTGGATCGACAAATTTAATTCCAATTCGATGCAATGACGCTATCTCTGCAGAAAGGGAACGAGTCGTGCCAGCTCTGATGTTAATTGAACGTTACTCGGCAGTGTGACAGAATTGCCTGAACTTCCTTTGGATCGCGTGAGTGGTCGAATAGTCCGGAAAACACCCACCATGTGTATTGATGATGCTATTTAGTAGCAGCCGTCTAGTCTGTGGAAGCACTTTTTTCCTCTCTATTTTTCGTTAGGCCTGCACGGAGGGTGCCTCTAAAATTTATGAGAGAAACCGGGCCTTCCTACATTACTACGTATACATCTTTGATCTCGAGCTATCTACGATTTCGAAACCAGCTGAAACACGAACCTGGCTCTTGGCTATTCTTCATTCTTATGTGATTATGTCTCGCGAAGATTCTTAGATTAGGAAATATTATACAAAATTGTTTGCGGAAAAGGAATGATAATGATCTCTTTTTCAAGAGAAAATTATTATGATTA
>JAWWLR010000092.1:52139599-52150074 GCA_035041075.1 Acraspis erinacei | reverse complement strand
GACTATTTTAACAGCAAACCAACTGTTGCGCTTTACAGCATAATCTGTAAAGCGGTTCTTAACTACAAATTTTAATTTTCAGACTAAAGAATATTAATTTTTTATTGAACATGGAGAATTCATACAATTTAAAAAAATATTTACATTCTCTACCAATTCTTGAATTTTTTTATGAAACTAATGAAGTTTTAAGAAAAACTTAATTTTTAACCAGGCAGTTGAATTTTTACTCAAAAACGATGAAATTTAGGCAGAAGACGATGAATTTTCATACCAAAAAGATAAAAGTTTACCAACATAGTTTCCCAGCATAAAGTGGTTCTAAGCTAATTTGTAGATATAATTTAGGCCAAAATGTTGATAAATAAAATCTCACTAGCTTGTATCTTTTTTCCAAACAGTTCATTTATTTTATATTTTTAATATAGTTCTATAAAAAACGCTTATAACAAATTTTTAGATCTTTGTTATTGAACAACTTTTGTCTTTTTATTTGTTTTTTCTGTCGTTTCTCCTTTATTCATTTCTTTTTGATTATTTATGATTGTAAAAAATTGCTCTTCTTTTTAAATAAATAAATAAAATAATAATAAAGTTATGGCCACATTTAAAAAATAATTATTATATATTATACTTACGAATGGAATTAAGTAATACCACGAACGTAAGAAAGAGAGTATCGATCCTAATCTTCATTTTGTCAAGAAATATTTACTCTCAAGGACCAAAAAATTGTGATTGATACAGTTTTGAATTATGTTGGCGTCCTCTTATATTAATTTACTAACTAATAAATTATCATGATTTATTCTTTAGATTTATCAGATAATAGAGGAAGGGGAAGGATTTCTGATCTCTGATGTCTGAATTTCACAATCTAGGCTTTGTTCTCGTAAACCGTTCATAATCTTCAAAATTTATGAACTCTTAAGCTTAAATAATAAAAACCATACGAGTGAAAGTGATAATTTTGGTTAAGAAAATTTACACATTAATTAGGACGCAGAATTATTTTTTATTGTTAAATGGATAGATTTATTATTATATATTAGGCTAATGTATAGAATTCCTGAAAATGAAACCCAGAATTCCATGACCTAATTTGGACAGCCACCTTAAAATTTTCCTACTATAATTTGGAAAAAGATCTTCTTAAAAAAAATTCCCAAAAACGAAAATTTTGTATGAAATCGATAAAAAAGAGAAAAGAAAAATGGGAAGGCAACAAACCAAATCCTATACCTTCTCTTTTTTTCACCTTTTTATCTTTATTATTATCAAATCAATGGTCAAAGTATTTGTAAATAATATTCACCAACGCTTCAGTGTTCATATTGCACCCTTAACAAGATTAGCAAGATTTGAACAGGTAGGAACAGCAAAAAAAAAGCGATGCTTTCCCTTTATGCCTGTGCATCAGATCAAATCACGAGCATTGTTGCTTCGTTGCTGTTCCTAACTGCTCAAGTGTTTCTTTTCCATAAATTTAATTCAATTATTTTCGAGGCAATTTTTTACGATTTAAACTAACAATAGATTTCCCAGCCCAAAGTGTGATTCTAAGCAAATTTATAGACACAATTTAGGCCAAAAAATTTGTTGAATAAAATTTTAGTGTAGCTTGTATCTTTTTCCCGAACAGTTCATTTTTTATGTTTAATGTATTTCTATATCGTTGGTGATTATTACTTAAAATTTTTTTATTGTCGTCTTTTTTATTTTTGTCGAAAAAACTTTTTTCCTTTTTAGGAAATTTTGTTTAAGCGGATCTTCTTTCAATTTGCAATTGGAGCATTTTATGATAGTTGTTATTTGAATGCATAGCGCTTCTTCTTTCTTAATTATTATAAGATAATTATCCATCTTTCAAGATAGATGAAGAAGATGGAATGATTGTCCAAACGAGCCATATTAATTTTACCCGTGCCAACGATACGCTTTTGCATGGTTGTCTAAAAGCAGTAAGAATTTTATTAAGATAAAGAAAGTTTTATTTTCAATTTATTGAAGTTATCTGAAAAAATTAACTGAATGAGTGTAATAGTCTTCGTCGTAATACAGATGCTTCATAAAGTCTTTTCATTTTCGTCATTAAAGAAAACAAACTGATACTTTTAAATTCTTTAAGGTTTACAAATATTGGATCTACTCCTTGCGTCACAAAAAGTACAGAATGTAATAAATCAACTACAAAAACAGTATCTCACTCAAAGCCGTTGCCGATGTAAATGCACGTTATTTTTATAACTTTGGTTAGAAACTTAATCTTGTGCCTTTAAAATTCATATATTTGGTTGAGGATTCATCTATTCTGTTAAAAAATTTCCTTTTTCCGTTGAATTTCACTAGTTGATCATTCGTTTTTTTATCGAAAATTAGTAACTGAAAATTCAACTGTTTCATTTTTGGTTCAAACTAATATTTTTTAGTAGAAAATTCAACTATTTCGTTAAAAATTTATATATTTTGTTGAAGATATGTCTATCTATACAGAATTAATCTTTATAAGTAAAAAAATTTAGCTATTTGGCAAAAAACTCGAATATTTTAATTAAATTTTAATTATTGTGTTCATAATTCAACTATTTTGTTAAAGTCATCTATTTAATCTAAAGTTCCACTGTTTTGTTGAAAAATCGTCCCTTTTTTGGGAAATTCATCTTTTATAGGAGAAAGTCATCTGTCTCGGTTGAAAATTCATCTTCCTGGATCACACGGACATCTTTTATGGGCAATGCAATGTTATGCGGTAAATTGCGTAACTGACTTTTTTGTGTGAGTTTGAAATCAATCTCTGACTTCAAGCGCTTTATTATTGTATATTGATACAAGCTTAGAACTGAGCTCCTCGGCATGAGTTAGCGCTTTATATATGCTAATTAGACGTAGAGTGGGGGTAAACATCGGTGCTTAACAGCAAAGTTATGAGAAAAATAATTTGATATTTGAGTATTTTTATAAGAGTGAAGCACTTGAAATATAATAATAAAATTCGGTTGTTTTGAAACTTTGCTTTTTATTCAACAACTTTGACAGGTTATTAGTATCGGAAGGAAAAGTTCGATGATCTCTTCAACATAGGACTAATTTCACCTCCTTTTTCTGATATTTTATACACACAGGATTTGGAAAACATAATTTTATAACACTTATTTTGACAATAATTTTTTGTAGCACTTATTACATGTGTACCTACAGAATTTTAAATATCTTTTTTAACTTACGATTTATGGTTTGTGTAGGTATGTTTTGAAAAAATATTTTTTTTAAGCAAAAGGAAGGAAAATCTTTTCAAAATTATTCGAAAGTCTCAAATACATGATTATAAAATTTAATGTCGAAATCGTTCAATTTTAAACAAATGTTTTTTTGCTAGATTTGTATCCATCTACAACCAACATTTTTATATTTTGCTCTTTTCACTTAAAAATCTGATTATATATATTTTAAATAATCAAAACCATAGGGTCCCAAATATTTATGAATAGAATAATTTCTTAAACCTTATTTTTTTACCGGGGAAAATTATTTATCTCGGGAACTGCGGCATCTAAGTTTTGCAATAGTGCAAGAAAACTATCAATTAAAAAGTTAGAATATTCATTTTTGATTCTCGAAGACCCATGTAGAGATTTCTGAGCTAGTTTCGTTAGATTTCGTGATTTTGAAGTGGCTGAGGTTTCTCTGGGCCTTTAAATTTTGCGTGCACTTTAAACCTGCCATAGACATGACGATTAACCTTCAGTCTGTAATCAACTCCATTTTTGGTTTCTATATAAATTTTATCACCTGTCCATGCTATAAGATTTCTTTTTCCCGATGCGTGATCACTGGTTTTTGGGGTTAGCTGGTGCTGACCATTATTTGGGGTTGGTGAATAGGGAGTAATTCTTTGTGGTGAAGGAGGCCTATACCTGTGGGGTGGTTGACGACAATCACGATTTATGATCGGTGCATTTAATTCTGTAAGGAGAAAATTGAGATAATAAAGTTCTTACAGTAAATTTCAGTTAATCCATTTAATGCCGAAATCTAATTGTAATTACGGTAAACAGACTAAGAAAAAGTAAAAGAAGCTAAGAAAAAGTAAAAGGTATGTCTAATGCTAGGACAATAATATAATATCGTTGACTATCGTTTATATTCCAACATAATTCCTAAAAGCACAAATTTTCTAGTATTTTTAAAGTTCTTCGAAATTTATTACCACTGCTAACTTGGGTTCTGGAAAGTTATACATTTAGTGAAAATATACAAAAAATACTCTTTTAAATCTGTACATGAACCACTGGAAAATACGCAATGTTTTTAGATTTTAAAACTTTCCGCATAACTTTCCTAGCCTTGTATTAATCAAATTTCCTACATGCCAAGTCGAAGTCAAGACGAAATATTTATACTCTCTCAATTTAAAAATTATTCACTTTGGTGGAATATATATTTAGTAGAAAAATCGTTTATTTTTTTGCATGTGCATTAATTTTTTTCTTGTCTAAAGATTTAACTATTCCATTTTTTTCAAGTCATATGTTGTTGTTGTTGCTTTTGAGCGTATAAGTATTTTGTTGCAAATATTTGGTACAAAGCTGTTATATTTTAGTAGTGAATTTAACTATTTTGTTGAAAATGTATACATTTCAATAAAAATAAATCAGAGTTTAACTATTTTGTTAAAGTAAAACTCCTTAGGTCCAAATTCATTTTTTATTGTTCTTAAAAACTGAACTACTTTGTGGAAAACTCTTTTTTTTCAAAAAATAGAACTATTCTATTTTTGGTACAAAGTTGGTATTTTTTATTTAGAAATACAACTATTTGGTTGAAAATGCTTATTTTGATAGTAAATTAATTTTCTTGGTCAAAAATTATTCTTTTTGTTTAAAAGGTGAAATCTTTTGGTGAAAGTTAATCTCTTTGATTAAACACAGAATTATTTTTTCTTGAATTTTAATTCTTTTGCATTAAAGTTTTCCGTTACATATTATTGGTTGAGGCTTCATTTTTGTGTTGTTGGAATTTCCACTGTGCTGTTAAAAATTCTTTTACTTGGCTTGAAAATTCGACTATTGTCTTAAAAATCAAATATTTTGTTGAACGTTCATATTTTTGGGTTGAAAAGTTATCATTTTTACAGATCATTTGCTTTTTTGGCTTGAAAGTTCAACAATTTGTTTATAATTTTTTTCGATCTTGACTGAATAATATTTTTTTATTCAAATAACAACTATTAAATTTTTCGTTAAAAATTCATCTTTAGTGTTCAAAATTCACATCTTTTTCGTTGAAAATTCATTTTTTGTTGTTGGTGAGAATTAATTATTTTTTAATTCAAATATAACAATTTCATTTTTAATTAAAAAGTTATCTCCTTTGGTAGAAAATTAACCTTTTGTTTAAAAATTGATCTTACTAATTGAAAGCTTTATATTATGATTTGAAAATTCATGTATTTCTTTGCAAAAATCCAACGTTTTCCAAAACAGTTGCTGTTATTCCAAGGAAGCTGTATATCTTTGACAAGTTTTCACATATGTAAATCTAAAGAAATACGTTTAGAAAGTAAAAAATTAAAAAAAAATTAATATCTAGATCCATATAGATTCATAGCTTAAGATAAATTTTACTTTTTCTTAAATACTGAATTCAAGAATGTTTATGAATGTTTATAGAAATAAAATAACTGCCACGCGGCAGATATAAATAAAGTTTAAAAATTAATTTTGGACCCACAAAAGTGAATTATTCTGATTGCCTTGATAAGGGTGCTGTATGAGTGCCGAAATGTTGGTGATTATTTATTACCAATGTTCTTAATTGTGATTTGATAATAATAAAATTAAAAAATACGAAAGAAATAAAAAAGAAGGAAGGGGATTTGGTTTGTTGCGTCCTCATTTTTCTTTCCTCTCTTTCATTTTTGTCAACAAAAAAGAATTCTTTTCTTTTCTAGGAAAATTTTTGCTTTTTTTGGTTGCAATGGGAACATTTTGTGGTGGTTGTCCAAATTTGGAAGTTACATTCTTAGTTTTATTTTCAGGAAATCTGCACATTAACTTGATTATTGGACGTAAATAGGATTTTAAATTTGATTTTAATGTAATTTAAATAACTCCTAGTTCAATAGTTGAGAATTATAGAGCTATTCCACAACGCTAAGTATTAGTTCGATATTTACCATTATTGTTAGTTGGCGAATCAGCGACATTCTTTTGTGGTGATAAGGAAGAACCGTGACTTTCATCTGATGAGAGAGCCCTGTTGGTTTCGATTGGTGGACAAAGCAAATTCATGAACTGTGCACTTAATCCTGTAAGCAGAAAATTTAGATTTGCAAGGTTTGTGTGCTCAAAAAAAATTTGGGTACTTTCTTAATTTCATTCAGTGGAATTTACCGATTCAAGTCTATATAAACTAATAAGATTGGGTTGCAAATTAACAAAAACTTTGTCGGTTAAAAATTCAAGTTTAAAAAGTTTAAAAATCTAACTGCTAGGTTGAAAATTCAGGTATTTTGTTAAAAATTCATCTATTTTGGCAGAAAGTTCAACTACTTAGTATAAAAGTAACTTTTCTGTTAAAAATTCATGTTTTCTGTTTGAAAATGCAACTGTTTTATGCAAAATTCATCTGTCTGGCCTGAAAATTTTTGCTAAGAATTAATATATTTTTGTTGAAAATTCATGTATTTTGTTAAAAATTTAACTATTTTGGTAGAAAGTTTAACTAGTTGTTTAAAAAATAACGAAATTCTTTATTTTACATCAACTTTTCTGTTGACAATTCGTCTGTGTGGTTCAAAAGTGGTAGAAAACTTGACGCTTTGGTTGGCAAGTAAATTTTTTGTTAAATATTACAATTTTTGGATCGTTAATTCAACCATTTGATTAATTCAGGTATTTTGTTAAAAATTGACCTATTTTTGTAAAAAGGCCAACTATTTGGCGAAAAGTACATTTTTGTTGATAATTTGTTTTTTGGTACAAATACTTAACTCTTTTATTCAAAAGTATTCTTTTGGTTTTCAAAATCTATTCTTTCCGATAAAAAATGTCATATTTTTCAATTAAAAACAGAACTGTTTTCTCGCCAAATATAACTGAAAAATCTTTCTCGGTTGGAAATTCAACTGTTCTGTTGAAATTTAATCTTTCTGATGTAATAATATTTTGATAATAATAAAGCAATAATTTATTAAAAGAAAATAAATTAAAAAATAACTCTTTTTATTAATTAAAAAAATTAAATCTTGCATTTCATTTTATATAGACATTCCACATAATTACATAATAGACTTTAAAGCTTGCAAACATAGGAATTTACGACGATAAAAAATAATTCTATGAAATTTATGTTGAAAAAATAATTTAAAAAAATAAAAATAAATAACTATATCAAATTTGTGTTGTTATGACTGCTTGAACAATAAGCAATGATCAAATAAGACTATTTATCAGATAAAAGTACCAACAGTGCTAGTAAATCCTTTTAAATTTTGATACTAATATCTCGAATTGTAAAATACTTTAAAACTCCGAAAATTATTATAAAATTATTAAACCAAATAAATATTTTATTATGAGTTTTTATACATTTAGTTAGTTCCTAATTCGTACTTAGTGATTAATATTAAAGAATAATGTTAGGACCTCAAATCTTTTTTACCCATTTTTATATTATCAATATATTATTTTTTGCGTATTAATTCTAAACCTTAAAGCAAAATATATTTTTTAATTTACAATATTCCAACTCAAAAAATTGAAATAAATATCTTACTGTTTTTTGTTATACTGGACGCTTCAATGGACCACTATACCAAAAAATAGCAGAATATTTATTTGTTCATTCATTTTTATGAAATAAGTGCTTTTCTTGTATAAAAATGGTAAATTTGTGGCCACATTTTAAGAATATCAAATATTTCTTATAATTATTAATATTATATATTATATTTACGAAAAGAATTATGGAACACCACAAATGTGGTGAAGAGAGTAATGATCCTGATCCTCATTTTGCCGAAAAAGGTTTACTAACAAAGACCGAAAAAACAGTGAATTTTATTATTTTTTGAATATATTCGCAGCTTGTCATATTCATCTACTACGCAATCAATTACAACGAGTTATTCATCAGATTTATAAGATAATAGAGGAAGGCGGAAGATTTTTATCTGATGTTTGAATTTCACAAGCTGGGCTTAGTACACTTATATTATTCATAATTTGTTTAATTTACGAACTCTTAAGATGAAATAATAAAGGCCATACGAGTGGATGTAATAATTTTGGTAAGAGAATGTACACAATACTTATTTCACAGGATTATATGTATTTTTTCTTGAATAAATAGATTTGTTATTATACATTAGGATTTTCCGTCTTCAAATATTATATAATAATTATCCATCTTTCCATATCGTTAGAGGAAATAGAATGATTTTCAAAGTGGGCCACATCCATTTCGCCTGCGTCACTGATACGCTTTTTTATGGTTTTCTAAAAAGTGTAATGGTTTCATTGAAATAACCTAAGTTTCGTAAAATATTCATTGAATTTATTTCCAAGAATATTAGCTGAATGAATTTTATAGTCGTCGTAAACACAGAAGTTTTTTAAGATCTTTTTAATTCTCATCACTGAAGGAAGCAAAGTAATATTTTTTATTCTTCTAAGGTTTTCAAATATTGGATCTACTGCTTGCATCACATAACGTGCAGCGTTGTTAATTTCTGTAATAAATCAACTACAAAAATAGTATTTTACTCAATGCCTTGCCGAAAAAAATTCCAACCAAATTGTAATTTTATTTTCTTCAAAAAATCAATTAAAATCTATATTAAATCTCCTCAATTTAATTCCCCACAGATAAAAACTTCGATTCAAAAATAATTCTTGTTTCTTCAGAATTGGTTTATTGGATTCAGCACTCATCTAAATAATTTTTCTTTTTTCGTCGCATTTAACTGGTTGATAATTCGTTTTTTCCCTCGAAAATTAGTAATTGTAAATTCAGCTGTTTCATTTTTGGCTGAGAAGTCATGTTTTTCAGTTGAAAAGTCAACTATTTGGTTAAAAATTTATGTAATTCGTTAAAAATTTATCTTTTAGTAGAAAATTAATCGTAATAAGTAGAAAATTTATCTATTTGACAAAAATTCAAATATTTTGATTCATGTTTAATAATTCGGTTGAAAATTCAACTATTTTGTTAGAGTGATCTTTGTGCTCAACAGCAATTTCTTATAAAAAACACCTTTATTTTGAAGATCAAGATCAAATAAGAATATGAAAGATTTTTAGGAGATTTTTTCATTGTTTTAGCAAATTTCAAATTAAAGCTTCAACTGTTGAAAATGTAATTTCCTATTTTCAACTTTATACTATTAAAGATCATCTAAAACATAATTGCCATGTGCTGGAAATTCAGGTGTTAAAAATAGAAATAAATTTTCACTTCTTGAAAATTGAAGAATATTTCAAATTTATGTTGAGTCTATTTAAAATCCAGCTGTGGAAGCTTCAATTTATAGTTTTTCAAAAACTTTTAACAGTTGCAGCATCAACTGTTGAAAATGGAAGAAAATAGAATTTCATAGAGTTGAAAATCCAACTGCTAAAAATTAAAAGAAATTAAAAATTTAATTTCCTTCAGTTTTCCACAGTTAATTATTAAACTGTTTTTGTATAACTAAAATGTAATTAATATAAGTTCGAAATATCCTTTAATGTTCAACAGTTAAAAATTAAATTAAAAATTTATTTCTATTTTTAAGAACTGAATTTCCAGCAGATGGCAATTATATTTTAAATTATTTTTAATTTGATATATTTCAAAATTGAATTCTTTTATATATGTCAATATCCAATAGCTGAGAATTGAAACTTCAAGTTTCAATTTATTTCCATTTTGAATCACTGAAAAACTAAATTTAAATTTTCAATAGTTTAATCTTTAGTTTGTAAATATATATTTCGAAGTTTCCTAAAACTTGTCGAAACCTTGAAAAAATTTCAAAATTGTATTTCGAAATCCTCAGGATTTTCGACAAAAAAATTTAACGGCTAAATACATCTTGAAATGATTCCAATTTTTCAGAAAACACTAAAAAAAAGGAAACAAATTTTTAAAAATTTCCCAAAAATCTTCCAGATTCTTATATGATCTTGATCTTGAAAAGAAATGTGCAGTTCAAAGACATTTTTCAGTATAATAGGTGGGGAGATAATGGGGGACTTGATTTCAAGTTTAAACTTACCAAAGAAACATAATGCAGTAATATAAGAGAATATAATAATTAAAAATAATAATTCTTATTATTAATAATTAATCTAATACATAATATATCACATGCAAATATTTTTTGGCATTACCGAGTAATAAAAATAATATAATTTATAATATAATTTTATCTACAAAATTCTAATGGTCACTATTATCGGAAGAGAAAGTTTGCACAGAAATGATGAACTAGC
>JAWWLR010000092.1:52096394-52106483 GCA_035041075.1 Acraspis erinacei | reverse complement strand
TTCTTAGCATAACAACGCGAGATAGAGAAAAATGTCTGAAAAAAGGATTGTAGTTTTTTGTTAATTTTCAGGTGGTTCAAAAAAATATATATTTACAAATTTCTGTCATAAATTGAGCGCGCAGCGCGAGTGTAACGGTGAGAATGTTGACCTCAAAGCCTACAGAGTTTTGAGCAACTTAATCTTTACCTATACTTGATTAGGTAGAAAATTCCGAATACGAAGACGTATATAAATACTGTGATCGAAAAGATATATTTTTGATACCTGTGCAGTTGCGTATGCAGTGTCTTGACTAGGAATTGTAGTTTTCTGGCAGTGTCCGTTCCAAACTACTTATGAAATCCGGAGTAGAACTTCTAATTTATATTTAACATAAAAGTCATAGAAAATTCGCCCGAATATAAAATCGGGTCAGGAAAACTACTTGAGCTTGTTAAACCACATCAATGATTGACATGTTAAACAGCGTCTATTTTTAAGGTGTTTTAAATTATATCCACCTATTTCGAGGACTTAAAATGTTTTAAAAGGATTTCTATGAATTTTAACGTTTTTCAAATATTGTAGCGAATTCAAAAATAATTTCCAGGTATCAAGGGATTTTAATAATATGTCAACCAATCTTGAAGATCTCTAGGAATTCCATAAATTTGTTCTTTGTAAATCTGTGTAAATCTGTGAAAATGTTTTTCTGTGTCATTTTCTGTAATAATTATAGTCCTATACTGACTTTCTATGAACTTAGCTGTTTTTGTTACTTCATATATTTTGTAGGGCTTTTTTCTCAGTGTGACATATCATTATTTATAATATAATAGTAATAATAACTAACAAAAATTAAATTACCAGTCATTAAAAAAATAAAATCTGTAGGATAAAACCAAAAATTTAAGTTTCTAGAACACAATTCTATGGATATAACGCACAAGCTAGATTACATAATACGAGGATACAGGTGCCTCATTTAAAACAAAAAATGGTTTTTTCACGTATATTTTAGTTTTGTTGATTTGACTTTTCAGTATTTCTCTGGTAAAACTATAAATTTTTCCGCGTATATTAGTCAATCACCTTCGTCTAATTCTTATTAAGACAATAATATTTATTTGGTTCACGTAATTTCAAAAGTTTGCACAACAATCTGAAAGGAGATTCTCATATCATTTCAAACTAAAGCTGTATGTTTTCATATTGGTAAATAAGCGAGATAGGATAAAATAACTTATTTTTTAACCAAGAAAAATAAATATTTTTATTTTTATGCTGCAAAGTTAAATCTAGTTGACCCAATTATTTTGGATGTGTTTATTTTTCTTTTTAATAATTTTGCAATTTCTTTTGAAGAAGAAAATTTTTAGTTCTTGAAATTAGCCTATTTTCTCTGCGGATTTGAAAAGGTGGAGAATTATCATATACGAATTAAAACTCAGAAAAGCCCAATGTATGTGAACTATAATCTACTAATTCAAAAGTCAACTTCTAACATTGTGTTGTAAGAATTGCCTAAATTATTTTGCCTTGATGTAGGACAGATTAAATCTTATTGTCAATCTTAGGTTGTGAAATACAGATATCAGAGATTGATAATTCAGATTCAAAACCAAGTGTGGAAAGCTACGACCCCTACCCCTATGCACAAATTAATATTATGTAATATCTTCGAACAAATGTGCATAAGTAAATAAAAATCACACACACACACACACATTTTATCACGCATATACCGCGTGGAATTCAATAATGATTTCCTTGTCACTCTTATCTTATCAATTAAAGTAATTAATAAATCTCAGGTATCGACTAGGGGTTAACATATATATACGCCAGAATTCATTCCGAAAATATAGCAGTCATCGTTTCCCAACAAAATGAAGATCGACATCTTGAATATTGTCTTCCTTGCCCTCGTGGTGTTCCTTAATTGTACTCGTAAGTGATATGAATATTGATATCGAAAATAAGTCTTGCCTAAAACCTAATTATATTTATATCAACTTTTCGTCAAAACAAATCCTATCATTTCGGAATCACTGGAAATTTGAGACTCATCGCAAAATTTACATTCGTTGGCTACCCAGCAAGATCATCGTTTAAATTATTTAATTTATATATTGGGAACATACAAAGTAAATTCGAATTAAATCAATATATTGGTAAATTTTCAACCAATACGTAACAATTATTCATTGATTTCTCAATCTGCATTACTATGTAAGAAGTTGCTGAGATTCAGAGAGTATAATCATGCTAGCATTAACAGCTTGTTTTTATTCTAGAATT
This sequence comes from Acraspis erinacei, assembly GCA_035041075.1. Taxonomy (NCBI): domain Eukaryota; kingdom Metazoa; phylum Arthropoda; class Insecta; order Hymenoptera; family Cynipidae; genus Acraspis; species Acraspis erinacei. Next base: position 52,104,200 of record JAWWLR010000092.1, on the reverse strand, counting down.
CATTTTTTATAGTTCAAGCACTTTTAGAGTATAAATTTTCTGCTTACAGAAATAAATGCACAGTGCCTGACTTGTTTTGGTCAACCACCCGCACCTAAAGAAGCATCCCCACCTACAGGATCACGCTCGCCAAGAAAGAAGTATGTCCGACCAAGAGAAGTACCCAATGTGGCTCCTAAATATGGTCTGCCACCACGTACACCACCTAATTTTACACCACTGCATTCAGATCGCTAGATATAATAAAAAAGCAATACAATTACATAAAACTTTTTTAGTCAATTTTAGTCATTTTTAGTCAATGCTGCTGATGAATGTTACCTAATACTTATATCTGAATATTATGTAACATTCTTCAACATTAACTTTGATTGTAAATTATTAAAATTTATAAAAGCGTTTTATGTTACATTCACAGGTAAAATGTACCATTTTGTGGATATCGCAATAAATGATTGAAGAAATGACTGTAGTTGTTTGTTTGAATGAAACTCTATCCCCTAGTATTAATTACAAAAAATATAGGATTTATACAATTTACTGAGCTATCTTATTTGGTACAGAAGCCTATCATATTGCTGTCGTAAATTTCTCGATTTTGCACTTATTCTGATAAAAAAGAATTTTTAATTGGGTGGATTTATTAGTTCATTTAATTAATTATTAGTTAAATTTAACTCATTTAAAAATAAAAAGTCAAGCTAGACTTTGTTTGGTTTTGGTCCATTCGCACTTACAGGATTCTAAAATCGTGTCCCATATTTTATGTATTTCTTGTACTATTGTTACTTATTATTCATGTTTTCAAAACAAATTTGTAGAAAGATGTAAGCTACTAAATTAAGTATTATAATAAATCAAATGATTAGAAGAAAATTTTATTATAGTAAATTAGTTGCGCAGTGTGAATACATTATTATTTAGACTTTAAATTTGATTTAAATGGCGTTATTTCAAAAGCTTGCCTGACACTTTAGGACAAAATTATTCTATTAAGCTGACCATAATCCTATATATATATATATATATAAATTCTTGAGTTGATTTATTGCAGTTCTACGTGATAGCCCTAGTGATAACTAACGAATTAAATATCATCATCATCATCATCATTCAATATCATTGTTTATTATTATTAGTTTCATTATTTAATCCTAAGAGAATCTACATTTTGAAAATTTCTAAAGTATTTACTGGTACAAGACCTAACTTACAAAGTTCAGACATAAGAGATAAAAATCCCCCCCCCCCCCTTTATTCCTATCTCATAAATGTGTTAAATAAGTAAAGCTGACTAATCTTGACGGTTAAAATATATGATGCTCAAGAGAAGAAAGCATGATAAATCTGTTATCTAAAAAAATGAACTACGCATAACTTTAACAGTTTCAGGAATTGAGGAATATGATTATCAGAATATCACGAAAAGTGCCACGAAGACAATTTTCACTTGTTCAAACAATTCTCATTGGTTTAAGTACTTCTTTCTACTAACTCACATGGAGTTGGTTTGGCATAAATTCGTATTTATTTAAATAATTTTCTTTGTTTAAACAATTCTCTTCTCAAATAAATTGTTCAAAATTGACATTATTAGGAGGAACATTTTTGTTCAAACCATTATTTAATTGGCTTAATAGTTTATTAAATTTCATGAAATATCACTGAATATTTAAATTTTATACAAATTCTGTAAATAATTAATTACCATAATTTTCGTTCTAATATTAAGTAACGTTGTACACGGAGAGAAATTTTAAGATTAATTCACGAAAGTGCTCCTTCATTTTAATCACGCTTTGGCACAAGAACGAAGATCTTGGAACTCTTGCTTTAAAAGCAACGGCCGCTGCTTGAATTCGGCATTTATATGTATTAGAAAGTTTATATTTTTATTTTCTGCGTAAATAAAGATTCAAGTTTTGGGGCATTTTTTTGTCTCTACTGAACATATTTTGAAACGTTGTTTATGTTTTTAAACGCACACTTCATTAAACGCACCTTCTTTTTCTGCCATTTATTTTTGTTAATATTAGTTTAGAGGTTAATATATTTCAAAAAATTATATAGGCGCAGTTTTCTGTTCCCTCTAAGAAACTGTTACTTGGAAAAAAAGATCTGTAATTTCATTCTCTACCTTATATTCGTGCTGTGCGTATGGTATATTATCGTATATTATCGTATATGAATGGAATCTAGTGGCTTATACCTAGTGTCTTTAACTAAAAGTTTACTTATCTTGTTTTATAAATCGCACACTTCTAGTTTATGATTTTACCTGATATACTAGATTCACATAGTGTGTACAGATACGGATTTTTTTGCCGTACTTTAATTTTTTATTAAGGTAGCTGATAATAGCAGATTGATTCATTACATCTCGAAAACAGTTCAGCTATCCCTTAAAAAAATACTTTACAGTGAACCCCTTTTCCATCTCTCCCTTTAAAAAATGCGTCTAATTTAGATGTAGATTTTAAAGGTTTTGATAGTTATAGAGGAAGCCAAATAAAAATGGAGAGATCTAATCACGAAGTATAATATGAAAGAAAATCAGGATGTGCATACAGTTCTGAACCAGTTATTTCACTTTGAGAGATGTAAGCAGAATGAGAATATTACCAAGAATATAACAGAGAAATAAATTCTCTAAGCATTTATGATCATTTTAGAATTTATGTTAATTATTAAAAAATTGCATTTTTTAATTTTTTTGAAATGATATTTTTCAATGTTGAAAACATTTTTGAACTATATAATAAGCACCCGGTCCAGTATTGGAAATTAGCAATACTTTTCAAGAAAGATTTGTTATTAATCGTGCCAGATTAATTTTCATATAGATGATAAGTTATGTCGGCAGTATTTAATTATTTAGCGTAACTGATTTTTAATCTACATTAGCCGCTATTAATTTCAATTCACTTTTATTGGTATCCTGCTCGAAGCGAGCGGCTAAAAGACCACAGCGCTCATGCAAAGTTAATAACCAAATATTTTCAGCCTAACTACCTAAGTTCCCTCTTCACCTTATCAAATTGCTTCATTCATCCGTTGTGCATTAAAATGCTACATTTTTCTCATGATATTAGGCCTGAGCCCCCTCTGCCCAGAAAAAAATTCCTATACAGCAATTTCGGAGGATCCTGGCCATGTTGCTCGAAACGAACTGGCACCCAAATCTTTACACGAAATCCTAATGGTTTCTTTACATGAATTTGGCGAAGTATTCTACATTATCCTGAAAGGAAACATGTGTACAAGCTAACCTGTGAATAACCTTGTGAGAACAAGTTCCTTTACAGAGTGACTTGTGACGCGGGTTCATTTACTACAGGAAGTGTTCGCCAGTGACACGGCTCTCTCGATAGTAAGTCCGATATTCAATGAAATAAAATGAAAGCAACTTTATAGCTTTAAGAAACATACTTTATCGAGACAGCTTTCTGCAAAGGACCTACTATGTGTTTCTGTAAAAGAACTCATATACATATAAAAGAACTCACATAGGACCCTATCCTCGTTCATTCAGAGGTTTCTTTGTCGGTGCAGGTTCCATTGCCTGATCATCTAAAGTTTCTTTCGACCAATTCCCACACAGAAACTGTGCAGTTTCGTGTGCAAGGTCTTGTCTAGGAACCTGTCCAGGATCCTCCGAGGTTCCTGTACAGAAATTTCCAGCTGGGTCGCGATCGCACCACTGCAGATGCCAGACGCTATCATGTTAGTAGATGTCAATTCAATACTCACGCGAACACAAAGTTCGCAAATTCTAGTTTTCTTCCAGAAGCCATTCCAAATGACTTAGAAAATCCGAATTCTAACAGCTCTCAAAGCTTGTAGTGGATTTCAAAATAATGTCCAGGTATCAAGGTATATGCTGACTTGATTTTTCAGTATCTCCCTGTTTAAACTTAAATCACTAGAATCACCTTGCTCTAATTCGTCTTTAGGCAATAATGTATATTTTGTTCATGGTATTTCAAAAGATTGCATAGCAATCTAGGCGAGATTCCACAATCACGACCAATATAAAGCTGTATGCTTTTTTATTTGAAAATAATGAAGATGGGATAACAAAGATCATTTCAGAGCCAAGAAAAATAAGTATTTATATCTTTCTGTGACAACATTTAATCTATTTGACCCAAATTTTTTTAATAGCTTATTTTTATTTAATATTTTTGTTTAAAGAAGAAATAGCTTTAGTTCTGGAAATTATACTTTTTTCTTGGCATACTGTACAAAATGGAGATTTATCATATAAGAATTAAAAAAATGAAAAGCCTAACGTACTTATATTAACTATAATTTAATAATATAAAAGTCAATATCTAACACTATGGTACAAGAACTGCGTAAATCTTTTTACCTTGATCTAAGACACTTTAAATCTTATTGTCAATCTTAGGTTGTAAAATTCATATATCCGAGATGAATAATGTTTCCCTTTCCTCTCTTATTTTATTATTTTGATGAAAATGCGAAGCTCAGTATTTGGATGGCTTTCTAGTATTTATAAATTCAAATATATTTGAATATTTCATTAGTGTCCCATTTCTGTTTCCTGTCAGTAAATCTTCCCCGAAGGAATGAAGATCGATAGAATCATCCTTACATTCATGATTTTTCTTAATTCTATTAGTAAGTGTAATATGTAATATTTTAATATCTATATTAAGTCAGTCTATATAAAATCTATATAAAATGTTAAAATATAATATTCTTTTTATTATGATGCTTCCTTTAAAGTGAGAATAAATCGCTAAATAGAGAAAATATCGGTAAATGCTAAATTTTGAAATTGTATCTAAAGATGCTACAATTAAATCCACTATGTAAAGTTACTACTATTTTATGTTACTACTAAATCAACTATATACGAATTTGCATAGACAAAAAGTGGAATGCCACTGATTCAAATTGAGCTGTTCTCTAGAAAACCCACCTCAATCGACATCGGTTTTGGCACAAATTTCCTAAAGAAACTTTTCAAAATGTCTTTTCACAGAGCAAGCGAACTATTTCATGGTTTAAAATTTATTTATATTTTTAAAAGTTCCTTTGGCAATTTCGCGCTAAATCTAAGTAGCCTTAGATGACTTTTCTAGAGAACGGTTCAATTAAGAGAGTACCAAAGTCTATTTTTTCAGAATAAAAAAACTTTATAAATTTTAATTTTCTGCTTACAGAATTAGGTACACAATTCATAAATTGTTGTTTTTCACGACCAAAAGTAATGGTTAGGACGGCGTCACAACAAAAAACTGAACATCAATCACCAACCCAAAATATGGTTCAAGGAGCACCAGCTCCTGATCCTGTCCCACCACCCCGGGGAATAGTAATGCCGCAAGCCAAAATTAAAATGGGAGTCCGCGGTGCAACTACGAAATATGATAATAAGGTCTATGGCAGATTCGAAATTAAGTATGGGAAGCTACGCCCCCTGCCCCTATCCAGCAGTCCCTAGTGGTTTAAAATCTCTGCTAACACAAGATCGCTAACTCTAATGAAAAAACAATATACCCACAAATTAATATGATGTAATACTTTCGAAGAAATGTATAAGTAGCTGAAAATGATGCTTATGTAGATGAAATTAACGGCTGCTTTGGTCGGATATTGGCTCAGCAACAGTGATTCAAATCCTACTCAATAAATGTAAAGTGTTTATTGTTATGTAAAATTTAAGTTTTAATTTGAGAAATATGTATCTTATACTATTGAGAGAGTTGGGTTTATTTATTTATTTTAAAAGTTTCCATAAAAAGTTAGAACGAGATTTTTATATTGAGGCAACATAAAACTATATAAATTACGGTGCATAAAACATTATGAATTGAAAACGCCTTGGCATTGAAAAGCGTCCTTTTGGTCCCGTATAACGCGTGTAAGATTTGAAATGAATTGATTAATATTTTGGGTTTAGGCGAATTTGAAGTAGAATAAAAAAATTTTTACTTGCAGATTTGTACAAAAATCGTGAACGTTATTTTTGTTTATTCATCGCATGATATGCCTAATTTTTACAACTTTTTCCGATGTGGTTTTAATTCAGTTTTTATAGGAAATATTTAATTTTTTATACCAAGCTGAAAATTTAAAACAAAATCTAGATATTTTAAGAATTATAAATAATTTCGTTGCAATACAGAAAAATTCTCTTATGTTCAATTAAATATAAATTTTATAAGTTGAATTGGAATATAAAATTTTCATTATTTTATATTTTCATAAGAATAATTTTGATCTAACTTCAGGATCATATCTAAGGTTAGATGCAGTGTTGGTTAAATTAAAAAAAAACGGAAATAACTATAGCTACAATTACATCATGGAAATAGTAATTTTCTCGGCTCACAATTGAAGGATTTTTACATAAAAATCGATCATAGTGAATAAATGACTCTTATAGATGGGTAGAAGACTTGCAAATTATCCAGATGAAGTATTTAATTTTGAGTTAGAGAATTTGCTCCACAACCTAATTATTATCGAGCGCGACTGTCGCAATGAGGATGTATTCTTCAAAGCCACAGGTGTTTTAAGAACCTTATTTAAATACAAATAAAAAAATCAGTTCAAATTTATGACAATAACTACTCAGAAGCTTAAATCACATTTGTCGATTTAAGTTACAATATTTATGATATTTAACAAGGTGTAGTAAAAGTGTACGCAATAACGTACGAAAAATGTGGCCGCACAGCGGGCATATTTTTTATGTATACATACTTTAAGCAATAGTTTGGTTTGAAAAATAAAATTTAAAGCTTCAACAAATCGGAAAATGCCTCAACATACCTATTAACTTTTACAGTAATTTAATTTAACTCTCTATAGCTAAGTAAAGAATCATCATTATATTGAGGTAAAACTAATAATTATTAGAAAACTTTATCAGAGGACATCAGTGGCTCAGTTTGCCATAATCCTCATTTAGAGAATAATTTTTATTTGGTGAACGTTATTTTAAAAGTTTCAAAACAGCCTTCAACGAAATCTTCAAATCCAGGCCAACATGCACATTTTATATTATTTTTACAGTTGATTCATTCCAGAAGATATCTTCATTGTAGTTTTATGTGGTTGGATCCAACATTTAGGAAACTTGAAAGTATTGCTTCGTTCCCTTTAATGCGACTACTTTTATTTTATGTTTTTATTATTATTCTCAGATCTTTAAACATATTAATTACATATAAAAAACCACATAAGAATTAGAAAACAGTCTATTGTATAATACTTTTATTATTTAATGTCTACAATAAACGTCTCAGACTATCGTGTATATACAACGTGAAGTTCAAAAATCCTTTCCTTGCTACTCTTATCTTACTAATTCAACCAACAAGTAAAGCTTAGGTATGGAATTGTGGCTTACGGTGGTATAATACGTATATATGCCAGAATATATTCCAAAAATATATCAGTCATCGCTTTCCATAAAAAATGAAGATCGGCATCTGGACTATATTTCTTACACCAATTGAATTCTTTGATTTTATATATTTAGAATTTACAGGTATATTTTTTGTACGAGGGCTGTTTGATGACCTCGTGATTCGAACCAACTCTCTTACCACCCAGCCATTTCTTCCGGTTTGGTAAGCGGAAATACTCGCAGGGGGATAAATCTGGAGAATATGCTGTATGAGGTGGCAGTTGGTAGCCCAATTTATGGATTTTTGCCATCGCAACTACACACGTGTGCACCCGCGCATTATCCTGATGGAACAGCACTTTTTTCTTCGACAAATGCGGTCGTTTTTTCTTCAAATCAGTATCGAATCTGTCCAAAAG